>JBBGZY010003255.1:0-167610 GCA_037952925.1 Lithobates clamitans
TATCTCCTCTAACAGTATATATCCCCTCTAATAGTATATACAGTATATATCTCTTCTGCCTGTTCTTCTCAGAGTGGATTAGATATTTTGCTCCCTAACCATATAGTTGGTTATTTATATTTACCACTGCATAGAGATATTTAAGAATAAATTGCCTTTTTTAAACTTTACATATTAAATTATACACCACACTTTTTTTTTTAAGGTCATTATCAGATTAATTGAAACAATAAATCGGCCAACTAATCGATTATGAAAATAATCGTTACTTACAGCCCTAATTGGGAGCTATGGAGATGTCCAGCTAACCGTATGCAACCAATGGGACTGGTGAGAGCCCTCGGCCAGTCTTCAATTTTGTTACCTCTGCTGCATTAAGAGACCCTTTCACATTGGGGCGGTAGCGGTAAAGCGCCGCTATTCGGGCGGAAGCAGGACGCTTTTAACCCCCTAGAAGGGGTTAAAAGCGCCCGGGTAGCGTCGCTGCTGAAGCGCTTTACAGGCGCTTCGCAGCGCTGCCCATGCATTCCAATGGGCAGGGGCGGTGGAGGGGCTCTGTATACACCACTCGCAAACCGCCCCAAAGATGCTGCTTGCAGGACTTTTTCTAATGTCCTGCAAGCACACCGCCCGGCCCCAGTGTGAAAACACTCGGGCTTTCACACTAAGGACTGCAGATGAGGCATTTTCCAGGCACTATTTTTAGCGCTAAAGCGCCTGAATAAACACCTCCAGTATGAAAGGGGTCTAAGGACCAAGTTCTCTCCACACTGTGGGAACAGATATATCCATCCCTTGCCCCATTGAAACTCCGTATCAACTGCCGCTCTTGGTGAATGTTCCGGAGGCGGTTTGCTATTTTCTCCCTTTAAGACTGGTATTGATTACAGCAGTAATAGCGCTATAATGACTCTAGCCTGACGGCCTTCATCTATAGTGTGACAACGCAAGGGGTCTCGTCACTACACTTCAATATTCCCATGGAGAGGTCCGATCACTTACCATTATCTACAGCCTCGGGAGAACCGTTTCCAGCTGCCAAATTCGAACCATAGACCATATAGCCATTAGTGTCCCCATTAGTTCCTAATTGTGACCATCAATGTCTGTTGCTGGACTAAGTTCCCATCCACTAGTGGTGATTTATGGCTGAAACCTCCACTTACAGGTAGACCACTGTACATTGGTTGGTATTCAGTTGAATTGGTGCCACAATTGAATCCCGGTGAAGCCCGGTTAGGGCTCTTGGTGATGGTCCTGCCTGCTTGAGGTGTTACAGCCTGAATCAACATTCACCGTTCCATAGTAGCCTGTCTAACTATCTGCAGATGTGTGTGTGTGGTCCTGGGTCTGTTTGTATGTGTGGTGTGTATTTTATTTGAGTAGTGTGACAACGTTGTCCCAATTTTTAATTGGCTGTATGGAGGGGGTGTCGGTCAGTTGATCGACAATTTGCAATCTTCAATAATGTTTAAAATGTTGGTTTTAGCAATTAAGTCTTTTTATATAATTTTCTAAAAACCGCAGTTGGTTCTCATTTTTACAACGTTTTGGCTGGGTGGTCTTCTCGAGACCCTCAGGTTTTTTTTTATTTATTGCTTCACACTGACCTGAAGATCTCTTCTTTCCTGTGGTTGGCACCACTCTGGAGACCACCAGCTGGGATAAGAGGTGGGGGGTTTCAGTTGGTATCACTCTGGAGACCACCAGCTGGGATAGGAGGTGGGAGGGTGCAGTTGGCACGACTATGGAGATTACCAGCTGGGATAAGAGGTGGGGGGGTGCAGTTGGTATCACTCTAGGGACCACCAGCTGGGATAGGAGGTGGGGGGGGTGGAGTTGGCACGACTCTGGAGACCACCATCTGGGATAAGAGGTGGGGGGGTGCAGTTGGTATCACTCTGGAGACCACCAGCTGGGATAAGAGGTGGGGGGGTGCAGTTGGTATCACTCTGGAGACCACCAGCTGGGATAAGAGGTGGAGGGGTGCAGTTGGTATCACTCTGGAGACCACCAGCTGGGATAAGAGGTGGGGGGGGTGCAGTTGGTATCACTCTGGAGACCACCAGCTGGGATAAGAGGTGGGGGGGGGTGCAGTTGGTATCACTCTGGAGACCACCAGCTGGGATAAGAGGTGGTGGGGTGCAGTTGGTATCACTCCGCATGGGAAAGGAGCTGGCACTACAGAGGAGGCTTTGGATTCCGTGGCTCTTGCTCCCTACTACAGGCTCCAACTTTACTTTACAAGTAGTCCCTCTGCATTGCAATCTGTTTATTGCTCTTAAATCCAGACCGGGATCTACCAGTCACCTGTCCGCGATCTACTGGTTGCTGCCCCCCCTCGGTCTAGAAGGTCTCATGGCGTCACTTCCGGTCTAGGGCAGATGCAAACAATTTTTCTTTTTTGAAAGTATCAGATCAATGTGTTTTGTTTTTTTTTATCTGGTGCTTTCAAGGGTAGAGGAGAGATTTGGGGTCTTATAGATCTCTCCATAAAGATGACCTGTCATCCCTTATTTCTATCACAAGGGATGTTTACATTTCTTGTCATAGCAATAGTGGACACACGTAGACTACAACTTACCAGTGGCAGCGAGGCTGTTCTCCAGCAGTGTGCGGTCAAGACCAGCAGGGGGCGCCAGAAACAGACACAGACAGATTGGCACTGCTGTCCGGTCCCCGTTTCTTCTGTCTCTCCAGTATAGACGCCTGCTGCGCTGGACTGAAGAGGATGTAGTCCTTATCAGCGGCGGACGCGGCATCGGCAGGACTCCCGCCATTCCCTCCCGCGCTCACAGTCCGCGGCCTTGCAGACGTCGCTGCGTTTAACACTCTGGATTTGCCATGCTTGCTGTGGGCCTGTAGTGCAGCTTTCTTCGACACCGAGGGGCTGGGGGAGTTCTCAGAGCCCGAGCTGGAGAGGGAGCGCGGCCGGTGACGCTTGCGGCTGTTGTGGGGCCCCAGGGCCCCTTTCGATGCCGGCGGCTTCTTGGCCTGTCCATCTTCCTTCGACTCCAAACCGCCGAATAAGATTTTGGCCAGGCTGGCGCTAGTCCCGGGGGTCCCCGCCGCTGCCCCCGTCCCTCCGCGCATCGTGCATTTATCATTCATCGGTGCTGTAAATAGAAAAACGACACCCAATCCCAGCGGAGACGTAGGACACCTCGAACGTTCTCCCGCGTCATATCGATTCTTTGTTGCCCTTCGTTGTCCTCTCACGTCGTAAAATAAACCCCGGGTTGAGTCTTTTTTTTTTTTTTCAATTTGTGGTCCAACCAATCCAGGAAGCGGGGCGAGGGAGAACGTTTTTAATCGCTATTGTGACCGCATTGCGGCAGCACCTGAAAAATAAAAAAACAAGAAGGGTGAACCAATCAGGAACGAGCCTGGAAAAGACAAAAATCAATGGGTAAAGTTTCTCAGTGCACACTGTGGAAAGGGTTAAAAACGCACGTTAGTCTTTGTCGTCTGTCTCTGATCTCCCCGAGCTGCAAAAAAAAGAAAAAAAAAAAGAAAAGAAAAAAGAAATATTTTAAAAAATAAATAAATAAATAAATAATAATAAAAAAAAAAAAAAATCGCTAGCAACATGTATAACAGGGATATGCAATTAGCGGACCTCCAGCTGTTGCAGAACTACAACTCCCATGAGGCATAGCAAGACTCTGACAGCCACAAGCGTGACACCCAGAGGCATGATGGGACTTGTAGTTCTGCAACAGCTGGAGGTCTGATAATTGCATATCCTTGATGTAGGAGGGTCATTTCCAATTCCAGGTGCCTCTTTTCCCGGCTGCTCTGGCCGGGTGAAGAAGCTAACAGAGCACAATCTTCACTCCATTAGCTTCAGTGGAGGGCGGGCGAGACATCGGGGGGTCCAACAGAAACCTGATGTCTTAATAAAAAAAAAATGGTCACAACCAAATAGCATCACATAGGGGACATTTGGTCCCCCATGTGGTAAAAACAAAGTTACTTGGGAAAAAAAAAAAAAAAAAGGTTTAACACAGCTCTGGAAGATTTTACCCCCCCTTTCATGACCGGTGAGTTTTTTGGGGTTTTTTTGCTATTCCGCAAAGCGCTACTTTAACTGACAATTGCCCGGTCATACAACGCTGTACCCAAATGGAAAAAAAGAAAAAAAAGACAGAAATTTTCATATAAATAGAGCTTTCTTTTGGTGGTATTTGATCACCTCTGCGTTTTTTTTATTTTTTATCATATAAAACAAAAAACAAAGACCAATAATTAAAAAAAAAAAAAAAAATCTTTTTTTTTACTTTCTGCTATAAAACATATTCAATAAAAACTTTTTTTTTTTTTTTAAATCAAATATGTTGCCCCGTGTCCGAAATGCTTCGGCAGTGGCGAGTGGCAGCTAGACATGTGCAATTACTTTCGTTCCGAATTAGTTTAACTAATTTCGACAAATTCGTTAATTTAGAAAAATCTGAATTACCGAAAACCAGCTTAACGAATTTTTCCGAATATTCGTAAATTCAGATATTCAAAAACTCAGATATTCAAAAACTCAGATATTCAAAAACTCAGATATTCAAAAATTCCGATATTCAAAAATTCCGATATTCAAAAACTCAGATATTCAAAAACTCAGATATTCAAAAACTCAGATATTCAAAAACTCAGATATTCAAAAACTCAGATATTCAAAAACTCAGATATTCAAAAACTCAGATATTCAAAAACTCAGATATTCAAAAACTCAGATATTCAAAAACTCAGATATTCAAAAACTCAGATATTCAAAAACTCAGATATTCAAAAACTCAGATATTCAAAAACTCAGATATTCAAAAACTCAGATATTCTGAATCTCTTCTTCAGATTTTTGGAGACACTTTTTCTAGTTAGCTTAGTAGTCCGTTTCTTCACATGGAATGCACGGTGTCAGGTCTCCATTCGGAAGAAAGTCCTTCTTGTCGAGGTGGTACACGACATTCTGGGTGAGGTTGAGAAGATTCGGGGTCTTGAGAAGGACAGGTGGTGGCTGGGGGGCCTGGACAAAGGTGTGGAGGAATGTCAGGGTCTCCATAGATGCTGTTTGTCAGTCTCTGGGTGTGCGGCTTTTCTTTCTGTCTTTTCACGTCCCCTACATTTTTATATAAGATATTATTTTTGGAAAAAGGCCGCATGCATGGGTTACATGTGTAATGGTATCTTAGCCTGAGGGGGTGTTTAGGTGGCAGTTAGGGCTTTGTTTTGCATAATTTTGAAGTTTGCTAGTAATACAATTGTTTCTTTGTATTATAGTTCTATTTATGTTTTTTGTCAAAAAGCCATTTGCTTTTTTGTTATTTGCTGATGTAAGCCTGTTTAACCACTTCCCGCCCGGCCCATAGCAGATGACGGCCGGGCGGTGGTTCAGTTATCCTGACTGGGCGTCATCGCCCAGTCAGGATAACTGAACCACTGCCCGGCCCACAAATGGGCACTGATTGGCACCATTATGTTGCAGTGATGCCCAGCAATGCCACCCTTAGGGGCATCAGTGCAACCAATCAGTGTCATCAGTGCCCATCGGTGCCACCTGTCACTGCCCATCCGTGCCCAGTGCCCAACTATCAGTGCCACCCATAAGTACCCATCAATGCCACCTACGAGTGCCCATCAGTGCCACCTATGAGTGCCCATCAGTGCCACCTCATCGGTGCAGCCATATCAGTGCCCTTCATTGAAGAAGAAAATTTACTTGTTTACAAAAATTAACAGAAACAAAGAAAAACATGTTTTTTTTCAAAATTTTCGGTCTTTTTTTATTTGTTGCACAAAAAATAAAAACCGCAGAGGTGATCAAATACCACCAAAAGAAACCTCTATTTGTGGGAATAAAATGATAAAAAAATTGTTTAGGTACAGTGTTGTATGACTGCGCAATTGTCATTCAAATTGCGACAGCGCTGAAAGCTGGTCTGGGCGGGAAGGTGTCTAAGTGCCTGGTATTGAAGTGGTTAAAATATATATATATATATATATATATATATATATATATATATATATATATATATATATGTATATATATATACACACACACAATTTTTTTTTGTGTGTATATGTAAATGTTCCCCACCGGCGCACGCCAATGTACGTCGGCAGAATGGCACGACTGGGCAAATGGGCATACCTGTAAGTCCCATTTGAATTCCCCGCCGTGCCATTGCGTGCGAGCCGGCCGGGAGCCCTGTGAGTCGGGTCGCGGGTCACGCGGACTCGATCGCCGTGGGGATACCCGAGATCACCTCACGGAGAGGACAAACAGGGACAAACAGCATCTCCCCGTTCTGCCTAGTGACAGTGTCACTGATCTCTGCTCCCTGTCATCAGAACAGAGATCAGTGACATGTCACATGTAGCCACACCCCCCTACAGTTAGAAATCACTCCCTAGTACTGACTTAACCCCTCCCCGCCAGTGTCATTTACACAGGAATCAGTACATTTGTATAGTACTGATCGCTGGATAAATGACAATGGTCACAAAAACGTGTCAAAAATGTCCGATGTGTCCGCCATAATGTTGCAGTCACAAAAAAAAAAAAAACGCTGATCGCCACCATTACTAGTAAAAAAAAAAAAATATTAATAAAAATGCCATAAAACTATCCCCTATTTAGTAAACGCTATAACTTTTGCGCAAACCAATCGATATACGCTTATTGTGATTTTTTTTTTACCAAAAATATGTAGAAGAATACGTATTGGCCTAAACTTAGGGAAAAAAATTTTTTTTCAATTATTTTTGGGGGATATTTATTATAGCAAAAAGTAAAAAATAACGTGTTTTTTTCAAAATTGTCGCTATTTTTTTTGTTTATAGCGCAAAAAATAAAAACCGCAGAGGAGATCAAATACCACCAAAAGAAAGCTCTATTTGTGGGGGGAAAAAAAAGGACGCCAATTTTTGTTTGGGTACAATGTCGCACGACCGCGCAATTGTCAGTTAAAGCAACGCAGTGCAAAAAGTGCTCTGGTCAGGAAGGGGGGGGTAAAATCTTCCGGGGCTGAATCGGTTAAGGTGGGGGGAGGGCGTGGTTTTGCTAGTTTGCTAGTTAAACAATTATGGGTTTTTTTTGTATTATAGTTCTATTTATGCTTTTTTGTTGTTATTTGTTTATGTAAGCCTGTTTGTATATATATAGAGAGAGAAGAGAGAGAGAGAGAGAGAGAGAGAGAGAGAGAGAGAGAGAGAGAGAGAGAGAGGAGAGAGAGAGAGAGAGAGAGAGAGAGAGAGATTAAAAAAAAGTGTATTTATTTTTTGTGTACATGTAAATGTTTTAATAACAAGCTGTACACTTGCAAGATTTTTAATAAACAAAAATGTAAACTCTAATGTCCCCTCCCCCCCAGTCACACACTATTATTATTATTATTATTATTATTATTATTATTAATAATTTATATAGCGCTGACATATACCACAGTGCTGTACAGAGAACACGGAGCCGGTCACTTCAGTCTCTGTACCAGAAGAGCTTACACTCTAATGTCCCCTCCTCCACCTTCACACACTATTATTATTATTATCATACATTTATATAGCTCTGACATATACTGTAGCGTTGTACAGAGAACACTGAGTGACTCCCTTAGACAGCAGGGAGATGAATAAGAATACAATGACAGCCCCGGTCCTTACCTCTCCTCCCCCCCCTCAGCCCGGTACACACTCCGCACTTCTCTCTTCCGGGCTTCAAACTACCCGCCTCGAGTCTCCACCGCTACGTGACGTCATCACAGGCCTCCCCGGTCACTACTGTGGAACACAGAACCTCCATCTTTGTCCCGGGCAAAAGTTACAATATAAAGGAGGGCGGAGCTAAGGTCGCGAAGATCCTGGAAGTCCGGGGCCGCCGCCAATGAGGAGAGTGGAGGGCGGTGCTAGTTGTCGTGTCCCAGGAGCCCAGAGCCGCCATGTCTCTCTTGGGCATATGTAAGGGCAGAGCGGTAGCCACAACACGCCCGGAGAAGAAGGTGTCAGTGTGGGCTCTGAGCTCCTGCAGTTGCTCCCGGGTGGTGTTGCGAGGGAAGATTATATATTTATCCTGTGATGGAAATCCCGGTTCTGTGATTCACGAATTAGATGGGCATTGGTGGGACAGTGTCAGGGGAGGGACCTATCCATTGGTGGGACGGTGTCAGGGGAGGGACCTATCCATTGGTGGGACGGTGTCAGGGGAGGGACCTATCCATTGGTGGGACGGTGTCAGGGAGGGGCCTATTCATTGGTGGGACAGTGTCAGGGGAGGGGCCTAACCATTGGTGGGACAGTGTCAGGGCGGGGCCAATCCATAGATGGGCATTGGTGGGAGGTTGTTAGGGCGGGGCCAGTCCATAGAGATAGGCATTGGTGGGAGGTTATTAGGACGGGCCTATCCATAGATGGGCATTGGTGGGAGGTTATTAGAGCGGGGCAGGGCCAGTCCATAGAGATGGGCATTGGTGGGAGGTTATTAGAGTGGGGCCAATCCATAGATGGGCATTGGTGGGAGGTTGTTAGGGTGGGGCCAATCCATAGATGGGCATTGGTGTTAGGTTGTTAGGGCGGGGCCAGTCCATAGAGATGGGCATTGGTAGGAGGATGGGTCCAATCCATAATTGGGCATTGGTGGGAGGTTGTTAGGGCGGGGCCAGTCCATAGAGATGGGCATTGGTGGGAGGTTGTTAGGGCGGGGCCAGTCCATAGAGATGGGCATTGGTGGGAGGTTGTTAGGGCGGGGCCAGTCCATAGAGATGGGCATTGGTGGGAGGTTGTTAGGGCGGGGCCAGTCCATAGAGATGGGCATTGATGGGGGGGTGGGTCCAATCCATAATTGGGCATTTGTGGGAAATAATCAGGGTGGGTCCTATCCATAGATGGGCATTGGTGGGACATTATCCGGGTGGGGCCAATCCTCCAGTGGTTATATTCATGTGTGGGGGAGCGCTCAAAATGTTTGGGGGAGATTTAAGTGTTTGGGTGGTGTAACTTTCATTTTTTTACACTTTTTTCACTGAACTTTATTTTTTATCACATATTAATGGAATGGGGGGGGCGGGGGTTGCGTGGAGGAAGCGATCAGGCAACTGTTCAACATAGAAAATGTCTTTCACTGTTTTCAATTCTCTGCGGGGGGGGGGGGGGGGGGGCATTGTGTTACTAAGCCACACCTGTGCTGCGCATGCATGGTGGATTTTGTGTGAACAAACGCTGTCAGTGCCAAATCCCAACCTCATTGAAGTCAAGGGGAGAAGAAACTTAGAGTACAGTAAAGGGCATTTCCTAAGCTAATGAGCCAGGGATTGTCAAACAAACGGCATGTGGGGGGGGGGGGGGGGGGTGTAATGGGCACTAAAGCAAAGTAAAATGTAATTCTGTTTTGCAGGGAACGGCGATTTTTTTGGGCATCGTTGAAATTGTCAAAACTCTATTAAATAACATGTCTGGGGGATGCCCTGATCCTGTCTGTGAAGAGGCGGCTCTGTACAATGTATACAATCTACTACAGCAACACTGACATGCACAAAGAATAAAAAATTACCTTTAACCACTTTCCGCCCCGCCCGCGGTACATTTACGCCAGGCGGGTGGCAGATCCAGGCGACGTACCGGTACGTCTCCGCATGTTTTTGGGTGTGCATGCACGTGCCGCCTGCTGACCCGTGCTGCGATTGGGCACAGCGCAAGTTTGTCAGCAGGTTTCAGCCAATGGTGTTGGCTGTATACCTGCTGATCGGCTGTGGCCTATCACAGCACAGAGTTCTGTGTTTTACCAAATACACAGAACAGGGATCTGGCTGTTCTGCCTGAAATCAAATCTGAGTTCAGGGAGAAAAAAGCAGCACACATTACACAATGTTAGGCACACAGTTAACCCCTTGATTGCCCTTTGATGTTAACCCTTTCCCAGCCAGTGCCATTAGTACAATGCACAGTATTATATCTGATCTGATCTTTATTAGTTTCATGAGCAACGTCAGTGACAGTTAGTGTCCCTCCCAGCCAATGTCTGTCAGCGCCAGATTGCCTGCCACCCTATTATAGTCCTAGTATAAGTCACTGATCACTACCATTGCAGTAAAGTGTCTATAGCTGTATAAATTCCACTATATACAGAATATCATAGTTTGTAGACGCTATACTTTTCACACAAATCAATTACTATACACTTTTATTGTGTTTTTTTTTTTAACATGTAGCAGAATACATTTGGCCTACATTTAAGAGGAAATGTGTTTTTTTTGGATATTTTTTATAACAGAAAGTATAAAATATTGTTTTTCAAAATTGACAGTCTTTTTTAGTTAATATAATAAATAAAAAAACCCAGTGGCGATCAAATACAGCCAAAATAAAGCTCTAGTTGTGTGAAAAAAATATACAAAATTCCATTTGTGTACAGCGTTGCATGACCGCGCAATTACCAGTTAAAGTAGCGCAGTGCTGAATAGCAAAAATGACCTGGTCATGAAGGGTGGGGGTAATACCTTCCGGAGGTCAAGTGGTTAAACCTGTTGTATGCGAGTTCTTTGCAGCTCGGGGGGAAATCAGAGACAGAAGACAAAGACGACTGACGAGCATTTAACCCTTTCAACAGTGTGCTCTGAGAAATTGCTGCATTAAGGTGCTTTTTGGCACCCCCACAAAAAAAATCATGTGGGGTTCCCCGGGAAAGAGCCAGAACAGGGATCCTTCAATGAAAGAGATCTGCTGTTCCTAGAGATTAGGAGCAGCGGTCTCTCTCCTCCTCCAGTCAGTCCCCTCCCCCCCAGAGTTAGAAACACCTCCCAGGGAACACATTTAACCCCTTGACGTCGCACGACCGCGCAATTGTCAGTTAAAGTGACACAGTGCCGTATCGCAAAAAATAGCCTGGTCATTAAAGGGTAAAATCTTCCGGTTTGTAAGTGGTTAAATAATTTGCAGAGACGCCCCCCCATCCCTAGACACCCCCACCAATCTCTAATGCCGGGGTAAGCACCACATACATCCCATACATCCCATACATCACATACATCCCATACATCCCATACATCACATACATCCCATACATCCCATACATCACATACATCCCTTACATCCTATACATCCTATACATCACATACATCCCATACATCCTATACATCCCATACATCACATACATCCCATGCATCCCATACATCCCATGCATCACATACATCCCATGCATCACATACATCCCATACATCCCATACATCACATACATCACATACATCACATACATCCCATACATCACATACATCCCAAACATCACATACATCCCAAACATCACATACATCCCATACATCACATACATCCCATACATTCCATACATCACATACATCCCATACATCCCATACATCCCATACATCCCATACATCACATACATCCCATACATGACATACAAACACGTGGGCTGGATGTGAGAGGTGGATCAGCAGGATGAGAGTGCCAGGACAGGTAGATGTGTCTCATCTCCGCCTCCTTTCACCACTCTGCATATCACACATATCATAGATGAGAAAAGGGTACTGCAATGGGGCAGATGTACAGGAAGGTACAGTGATGGAAGAGATGAGAAGGTGGTTCAGCAGTGGGACAGAATAGCAGGTGATACAGTGTTGGGCCAGATGAGCAGGGGGGTTCAGTGTTGGGGCAGATGAGCAGGGAGGGGGGGGGGTAGAGCAGTGGGGCAGATGTGAAAGGAGGTGTATTGGTGGGACAGATGATCAGGGGGTTACAGTGGTGGGGCAGGAGAGCCGGGGGGTACAGAGGTGAGAGAGATGTGCAGGAATTACATTGGTGGGGCAGATGATAAAGCAGGTTACAGTGGTGGGGCAGTTGAGAAAGCGGGTTACATTGGTGGGGCAGATGAGCAGATGGGTTCAGTGTTAGGACAGATGAGAAGGCAATTCAGTAGTGAGATAGAAGAGCATGGGGATACGGGGGGGTGAAGTAGATGTTCAGGGGGTTACAGTGGTGGGAGGGATGAGAAGGGGGTTCAGCAGTGGGACAGAAAAACAGGAGGGTACAGTGATGGGACAGATGAGCAGGGGGGGTTCAGTGTTGGGCAAGATGAGAAAGGAGGTACAGTGGTGGGACAGATGAGCAGGGAATTACAGTGGTGGGGCAGATGAGAAAGGGGGTACATTGGTGGGACAGATGAGAAAGGGGTTACATTGGTGGGGCAGATGAGCAGGGAGGTACATTGGTGGGGCAGATGAGAAAGGGGGTACATTGGTGGGACAGATGATAAAGGGGGTACATTGGTGGGGCAGATGAGAAAGGGGGTACATTGGTGGGGCAGATGAGCAGGGAGGCACATTGGTGGGGCAGATGAGAAAGGGGGTACATTGGTGGGGCAGATGAGCAGGGAGGCACATTGGTGGGGCAGATGAGAAAGGGGGTACATTGGTGGGACAGATGAGAAAGGGGGTACATTGGTGGGACAGATGAGAAAGGGGGTACATTGGTGGGGCAGATGAGAAAGGGGGTACATTGGTGGGGCAGATGAGAAAGGGGGTACATTGGTGGGGCAGATGTGCAGGGGGGACAGTGATGAAACAGATTTGCAGGGGGTACAGTGATCTGAGGTGTGAAGGTGAATGAATTGGGGCTGATCTGAGGTGAGAGTGTGGTATGTTTATTTCTCACTTCTCAAGTAGTTTACAGCATTTACTTTATAAAAAATCCTTTTTGTTATTGAGAGTGTGAAGATGACATTTTTTTGTTATAAAATCGGCACGCTCAGTTTCTTTGAAAACATTCTTCGGCACACTGCGCTCGAAAGGTTGCCTCCCCCTGCTGTAGTGGTAAATACGGTGTAGTGAATACATTGTATCGGTGTACTGTAAATATAACAGTAGATGATCAAACTGGAAATATAACAGTTTTTATTGGATAACAAAATGAACATTCGGTCTTAGTGACCCACTTTGCCATTGAGATTGACTGATTCATCATGGCGCCAATCATCGACCTTTATTTTTTTTCACCAGCTGATATCCTGCTAGCGGGTTTGGGAGCGGACCGACACAGCCAGTAGTCGGTGATGGCAGTAGGGAGGTAGGATAGAGGGAGGTAGTGCAGCTTGCAGTCCAAGCCGGGTGAGTAGCGGGTCCAGGGGTGGACAGCGGTCAGGGCGTGCTCCATACAATCTGAGACTTTATACGCCTTTGGACTGGTTGATGATGTTAATGTCTTCATTGCCTGGACAACTGTTGGGTATATCAAAAGTCAAATACTGATTAATGGTATGCTGTTATTTTTATAATCTATCTCTCTCTCTCTCTCTCTCTCTCTCTCTATCTCTATCTATCTCTCTATCTATCTATCTATCTATCTATCTATCTATCTATCTATCTATCTATCTATCTATCTATCTATCTATCTATCTATCTATCTATCTATCTATCTATCATATATATTGGGGCATGTTTGAGTTTTTAGCACTGAAAATATTTTCATTATCAGGGGGGTCTCCAAACCATACCTGACCCACTGCTAGATTTTATTCGGGGCCCACGGCTACAATCAGTGGTGCTTCCTCAGTGTGCTCAGACTTAAGGCTCCATTCACACCTGAGCGTACTGGAATCGCGACAAAACACTGGACGCATTTTGCGATGCCATTATTTCTTAATGGCCATCCAAAAAAGGTGCGATTTTCCTGCAACCGTCGAGCAAAAAAAAAATGCTAAAATCACGGCAAAAAAAAAAGCAGCGCCAAATGCGCCTGGCTTTGTGCCAACAATTTGGTACGTGTGCTTTATTAGCGCGTTTTTGGAGAGGAGGGAGGCGCATTAAAAAAAAGCGCAACAAAAACACACTAAAAAGCGCGGTGCAGCAGGTATCGGTGCAGTACACTTTGGTGTGAATGGAGCCAAAGACTTTAGGTCAGCAGAGGCTGCCTATGGTTTCTGCCCCCCCTCACAGTATTTACTGGTTTCCAATGGCATCCTGGCAACCAATAATGTGCTTTCCCTGGGAATCTCGCCGGAGAACAGATCTTTCTCCATCTAGACCTGCTCCCATCCCCCAACTCCTATCATGTTGGTACAGAACACTGCAAGCCTTACAGTAGTAAAGGGGGCCCTGATGTAAGGGGGGGGGACTCTGATGTGATGGAGACTCTGATGGGGGTCCTGATGTAAGGGGCAGGGATTCTGATGTGATGAGGACTCTGATGGGAACACTGATGTAAGGGGGGACTCTGATGTGATGGAGACTCTGATGGGGACACTGATGTAAGGGGGGGGACTCTTATGTGATGGAGACCCTGATGGGGACACTGATGTAAGGAGGGGGTACTCTGATGTGATGGAGACTCTGATGGGGACACTGATGTAAGGGGGGACTCTGATGTGATGGGACTCTGATGGGGACACCGATGTGAGGGGGGACTCTGATGTGATGGGGACTCTGATGGGGACACCGATGTAAGGGGGGGGCTCTGATGTGATGGGGCTCTGATGGGGTCACTGATGTAAGGGGGGACTTTTATGTGATGGGGACTCTGATGGGGACACCGATGTGAGGGGGGACTCTGATGTGATGGGGACTCTGATGAGGACACTGATGTAAGGGGGGACTCTGATGTGATGGGACTCTGGTGGGGACACTGATGTAAGGGGGGACTTTTATGTGATGGGGACTCTAAAGTAAGGGGGGACTCTGATGTGATGGAGACTCTGATGGGGACACTGATGTAAGGGGGGGACTTTTATATGATGGGGACTCTGATGGGGACACCGATGTGAGGGGGGACTCTGATGTGATGGGGACTCTGATGGGGACACCGATGTAAGGGGGGGACTCTGATGTGATGGGATTCTGGTGGGGACACTGATGTAAGGGGGGGACTTTTATGTGATGGGGACTCTGAAGTAAGGGGGGACTCTGATGTGATGGGGACTCTGATGAGGACACTGATGTAAGGGGGGGACTCTGATGTGATGGAGACTCTGATGGGGACACTGGTGTAAGGTACTTGGGTAAACAGAATTGGCCAAAGGCAACGCTTTACAGCAGGGGTGTCAAACTCAATTTCATTGTTGGGCCATATCAGCATTATGGTTGCCCTCTGTATCTGCAAGACTAGATGTCGAGAGCACCCCCATCATTAGACGTCAACAGTCCCCTACCCTTACTTACATCACAGTGCACCACCCTACCATGTACTGCTATTGGGAGGTAACTGGGGGTGGAGTCAGGAAGCAGAAAGTGCAGGATCTGGAGGAGGACCAGAGGAGGACTGGAGTCAGCTGCTGGAGTCTACTGAATGCTGAGACCAGGGGAGGTGGAAACGCAGGGGGCTGCGGTTGCACAGAGAGGGGCAGGATCTGTAGGAGGAGTTCTGTCGGCTGCTGAGATGGGGAGGACAGAGGCGACTCTCTCCGCGGCAGCAAGGATAAGCGCAGGATCTGTCAGAGGAGTTCTGTCCTCCTCTCCGCTGCTGATTGAGACAAGATGGGGGTGGAGATGAGGAGGGTGCCACAGCTGCAGGAAAGGTGCGAGGGCCACAGGAGATGGTCTGGCGGGCCAGATTGGGGCCTTGTGTTTGACATAGGCACTAAAGAGAGACCCCTTGTGGTTAGTGTGCAGCAGGGCAGCTGCTTGGCATGGGACCTTGAAGAAAGCGAACGATTGTTGTAGTAAAGGGGAAATACTACAGTGATTCTCTTTTTCCACAGCAGTCCCACAGCTATGGAATATGTATACTTCCATTGGTCCAAGCTGTAACTATGCCAAAAAAAAAAAAACACATACTCGGAGTTCAACTTTAACATGTGAAAGAGATGAGACCTAACACTCCAGCAACATAGTACGGGCCCACATCTTACCTATTTCTATATGTCTTCTTCTTATAACTTACATTCATTGAAGTAGTCCTCTCCATAGCTCTCCTTAACATGCGCCGGCAGTTTTTTCCACAGTCGGGTTATATTATTTATATGAACATCCACGGCAAGGGTTGACGCGGTCTGGAAACCCCCCGGCTCAATGATAGAAACCTTTACACCGAAATCACGCATCTCCCTCCTGGGGAACAGAAACAGTACAAATGATGTGGAAGGTTTCCTATAAATGCCACTAAAATGATTTTGGATTTTATTAACCAGTTTCCGTGCCAGTACATCGTCAATGGACCGGAGCTATTTTTACATTTTTTACATTACCTTTGCCGTTACCTAAAGTGATTGTAAAGCTTGATTTTTTTTTTATTATTAAAATAATAAACATGTCAAACTTGCCTGCTCTGTGTAATGGTTTTGCACAGAGCAGCCCCGATCCTCCTTTTCTTGGGTCCCCCAGCTGGCGCTCCAAGCCCCCTCCTTCTCATCCAGTGCCCCTGTAGGAAGCTGCTTCCTATGGGGGGCACTTGTGCAGGCTCACTCCCGGGCCCTGCTGCCTGCGTCTATAGACACAGACAGAGGGGCATGGCCCCACCCCCGTTCTCTCGTCACATAGTTTTATTGACAGCGGCGGGAGTCAATGGCTCCCACTGCTACCAATCTGCCCTGTAAAAAAGGTACAGAGCCGGGAGAGCCGCTGCTATCATGCAGAGTGCTGAATCATGATGGGGCTCAGGTAAGTATAGGGGGTAGTAGATAATGTATTGTATATCACTAAAGTTAGTACACCCCTCACATTTTTGTAAATATTCTATTATATCTTTTCATGTGACAACACTGAAGAAATAACACTTTGCTACAATGTAAAGTAGTGAGTGTACAGCTTGTATAACCGTGTAAATTTGCTGCCCTTTCAAAATAACTCAACACACAGCCGTTAATGTCTAAAGCGCTGGCAACAAGAGTGAGTACACCTCTAAGTGAAAATGTCCAAATTGGGCCCAATTAGCCATTTTCCCTCCCTGGTGTCATGTGACTCATTAGTGTTACAAGGTCTCAGGTGTGAATGGGGAGCAGGTGTGTTAAATTTGGTGTTATCGCTCTCGCTCCCTCATACTGGTCACTGGAAGTTCAACATGGCACCTCATGGCAAAAAACTTGCTGAGGATCTGAAAAGAAGAATTGTTGCTCTACATAAAGATGGCCTAGGCTATAAGAAGATTGCCAAGACCCTGAAACTGAGCTGCAGCACGGTGACAAAAACCATACAGCGGTTTAACAGGAAAGGTTCCACTCAGAACAAAGAAGTTGAGGTCACGTGCTCAGCGTCATATCCAGAGGTTGTCTTTGGGAAATAGACGTATGAGTGCTACCAGCATTGCTTCAGAGGTTGAAGGGGTGGGGGGTCAGCCTGTCAGTGCTCAGACCATACGCCACACACTGCATCTATTAGGTCTGTATGGCTGTCATCCCAGAAGGAAGCCTCTTCTAAAGATGATGCACAAGAAAGCCTGCAAACAGTTTGCTGAAGACAAGCAGACTAAGGACATGGATTACTGAAATTACTGGAATGTCCTGTGGTCTGATGAGACCAAGATAAACTTATTTGGTTCAGATGGTGACAAGCGTGTGTGGCGGCAACCAGGTGAGGAGTACAAAGACAAGTGTGTCTTGTCTACAGTCAAGCATGGTGGTGGGAGTGTCATGGTCTGGGGCTGCATGAGTGCTGCCGGCACTGGGGAGCTACAGTTCATTGAGGGACCCATAAAGGTGTGTTGCGTTTGGTAAAATATGATTTTTTTACATTAGTCAGACATAACATTACACAATAGTGGTTGCTTATAGATTACTGTCAGGTTTTGGCTTGAGTAGAAGTTTCAAACAAATTCTGCTGCATACAATGGGTACGTAGATACCATTGTAGTATTCAAATGACAGTTTCAACAGTCCATTGTTTCTACAGCTACAGTAAACAGGTATGTTTTCTGTTGTTTGGTAACTATGGTAAACAGCCTGACATAAAAGGGGGATTCAGGCATAAGCTACACATCATCATGCTTTAAGATCAGAAGCCACTTATGATAGAAGAAAAGTGCCTGGTCTCCAGAAGAACTGTTGCCAATGGAGATCACGAATATACAGTAACAGAAGATAATTAACTTTTATAGACCATAGGCTGTTCATTTGCTAGGCATTTTGCATGTTATGGATATCTGTCAGTCTTGTATTGTATTCCTAATATTGTGCTATAATTCAATTGAAGCAGACGTGTTTTTCTGTAGTGTGTTGTGTAGCTTGTGCTAGGTAAAATACTGCATAAACTGTTTAGGAAAAGCAAGGCTGCAGAGGGTTCTGGTGGCCAGAAGGAAGTGTGCAGCTTACCTATCTGGGCCATAGCCTCTTGCTAAAGAATTTGTAAAGTATGCTTCTCCCTTGAAGGTGACTTGGGGTGATAAAGTCTCAGATCATTTTGTAGATTTTAGCCTTAAGGGGTTGGATTTAAGTAAAAAAGAGAAGAGGACAGTGTCCACAGTGAGCTGGTATTTCCTTCATGCTATTTATACTGAATCACACAGAAGGGAGAAGGCAGAGGCAGAAGTTAAGGTATTAAAAGACCAGCTAGCAGTTGCTTCAGAGTGTGCACGTTCAACTGCTAGTCGGGCTGATGATTTGCAAGAGCGGTGTGCAGCCCTCATTACCAAATCAATTATAGCCTTAGGGAAAAGGAAGGGGTGTAAACCTGTTAGTAAAGCCAGGATACATGCCATTGTCACATCCCAAAATTGGGATTGTGAGGATGTGCTCTCCTCAAAAGAGAGTGAGGATGAGGAGATAGAGTTTGATATTTCGCATGATGATCTGCTAGTGGGAAAGAAAAAGTATGCCAGACCTCTCATTACTCAGCATAGGAAACAGCAACATGATAGAGAGGCCATTTTGAGTTTGTCGGCGACCAGGAAGGTGGTGTCTTCTCTGAGCTCCTGTGACGGAACAGCGCTGTATAGCGGAATCATCTGGGAGCACACCACAACTCTTTCATCGGTGACAGATATCCAATAACCACAGGGAGGGATCCCTTCCCATAAACGGAACGGAGCGGTACCATCCACCCAGCCACAGTGACTACATCTCTAAAGGATACTACAGGCACTTATACTGTGTCACTAAGGTGAGAGTTCTGTGAGCACTTAGCGGGGGTGTAACTACACGAAAGTCACCAGATCTTCGATCAACGCATGTTCACCTGTATTGATCACTATTGTCAATATTTTCTTAGCACTTTAGTTACAGTTTTTATGGACTAATATATTTATACACTAATGCACTTTGTTCACTTATGATTTTGAAGAGTGGAACTACAACACCTGTTTTTTTTTTTTTTTTGTTTAATCTTTGTTTTATTTTATATATTAAAAGAACATACAAACAGATAGTCTATGGTCAGTCTTACCACAATATAGTGCAATTCTTACAGTGCAGACCTAGACGTTTTAGACAGAAACAAATTATTGAACCAATCACAGAACAAATTATAAAAAGGAGGGGTAAGGGAAGGGGGGGAAGGGGGTAAGGGATTAAATCATCTCCAAACTGTATTACACTGTTAAACAGTTATAATGAATCCCAGAGGGGGTCCTGCCATGGCAGCTTCTTGGTCGGACCCATCTTTTTTGCCCTCCATTCTGGTACCGGAGGGGGGGTCTCGTCCCAGCTTTAAGGCCCCGAGATGCCCACCAGGCGGGTCCCTTGGGAGGGGGGCCACAGGCCTCCAACTAACCTCCACCAAGCGGGAGGCGCCCCACGGGCATCCCTACGGGCCAATGCATTCGAAAGGTGCCTGTCTCGCCAGGCGGAGCCTCTGTCTAGCAAATCTGCACAAGTAATGACTTTGTAACATTTAATGAGGGAGATACAAAACTTGCCTTCAATTACAACACCTGTTTTAATTTCATTTATTTGTGCATTTTATTATTTTGATGCTGTATATACACCAATGCACTTTGTTCACTTACTAATTTGAAGAGTGGAACCACAACATTTGTTTTAATTGTATTTATGCATCCATATTTATATTGCTTATCACAACAGCATATATAGGGGTAGTGCGCGAGGTCACTTACACAACAGGTTTTATTGTGTATCATTTGAAGTCACTTTGTAGTGAGTAGTGTTCACTATCTTGATTTTGCAGCATTACCCACATCAATTATTTTATTACACACTTTAAGGTAGTAGCGCAGAAGTCCCTCTAAGGAACCATGATAGAGAGGATATGGCAGATGGGGAGGTGCATTATCGCAACCCCAGAGATGTTGAATTTGAAGAAGTACGGGAGTTTACACAAACTGAACTCCATGAGCTGGCAAAACAATACAAACAAAGGTCTGGGGAGCCCCTAGTGAGTTGGCTCCTATGCTTATGGGATGAAGGGGCGGACAGTGTTGTTTTGTCAGGTAAGAAAGCAGTGACTATGGGAGTGTTAACCCATGATCCACAATTGCGTTAGGCAATGCGAAAAGCCAGAGAGTTTAGCGTACATTTTTCACTGTTAGACCTCGTACAGATGGAATAGTCCGAGTATACGCTAGTCCTACTGACCTGGAAAATACCTAATCCTGGAGATCAATAGGAAAGGGTATTTCCAGGTTACGTGAAATGGGTTGTATAACCAGATTAAATACATTTCCAGAATGGATGGGTCCAGATATGGAACTCTTTACTTCTGCTCTGCACTCTAAGCTGATGAAGTCTGCGCTATTTAATCTCAGGGCTCCATTATTGTCCTTGTTGGGAGGCCTCGGATTAAACAGCAAGATTCATGAAGCCACTACCCTTTTAAGCCAGTTGGGGGAGCTAGAGGAGACTAAAACAAAACCTGTCAGGGCAGTAGATAAGGTCAAGGCCAGACAGGAAGAATACAAGCAGAAAAGAACAAAGAAGAAAGAGAATGGGGTAGAGAAGACAGGAGGTGAAGAGCAAACCAGGCTAGTTATTTCTAGGAAAGAAATGTGGGTTGACCTATTAAAGGCAGGAGTACCTAAAGATGAGATAGATGGCATTTCTACTGCAGAAATGCTGAAGAGGTGGAAACATTTAGTAGGGAAAACTGTCAGGGTTAGAAACACTACTCCTAGTGAAGATAACATCAGCCTAGACTTAGAGGAAACAGAACAGACCCCTCCTGTTAGCCCCAAACCAATTCCCAAAACTGAACATGAACCCAAACCCAAATCCCTTTATCCTGGGGAGGAGTTAGAGAGAATCAGTAAAGGGGATTGGGAGGTTCCTTATCCTTTATGAAGGGAAGGTGAGTCTCCTGTAATAGCAGTGAGGGCAGTGACAGCAGGAGACTGACGCCCATATGCACCTGTCACTGTATGGTGGGGGAAGTCATCTTCTTCTCCACATGTAATGGCTTTAGTTGATAGCGGAGCTGAAGTTACACTTTTGCAAGGAAATCCTTCCCATCACAAAGGAGAATTGATTTATGTAGAAGGTTTGGAAGTGCAAACTACACCAGCAGTTAGGATACGGGTGAAATTGGCTATTGGCAAGGGATCAGGATTTATGACAAATGTTTTGGTATCAGAGTTACCCAAAAATATTCTTGGGGTCAGTCAATTCAGACTGAAAGAGGTACATTCACATTCGGGTATCCTGATAAAGCATATCTGGTAAGGGCAGTGAAGGCTGTGGTCAGAGGTCATGCGAAATGGACCCCTGTCTACATTGCTCCACCAGAGAAGCCAGTCTGTCTCAAGCAGTACAGACTTCCTGGAGGCCACAAAGAAATTGGGGAGGCCATTCAAGAACTGTTGAGAGTAGGGATCCTTAGACCTGCTGTAAGTCCTTTCTCATCTCCGGTGTTCCCAGTAAAGAAACCTGATGGGACATATAGAATGACTGTGGATTACAGAGGTCTAAACAAAGTGGCACCTCCATTGAAGTCAGCTGTACCAGATATGATCTCAATTGTTCAGAAAATTTTTAAAGAGGCAGGAAAATATCATGCTGTGATAGACCTGGCTAATGCTTTCTTTTCAATTTTGATAGACCCAGAGTGTCAAGACCAGTTTGCTATGGTGTGGGACAGCCGCCAGTACACTTTCACTGTCCATCCGCAAGGCTTTCTTCATTCTCCAACGATTTGTCATGGACTGATTGCCCGAGAATTTGAAAGTCGCTGTGTTTCACTACATTGATGAATTCATGATCTCTGGGACAAAAGAAGATGTAACTGAAGCACTGCACCTGCTGATAGAGCACTTGGAGAACAGAGGGTGGGCTATCAACAGAGACAAAGTCCAAGGACCTACCACAGAGGTGATATTCCTAGGAATGATGTGGAGTGGGCAACAGAGGAAAATTCCAGAGACAGTTGTGCAAACTATCCAGGCGCTGTCGCCCCCTACTACCAAAAGGAGGCACAGAAGTTTATTGGAGTTGTGGGGTTCTGGAGATCGTTCATCCCACATCTTGGACTGATTCTGAGGCCTATATATAATGTCACCAGAAAAAATACTGAGTTCTCATGGGGTTCAGAGCAGCGGACTGCATTACTGGCTGCTAAAGAAGCTATTTTTCAGCATCAGGGATTAGGACCCGTGAGACAAGGAGTACCATTTCAGCTGGATGTAATAGAGCAGAATAGTACCATATCTTGGAGTCTGTGGCAGCCAAATGAAAAGAAAGGACTGAGAGCAATACCTATTGTATTTTGGTCCAAACAACTGACAGGGGCACAAAGGAGATACACGCCCCTAGAGAAGTACCTGTTTGGGGCCTACACAGCACTTCAACATGTAGAGACCATTACAGGAAAGGACACAGTCACCATCCATACAGCATTGCCAATAGCAGGATGGGTGAGAGATAATGGACTGACCACTAGGGCAGCTGTAGCCCAGAACCAGACACTGATGAAATGGAAGTGGCACCTTCAAGAAAGAGGGGGTATTGCAGCTGGGGATGTTAGAGACATTTTAAAACAGTTGGCAGGGCTTGTTACTTTTACCAGCACCCAGCCAGAAGAAGAAATTCCTGTGCTGCAGTCATCCCCCATTCAAGAGGCTCCACCCTTTGAGTCTCTGTCAGAAGACATGAAGGAGTCAGCGTGGTTCACTGATGGTTCAGCCATAGTCCCCTTGTCTGGGCGTAAATTGACAGCAGCAGCCCACAACCCAAGTACAGACACAGTCCTTCAGGAGACCGGAATTTGAGGGTCCAGTCAGTATGCAGAGTTGGAAGCTGTAGTGATGACTCTTCAGGAGGATCCTTCCTCCCATGTCACTATCTACACTGATAGCTGGACGGTTTTAAAGGACTAACTACTTGGATGCCCACGTGGAAGTCCAATGAATGGATGATTCATGGAAAGGTGGTGTGGGGGGCAAGGAAGTCTGGGACTACATCTGGAAGGAAGCTCACTCCCGCACCATAAAAGTGGGGCATGTTGATGCACATGTGTCCCTAGTCCCAGACTTTGAGAAGTCTGGGACTTCTCAAATGAAATCGCCAAAGTGAAGGCAGTTGTGCCAATTGATCCTGTCTTGATGAACTTGGCCAACTGGGCCCACAAGCAATCTGGACATTTGGGGCAGAAAGCAACATATGAATGGGCACAGCAGGGAGGATTGCCTATATCCATGGACATGATAAAGAATGTAATAGGGAACTGTACAGTGTGTGGAGAAGTGCGACAATGGCCACTGCAAAAGTACTCCACCGGGTCGATAAAGAGGGGTGAGAGGCCTGCAGAGATCTGGCAGATTGACTTAATCGGTCCCCTGCCCTGAGGAAACAATGGACTCAGATATTGTTGCACTGCAGTGGACACCTATTCAGGAAATATGCTTGTTCATTCCTTGCAAACGTGCAGATCAATCCGCAATGCTTCAACTGCTCCAGAAACTTGTCGTTGCTTATGGTTGTCTAAAACAAGTCCAAAGTGATAACAGCTCACACTTCACTGGATAAACAGTACAGCAGTGGGCCAAAGATTCTGGAGTGTACTCATTGTGCCACATCCCATACCATCCACAGGCAGCTGGTTTGATTGAAAGATACAACGGGCTATTGAAGGACCAGATACGCAAACTTACACCCACACATACACTAAGGGGGTGGGATCGGGTCCTCACACAGGCAGTCATGTTGTTAAATTCTAGGCCAATAGCCAAAAGCACACCATATGAGAGGATGGTAGGGACTGGGGCACAGATTCCACAGCTGGAGTGCAGAGTTCCGTATTTATGTAAGGTTCCTGAAAGAACCGGGCTTAACAGATACAATGTTACTGCTTCCCATGGCTTAGAAACCAAGAGTGACGTATCTGAAGCTGAAGCCTATCTTTTAATGAGAGGGAATCTGGCACTAAAGATTGAGGTTATATTTGCATTGGCAGATGAGCTTCAAGACAGTGGCTGGGACTCTGACTGGTTAGCGGATTCTTCTCAGCAAGAGTGGAAAGTGAGGCTACATAAACAGCAGTGATCTTCTGGGAAATATCAGTATATTTCCTTTCCTCCCTATTGATGTTCTTTGGGAGGGTCAGAAGTGGGTACAAGCAGCGGGCAAAATGTTAGATATCCAGGCAAGAAGCCATTTAGAGGAGAGATTGTAGCTGAAGGGCTGGGATCTACTGTTTATGTATTATTAGAAGGAACAGATAATCCGCTTTGTTTTCCACTCCACAGGCTGTCTCCGATTTGATCCATAGGAAGACCAGAGAAAAGTGGTTACATAATGGAAAGAATGACGGAAGATCGCAAGAGCTGTGGAAAGCAAGGCCTTTGATGCGGTCTCCGATTTAATCCATAGGAAGACCAGAGAAAAGTGGTTACATAATGGAAAGAATGACGGAAGATCGCAAGAGCTGTGGAGAGCAAGACCTTTGATGTATTACAAGCCTGGACTTGTTTCTAATTAACTTTTTAGTTAAAGACAAACACCTTCTCAATGACAGAAATATGGGAGGTGTTGCATTCAAGGAAAATGAATGTTTAGAATAAGTTTTCTTAGTAATGAAGTGATTTTCTGTATGGAGTCTGAAAGAAAAAAATCTAGGGCGGAATGTGTTGTGTTTGTTAAAATATGATTATATTAATCAGACATAACATTACACAATAGTGGTTGCTCATAGATTACTGTAGGGTTTTGGCTTGAGTAGAATTCTCAAAAAAATGCTGCTGCATACAATGGGTACGTAGATACCATTGTTATATTCAAATGACAGTTTCAACAGTCCATTGTTTCTACAGCTACAGTAAACAGGTATGTTTTCTGTTCTTTGGTAACTATGGTAAACAGCCTGACATAAAAGGGGGATTCAGGCATAAGCTACACATCATCATGCTTTAAGATCAGAAGCCACTCATGATAGAAGAAAAGTGCCTTTTCTCCAGAAGAATTGTTGCCAATGGAGATCACGAATATACAGTAACAGAAGATAAGTAACTTTTAAGTGTATTTGTACTGTTATAAACCATAGGCTGTTCATTTGCTAGGCATTTTGCTTGTTATAGATATCTGTCAGTCTTGTATTGTATTCCTAATATTGTAATAGTTTTGTATGTACAGCATCTTTGTATAGTAAAAGCACATTTACACACTGCAGAAGTCTCAGCTTCCTTGCTTATACCACAATGTAACCTTGCTAGATAGACGCAAGGAAAACATAATGCCAGCATGTACTGTGACATACTGAAGCAGAGCATGATCTCCTCCCTTCAGAGACTGGGCTGCAGGGCGGTATTCCAACACGATATCAACCCCAAACACACCTCCAAGATGACCACTGCCTTGCTAAAGAAGCTGAGGGTAAAGGTGATTGACTGGCCAAGCATGTCTCCAGACCTAAACCCTACTGAGCATCTGTGGGGCATCCTCAAACGGAAGGTGGAGGAGAGCAAGGTCTCTAACATCCACCAGCTCCGTGATGTCGTCATGGAGGAGTGGAAGAGGACTCCAGTGGCAACCTGTGAAGCTCTGGTGAACTCCATGCCCAAGAGGGTTAAGGCAGTGCTGGAAAATAATGGTGGCCACACAAAACATTGACACTTTGGGCCCAATTTGGACATTTTCACTTAGGGGTGTACTCACTTTTGTTGCCAGCGGTTTAGACATTAATGGCTGTGTGTTGAGTTATTTTGAGGGGACAGCAAATTTCCACTGTTATACAAGCTGTACACTCACTACTTTACATTGTAGCAAAGTGTCATTTCTTCAGTGTTGTCACATGAAAAGATAATAAAATATTTACAAAAATGTGAGGGGTGTACTCACTTTGAGGGGTGTACTCACTTTTGTGATATTCTGTATATATATATATATGTGTTGGGATTCTAAGTAATTTTCTAGCAAAAAAACAAAACATGAAAGTGTCAGAATAGGCCTGATCCTTTTACCACTGATCATCAAGATAACTCACCTTAAACTGTCTGAGAATGCCTCCAGGCCGAATTTTGAAGGACAATATCCCCCACCCACAAAAGACAATCTTCCACCGCCACTGGATACAACGACAATGCGTCCCCGGGCTTTTCTAACAAGAGGCAGCAAGCGCACCGTGACATCGACGGTCCCAAGAAAGTTCACATTCAGGACCTTGGAGAAGTCTTCTTTTGTTTGCCACTCATTGGGAGCGAAAGCAATGGTAAAACCAGCATTGTTCACCAATCCCCAAAGCCCTGTGAGCCATAAAACAGAGTAATGTCAGTACTGAAATCAGCAAACTATCAAAACGCTTTGTAAATCTATAACAATAAGAATGTGTCTAAAGAAATAAAAAAAAAATCTTAATCCGCGCAACCTCCTATCAATATTAAACAAAATCAATCAACACAAATAAGTTGCTGCTAGCTTTCACCTCACTCACTATAATTTTAAAACACATCTTATGCAGTGCAACACACCCATCAGTAAAATAAAGCGCAAGTGCAAAATATCAAATAACAATAAATATCACATATAGTATATACATGAACCGTGTTAATAAATCACTTAAAATAATATATACAGTATCTCACAAAAGTTAGTACACTCCTCACATTTCTGTAAATATTTTATTCTATCTTTTCATGTGACAACACTGAAGAAATGACACTTTGCTACAATGTAAAGTAGTGAGTGTACAGCTTGTATAACAGTGTAAATTTGCTGTCCCCTCAAAATAACTCAACACACAGCCATTAATGTCTAAACCGCTGGCAAGAAAAGTGAGTACACCCCTAAGTGAAAATGTCCAAATTGGGCCCAAAGTGTCAATATTTTGTGTGGCCATCATTATTTTCCAGCACTGCCTTAACCTTCATGGGCATGGAGTTCACCAGAGCTTCACAGGTTGCCACTGAATTCCTCTTCCCCTCCTCCATGATGACATCACAGAGCTGGTGGATGTTAGAGGCCTTGCGCTCCTCCATCTTCCGTTTGAGGATGCCCCACAGATGCTCAATAGGGTTTAGGTCTGGAGACATGCTTGGCCAGTCCATCACCTTTACCCTCAGCTTCGTTAGCAAGGCAGTGGTGGTCTTGGAAGTGTGTTTGGGGTCGTTATAATTTTGGAATACTGCCCTGCGGTCCAGTCTCTGAAGAGAGGGGATCATGCTCTGCTTCAGTATATCACAGTACATGTTGGCATTCATCGTTCCCTCAGTGAACTGTAGCTCTCCAATGATGACAGCACTCATGAAGCCCCAGACCATGACACTCCCACCACCATGCTTGACTGTAGACAAGACACACTTGTCTTTGTCCTCCTCACCTGGTTGCCGCCACACACGCTTGTCACCATCTGAACCAAATAAGTTTATCTTGGTCTCATCAGACCACAGAACATGGTTCCAGTAATCCATGTCCTTAGTCTGCTTGTCTTCAGCAAACTGTTTGTGGGCTTTCTTGTGCATTATCTTTAGAAGAGGTTTTCTTCTGGGACAACAGCAATGCAGACCAATTTGATGCAGTGTGCAGCGTATGGTCTGAGCACTGACAGGCTGACCCCCCACCCCTACAACCTCTGCAGCAATGCTGGCAGCACTCATATGTCTATTTCCCAAAGACAACCTCTGGATATGACGCTGATCACGTGACCTCAACTTCTTTGGTGGACCATGGCGAGGCCTGTTCTGAGGGGAACCTGTCCTGTTATACCGCTGTATGGTCTTGGCCACCGTGCTGCAGCTCAGTTTCAAGGTCTTGCCAATCTTCTTATAGCCTAGGCCATCTTTATATAGAGCAACAATTCTTTTTTTCAGATCCTCAGAGAGTTGTTTGCCATGAGGTGCCATGTTGAACTTCCAGTGAACAGTATGAGAGAGTGAGAGCGATAACACCAAATTTAACACAACTGCTCCCCATTCACACCTGCGACCTTGTAACACTAACGAGTCACATGACACCGGGGAGGGAAAATGGCTAATTGGGCCCAATTTGGACATCTTCACTTAGGGGTGTACTCACTTTTGTTGCCAGCGGTTTAGACATTAATGGCTGTGTGTTGAGTTATTTTGAGGGAACAGCAAATTTACACTGTTATACAAGCTGTACACTCACTACTTTACATTGTAGCAAAGTGTCATTTCTTCAGTGTTGTCACATGAAAAGATAGAAGAAAATATTTACAAAAATGTGAGGGGTGTACTTACTTTTGTGAGATACTGTATATCAGTGCCAGGTGTCCATGTTGTTCAAAAATAGATACTGATAATAGTCCAAGAATTTTCCAACTTTGTGCATACAAAATAACAAACTGAAAAGTGCCCGTGCAATACTCCACCTGTGCTCTCTGGACGCCCACCTCAAGTTCTGACCCCTGTTTTACCATTGAGTCATAACAAGCTGTTCCCTTTAAGGGATATGAACAAATCTGCTGGTGATGGTATATGAAACAAAATATACAACATCTAGTGCTCTCCGCATGGTAAAATGTATTATCATTAAAAACTATGATTACACTTACAAAAATGGCACTTGAGCCGTGCCAGCTGGATAAGGCTCGTACAATTGTGTCGGCTAACCGCCGTGTAGCTGAGGATGGCCACAGGATGGCATAAGTGATCTGGCTCCTCCCCCCCCATACGTGTTACGTCCTGGGTGTGGACTTCCTCGGTAGGGGAAGTCCACACCCAGGATGTAACATGTATAGGGGGAGGAGCTGGTTCACTTACGTCATCCCGTGGCCATCCAGAAGTACCAGTGGGGGCAGGGGAGGGCTGGCAGCCTTAGGCCTGGGGGGCAAGTCCAGTCAAGTGGCCCATTGAACCACCAAATCAGCTCACCATCCATCTACACCACATTCCCCGCACAGAGAGAGAGAGAGAGGGGGAGACTGCTCCATATTGCCCCAGAGAGAGATAGACCGCTTAAAAATGCCTGCACAGAGGGAGAGACCGCTTGACACTGCCTGCACACAGAGAGAGACCGCTTGACACTGCCTCCACAGAGAGAGACCACTTGACACTGCCTCCACAGAGAGAGACCGCTTGACACTGCCTGCACAGAGAGAGACCGCTTGACACTGCCTGCACAGAGAGAGACCGCTTGACACTGCCTGCACAGAGAGAGACCGCTTGACACTGCCTGCACAGAGAGAGACCGCTTGACACTGCCTGCACAGAGAGAGACCGCTTGACACTGCCTGCACAGAGAGAGACCGCTTGACACTGCCTGCACAGAGAGACCGCTTGACACTGCCTGCACAGAGAGACCGCTTGACACTGCCTGCACAGAGAGACCGCTTGACACTGCCTGCACAGAGAGACCGCTTGACACTGCCTGCACAGAGAGACCGCTTGACACTGCCTGCACAGAGAGAGAGACCGCTTGACACTGCCTGTACAGAGAGAGAGACCGCTTGACACTGCCTGCACAGAGAGAGACCGCTTGACACTGCCTGCACAGAGAGACCGCTTGACACTGCCTGCACAGAGAGAGACCGCTTGACACTGCCTGCACAGAGAGAGACCGCTTGACACTGCCTGCACAGAGAGACCGCTTGACACTGCCTGCACAGAGAGACCGCTTGACACTGCCTGCACAGAGAGACCGCTTGACACTGCCTGCACAGAGAGACCGCTTGACACTGCCTGCACAGAGAGACCGCTTGACACTGCCTGCACAGAGAGAGAGACCGCTTGACACTGCCTGTACAGAGAGAGAGACCGCTTGACACTGCCTGCACAGAGAGAGAGACCGCTTGACACTGCCTGTACAGAGAGAGAGACCGCTTGACACTGCCTGCACAGAGAGAGAGACTGCTCCACATTGCCTGCAGTGCGAAGGGGTCACTCTCTGTGGGGGCAGTGCAAAGGGGTCACTCTCTGTGGGGGCAGTGCGAAGGGGTCACTCTCTGTGGGGGCAGTGCGAAGTGGTTACTATCTGTGGGGGCAGTGCGAAGGGGTCACTCTCTGTGGGGGCAGTGCGAAGGGGTCACTCTCTGTGGGGGCAGTGCGAAGTGGTTACTCTCTGTGGGGGCAGTGCGAAGGGGTCACTCTCTGTGGGGGCAGTGCGAAGGGGTCACTCTCTATGGGGGCAGTGCGAAGGGGTCACTCTCTGTGGGGGCAGTGCGAAGGGGTCACTCTCTGTGTTGGCAGTGCGAAGTGGTTACTCTCTGTGGGGGCAGTGCGAAGGGGTCAGTCTCTGTGGGGGCAGTGCGAAGGGGCAATGCAAAGGGGTCACTCTCTGTGGGGGCAGTGCGAAGGGGTCACTCCCTGTGGGGGCAGTGCGAAGAGGCAATGCGAAGGGGTCACTCTCTATGGGGGCAGTGCGAAGGAGCAGTGCGAAGGGGTCACTCTCTGTGGGGGCAGTGCGAAGGGGCAATGCGAAGGGGTCACTCTCTGTGGGGGCAGTGCGAAGGGGTCACTCTCTGTGGGGGCAGTGCGAAGGGGTCACTCTCTGTGGGGGCAGTGCGAAGGGGCAGTGCGAAGGGGTCACTCTCTGTGTGGGCAGTGCGAAGGGGTCACTCTCTGTGGGGGCAGTGCGAAGGGGCAGTGCGAAGGGGTCACTCTCTGTGGGGGCAGTGCGAAGGGGCAGTGCGAAGGGGTCACTCTCTGTGGGGGCAGTGCGAAGGGGCAGTGCGAAGGGGTCACTCTCTGTGGGGGCAGTGCGAAGGGGCAGTGCGAAGGGGTCACTCCCTGTGGGGGCAGTGCGAAGGGGCAATGCGAAGGGGTCACTCTCTGTGGGGGCAGTGCGAAGGAGCAGTGCGAAGGGGTCACTCTCTGTGGGGGCAGTGAGAAGGAGCAGTGCGAAGCGGTCACTTTCTGTGAGGGCAGTGCGAAGGGGCAATGCGAAGGGGTCACTCTCTGTGGGGGCAGTGCGAAGGAGCAGTGCGAAGGGGTCACTCTCTGTGGGGGCAGTGCGAAGGGGCAGTGCGAAGGGGTCACTCTCTGTGGAGGCAGTGCGAAGGGCTCACACTCTGTGGGGGCAGTGCGAAGGGCTCACACTCTGTGGGGGCAGTGCGAAGGGGTCACTCTCTGTGGGGGCAGTGCGAAGGGGCAGTGCGAAGGGCTCACTCTCTGTGGGGGCAGTGTGAAGGGGTCACTCTCTGTGGGGGCAGTGCGAAGGGGTCACGCTCTGTGGGGGCAGTGTGAAGGGGTCACTCTCTGTGGGGGCAGTGCAAAGGGGTCACTCTCTGTGGGGGCAGTGCAAAGGGGTCACTCTCTGTGGGGGCAGTGCGAAGGGGTCACTCTCTGTGGGGGCAGTGCGAAGGGGTCACTCTCTGTGGGGGCAGTGCGAAGGGGTCACGCTCTGTGGGGGCAGTGCAAAGGGGTCACTCTCTGTGGGGGCAGTGCAAAGGGGTCACTCACTGTGGGGGCAGTGCAAAGGGGTCACTCACTGTGGGGGCAGTGCGAAGGGGTCACTCTCTGTGGGGGCAGTGCAAAGGGGTCACGCTCTGTGGGGGCAGTGCAAAGGGGTCACTCTCTGTGGGGGCAGTGCAAAGGGGTCACTCTCTGTGGGGGCAGTGCAAAGGGGTCAATCTCTGTGGGGGCAGTGCGAAGGGGTCACTCCCTGTGGGGGCAGTGTGAAGGGGTCACTCCCTGTGGGGGCAGTGCGAAGGGGCAGTCTCGAAGGGGTCACTCTCTGTGGGGGCAGTGCGAAGGGGTCACTCTCTGTGGGGGCAGTGCAAAGGGGTCACTCTCTGTGAGGGCAGTGCAAAGGGGTCACTCTCTGTGGGGGCAGTGCAAAGGGGCCACGCTCTGTGGGGGCAGTGTGAAGGGGTCACTCCCTGTGGGGGCAGTGCGGAGGGGCAGTGCGAAGGGGTCACTCTCTGTGGGGGCAGTGCGAAGGGGTCACGCTCTGTGGGGGCAGTGTGAAGGGGTCACTCTCTGTGGGGGCAGTGTGAAGGGGTCACTCTCTGTGGGGGCAGTGCGAAGGGGTCACGCTCTGTGGGGGCAGTGTGAAGGGGTCACTCTCTGTGGGGGCAGTGCGAAGGGGTCACGCTCTGTGGGGGCAGTGTAAAGGGGTCACTCTCTGTGGGGGCAGTGCAAAGGGGTCACTCACTGTGGGGGCAGTGCAAAGGGGTCACTCACTGTGGGGGCAGTGCGAAGGGGTCACGCTCTGTGGGGGCAGTGCAAAGGGGTCACGCTCTGTGGGGGCAGTGCAAAGGGGTCACTCTCTGTGGGGGCAGTGCAAAGGGGTCACTCTCTGTGGGGGCAGTGCGAAGGGGTCACTCCCTGTGGGGGCAGTGTGAAGGGGTCACTCCCTGTGGGGGCAGTGCGAAGGGGCAGTCTCGAAGGGGTCACTCTCTGTGGGGGCAGTGCGAAGGGGTCACGCTCTGTGGGGGCAGTGTGAAGGGGTCACTCTCTGTGGGGGCAGTGCAAAGGGGTCACTCTCTGTGGGGGCAGTGCAAAGGGGTCACTCTCTGTGGGGGCAGTGCAAAGGGGTCACTCTCTGTGAGGGCAGTGCAAAGGGGTCACTCTCTGTGGGGGCAGTGCAAAGGGGCCACACTCTGTGGGGGCAGTGTGAAGGGGTCACTCCCTGTGGGGGCAGTGCGGAGGGGCAGTGCGAAGGGGTCACTCTCTGTGGGGGCAGTGCGAAGGGGTCACGCTCTGTGGGGGCAGTGTGAAGGGGTCACTCTCTGTGGGGGCAGTGGGAAGGGGTCACTCTCTGTGGGGGCAGTGCGAAGGGGTCACGCTCTGTGGGGGCAGTGTGAAGGGGTCACTCTCTGTGGGGGCAGTGCGAAGGGGTCACGCTCTGTGGGGGCAGTGTGAAGGGGTCACTCTCTGTGGGGGTAAAAGTTTCCCAGCCATCAGAATACAGTGATCACTGCTGCCAGCTATAGCAGCCAGCAGTGATCGCCAAAAAAAAAAAAGAAAGACGTGCTGGCTTTACTGAAGTCAGTTGATAGATTGAATTCTGTACAACCAGTCTGCACATAGATAGATCAAAATTCTGTTGGTTCAGCAGAAAATGAAATCTGTCTATGGTGGCTTAAGTTCACCAGTCTCTGGGTTTAATATCATCCTCAAATCTTCTGAAAGGGGTGCTCCACTTAGGTGTAGAAATTCACTTAGAACTCCACCTTATTTCCAGAACTCTTTAGGTATTAGATGTGCAAACAATAAGGTGAGAGCCCATCGAATACCTACAGAGAGTAATGGAAATAAGGTGGAGTTCAAAGTGAACCGTGCCATTACCTGCAGGGACTGGCATTTAGGGGGTTAAAACAGGCAGGGAGGAAATGTGATATCACCTCCTCTGTCTGTCACTTTTCAGAGGAGTGGCAGTGCCCGCTGCAAGTGAATACAAACCTCTGGGCTCACACTGGTGGGTTTCCATAGCCACAGTCCCTCAGACTTCTTTTAGGTTGCACATTTTTGCTGAATTTTCTGGAAGTGCACCAAAGGTGCTGCATGCAGTACCCTTTTAGAACATGCAGTAAAAATGTGCAGCCTCTATGGGACCGGGGGCAACATGCAAGAAGACTGCCAGTACACCAGCACTGCAGACAACCCACAGCATGCCAGTGTGAGCCCACATCATACCACCTAGGGCAAGCAAAGTAATGTGGCTGCTAGGAAAAAAAAAACTCTTTGGCTGCAGAGAGGGGGAGGGAAGAGGAGTTTACTTACTTGGACGGTCCCAGCATTCGAGCCGACTGCTCAGATTTAACTTTCCCGCCCACACATCTTCTTCACAGACACAGCACACGGGCTGCCCAAAGTGTGGGCGGGGCTGCCAGCCATTTGTGTGGAGGAGGGAGGGGTGGGCTGTGCTGTGCTCTGTAACACAAACTGTCAGCCCTGAGACATCGCTGGCTCACAGTACTGGATGGAGATGCCGCAGTCGGCCAGCTCAAGAACTGCGCATGTGCGGTTTTGAGCTGGCGACACAGCAGGCTTTATAGAGCATATGAGAGCAGCCCAGGGGGCAATTGCATCTCTGCCCCCCGGCCCAGCCCGCCCCTGAGTGGGGGATCAGAGAAGAGGAAGATTGAGGCTGCTCTGTGCAAAACCATTACACAGAGCATGTATGTATGGCATATTTATTATTTTAAAGGAAAAAAATTGAACCACTTTAAAGTGGTTGTAAACCCCTTTTTTAGAACTTGTACCTATAGGTAAGCCTAGAATAAGGCTCATCTAAAGGGAACTGTAAATATCGGTTAAACGTGCACCACTACATTTACCTTGTAGTGCACCAATGGTGTCATCAGCGCATGCGCTGTGAAGAAACGGCCCTCCGTGCCGTTTCTTCCCGAGCGAGTGCTGTGACTGGCAGCTCTTGCCAGTCACACAGCCTCCATCGGGGACAGCGCAGGCTTCGTTTGCAGGTAAGTGCCACATAATGGGCTAGTATGCGGTGCATACTAGCCCATTATGCCTTTACTTTGCAGGGTTTGCAGGGAACAAAAGAGGCAGTAAAACCCATCAGGGTTTACATCCTCTTTAAGAAACTCTTCCTGTCCAAAGAAGCTATTGCACTGTAAAATCTGTTACATTCCTGTCTGGGTGTGGCAGAGAATAATTCAGACATTCAGAATCGCAATAAGGATGCTGCTGTCCCTGTCATACCCTCTTTTCTTGCACATATCACCTACCCCCCCCCCCCCCCGACTTTCCTTCTACATTTCTGTCATTCCTGCTCTTATACCCTCTGCAATTCTCTCTAGCATGAACTGTCACACCCTCTGCCCTCCTTTCCTGCACCTAGCCAATGCATGAAAAGCGATCTGCAATGGATTCGTTTTCCTGAGTGCAGATAAGCAGCCTCTGCCTGTTAGACATTCAGGAAGCGATCCTGCGGACCTCCTGAATGCCTGCTTTTGTTTGTATTTTTTCCTGCTGAACAGCAGTTTATAATGGGACTAAAGTGTTTGGCTTCTGATTGCAATGCAGCACCGGTCAGCTTGGCACGCTGCATTAAATATGCCACAGTGCAAAGCATTGCAGAACAGCTGCTGGTTACCCTTTAGGTGGGCAGCCAGGGAGCGGCAAAACTGCAGCTAAGCTGACTGCCTGAGAGGCAGGCCCTTGAATTGGCATTTTTTCGCTTTTGCTTGAATAATAATAATGATTTAAAAAAAAACTATCAGGGAAAATGTAAGAAATTTAATTTTAGCTTCCCTTGCATGTCCTTACAAGGATATGAAAGAATAAGACTAGAAATGGGTCAGTTTTCTGTAAAACATATATGGGAGAAATAAAAACTACCTTCATTTCCAACAATACTTGATATCCATTCGGCAGCAGAGCTCACACTTTTGCTGTCGCTGATATCCACGATTCTCGTTCTCAGCCTGCTGGAGGTCTCTTTCTTCAGATTTTCAGCGCCTGCCTGCGTCAGACAAGAAGCCAGGACCTTCATCCCACGTCTGTCCAGCTGCTTAGCCAGCAAGTTCCCAAATCCAGAATCACATCCGGTGATAAAGACATATTTGTCGGTGAGATTCTCCAGTATCTGGCTCTGCCTGTACCACCTGTACAGAAGAATCAAACCCAATGCCACCAGCAGGGGGAGCCACATGATGCACATTTCTCCTGTAATAAAATATATTGATGTAGCTGAACTCCAGGAAGATACAAAAGTAGCAAATTATTGCAACTATGTAAGTAATCATTTATACAAAATGAAATACATTTTCCAAATGCAAGCATTGTAAGTACAGTGGAACCTTGGATTACCAGCATAATTCGTTCCAGAAGAATGCTTGTAATCTAGAGCACTCGTATATCAAAGCAAGTTTCCCCATAGAAGTCAATGAAAACTCAGATAATTTGTTCCACAGTGACTGCTATGGTATGCAGTACCGCACGTGGCCAGAGGTGAGGGTGGGGCACGGAGACACTCAGAAACTGCTTTGAGCTACTCGGATGCACTCAGAAACTTTCGGAGAGGCTCGGAAACACCCGGGAACGGAGTGTTTCCGAGTAGCTCCGAGTGCATCCGAGCGGCTGCACATGTCACCGGCGCGCTCGCACCTCTGGCCAAATGCGGTACTGCACACCGCAGAGGTTTGAAAACCGAGTCAGGACTAAAAAAAAATAATAGATCATATTGCAAAGCGCTCATTAACCGCTTTACTCGCAATCCGAGGTATTACAGTACCTGAATTTGGCTTGGTTTCAGCATCTTGCAGACCCTGTACAGCAGAGATTAGACTGGATAAGGGAGAAGCAGCACAAGGATCTCTAATGCTGGCCATACACTATACGAAAAATCGGCCGAAAAATCGTTCGTATGGACACTTCGTTCGTTTTTCGGCAAGTTAATGGGCACAAATCGATAATCGTTTGTGACGTTTTTGTGGTAAAAAGACGAACGGGAAGTTTGGTAAATTTCTGCCGAACGTACGATAAATTGCAAGGTTAATGTGTTTCCCGTCCGAACTTTCTGCACTAGGTATATGTAAAAAAACGAACAAAAAATTATTTATTCATGTCCACTGAACAATTTATCGGTCATTATATGATGGCACGATCGTTTGCGGACACGGTCGAACGTTCGTTTTTCGAAAATGGGTTCGGCCGATTTTCTGTATAGTGTATGGCCAGCATTAGTTAAAATGCAGCAATGAAAGATGAAGTCTCCTGCCCTGCCACATACATTTAAACAGGATCTTGATCAGAAAGCTGGTGGTCCATAACACATTTCATCTCACATGTACATGCATGCAGGTGTAGGCAGGGGCAGTCTATTTTCTCCACTGCAGATGGCGCTGTCCACAGCGGCATTGCAGATGGGGATGGCAGTCAAGAGGAACCTTGTTCCTCTATGGTTTCCTTGGTCACAGGGAGACAGCTATCTGATTGGAGGCTTGCACCCCAGGTGACTTTGGTGGCCATCTTGGGTCAGGCAGAGTCTATTTATGACCCTGGCTTCCCGGTTTGGCGTTCATTTTGTGAGTGGCTAGAGTAGGGACAGGTCACCTGTGACATCAGGGAAAAGTTCCAGAGGAGTAGGGAAAGTGCAGGGACACACCATCCTTCCTGGGAGCTTTCCCATGTTGGGTACAGCTTGGCCAGGCTGCATTCTGCTCCTCAAGACAGATGCCGTCGGCACCTCTGATTCACCAACCTGCTGTCGCATTGATGGTACAACTTGTGAGTGTTCCCGGTTGGGTTGCCTTCCCACCAGGTCTGTGGTGTGTTGCTGAACTGCTGTTACAATATATTCTAGTTACTGCACTTGGACTCCGTGTGTTTTCTGCCTGCCCCATCATGCTGCACCTACCCACACATATATATACTGTGTATGTCCAGATGGTTTCAGCCTCTTAAAGTCCCTATATAGCAGAGGTTCAACTAGGTAAGCAGTGGCAGCTGGTGCTTTTTTTGGGGGGGGCGCGAACAACCACCCCCCCAGCGGCTGGCGGGTAGCAGGTTGCGGGTAGCGTGCAGTGGCTCCATGTCCTCTCCTCCATCGGCAGCTTCCAGTGTGTGACTCCTCCCCTCATCCTAGGCGTCCAATAGGATCGCCTGTCATTTCAGCCAATCGGGTCTCCTGAATGCATGGAAACCGCTGCTTGACTGCCCATTGGAACTGATCCACTTCCAATTGCTTTCCAGAGTATGCTGCCGTGTAAACTTATGCCGCGTTCACACGAGCGGACTTTACGGCAGACTTTGCCCGGCGGACTTTTCAACAGACTTTATGACGGACTTTCCGAATGAACGGAGTTGCCTACACACAATCCACCAAAGTCCGTCGAATTCGTACGTGATGACGAACGACCAGACTAAAGCAAGGAAGTTCATAGCCAGTAGCCAATAGCTGCCCTAGCTTGGGTTTTTGTCTATCGAACTAGCATACAGACGAGCGGACTTTTCGACCGGACTCGAGTTCGACGGATAGATTTAAAACATCTTTAAAATCTAAGTCTGTCCAACTTTTGAGCAAACAAAGTTCGCTGGAGCCCACACACGATCGAATTGTCCAACGAAATCCCGTCCGCCTGGGCAAAGTCTGCTGTAAAGTCCGCTCGTGTGTACGCGGCATTAGTCTTACTGTACAACAAAAACACTCAGTGGGCCCAATTCACAAAGCTTTAACACAAAAAGAAAGTCTGCCATACAGAGCTCTGATGAAGAGGGCTTGCCCCCGAAACGCGTCAGTACTGCACAATTGTGACAGTAAGTTGCTGAAAGGGGCCTATGGTTGGTCCTCTGTATTTGAAGACTCAGGAAGATCTACAGTATACCTGGATAGATGCTGTATTTTATATTGTTTTTACCTTTGTGTGTATTTGAAGATATTTATTCCTAAGGATCTACTATATTGAGGGTTTTGCACAAGGACAGAGTGCTATATTTTTTTATTTTTTGTTTAGTTTTTAAAGCTGGCCATACATCAGTAGAATTTATCTTAGAAATTTGTTAGACTTCCGCTTCTTCAAAGACCTTCAATGTGTCTGTGCAGCTCACACTTGCAAGTTTACTGTAAAAACAAGAGGTGCAGTAGGTAGTCTTCAAACTACGGCCCTCCAGTTGTTCAGGAACTACCATTCCCATCATGCCTAGTCATGTCTGTGAATGTCCGAGCTTTACAATACCTCATGGCACGTGTAGTTCTGCAACAGCTGGAGGGCCGTAGTTTGAGGATCCCTGGTATACTGTCGAGCTCCGGATAAATATATATCCGCCCATAGGAGACAACACCGAAAAAGTGTAACAGCTGAAAAGGTATATATCCCTTCTTATATCTGGAGTCATCTACAGTCCGCAAAACGCGTCACCAGATCAAGCGTGCCCATAAGTGTCACGGACTTTGGGCTGCAAGAGAACCATTGCCTGGAGAACTCTGTGTTTTAATGTGTTCTTAAGTTATCCAGAGATGGTCACTAATTGCTTTTGGCTTCTTATGCATAAGTTAGTCCTATGGGGGGAGCCGGACTGTCCAAGGTGGTCTTTGTTATGATAATAGAATTCAGGGCAGCCATCAGAAATTGTGAGGCCCCTTATACAGCTTTAGGCCTGGGCCCAACCACCCTGAGTCTGACCACCAACATTCCCCAGGGTCCCGCCCACTGGCCGTCCCACCAAATCTGCCCACTAGCCATCCCACCAAGTCCTTCAGTGCCTCAGCCCCCCTCACACCTGTACGCTCTCAGCCCCTCTCACACCTGTACACTCTGAGCACCCTCACACCTGTACGCTCTCAGCCCCCCTCACACCTGTACGCTCTCAGCCCCTCACACCTGTACGCTCTCAGCCCCCCTCACACCTGTATGCTCTCAGCCCACTCACACCTGTATGCTCTCAGCCCCCTCACACCTGTATGCTCTCAGCCCCCTCACACCTGTATGCTCTCAGCCCCCTCACACCTGTATGCTCTCAGCCCCTCACACCTGTTTGCTCTCAGCCCCCCTCACACCTGTACATTCTCAGCCGCCTCACACCTGTATGCTCTCAACCCCCTCACACCTGTATGCTCTCAGCCCACTCACACCTGTACGCTCTGAGCCCCCTCACACCTGTACGCTCTCAGCCCCTCACACCTGTACGCTCTCAGCCCCCCTCACACCTGTACGCTCTCAGCCCCCTCACACCTGTACGCTCTCAGCCCCCCTCACACCTGTACGCTCTCAGCCCCCTCACACCTGTACACTCTCAGCCCCCCTCACACCTGTACGCTCTCAGCCCCCTCACACCTGTACGCTCTCAGCCCCTTCACACCTGTACGCTCTCAGCCCCCTCACACCTGTACGCTCTCAGCCCCTCACACCTGTACGCTCTCAGCCCCCTCACACCTGTACGCTCTCAGCCCCTCACACCTGTACGCTCTCGGCCCCTAACACCTGTACACTCTCACCCCCTCACACCTGTACGCTCTCAGCTCCTCACACCTGTACGCTCTGAGCCCCTAACATCTGTACGCTCTCAGCCCCCCTCACACCTGTACGCTCTCAGCGCCCTTACACCTGTGCGCTCTCAGCCCCCCTCACACCTGTTTGCTCTCAGCCCCCTCACACCTGTACGCTCACAGCCCCCCTCACACCTGTACGCTCTCAGCCCCTCACACTTGTACGCTCTCAGCCCCCCTCACACCTGTACGCTCTCAGCCCCCTCCCCCCTGTACGCTCTCAGCCCCCTCACACCTGTACGCTCTCAGCCCCTCACACTTGTACGCTCTCAGCCCCCCTCACACCTGTACGCTCTCAGCCCCCTCCCCCCTGTACGCTCTCAGCCCCTGTACGCTCTCAGCCCCCCTCACACCTGTATGCTCTCAGCCCCCTCACACCTGTACACTCTCAGCCCCCCTCATACCTGTACGCTCTCAGCCCCTCACACCTGTATGCTCTCAGCCCCCTTACACCTGTACGCTCTGAGCCCCCTCACACCTGTACGCTCTGAGCCCCTAACACCTGTACGCTCTCAGCCCCCCTCACACCTGTACGCTCTCAGCCCCCTTACACCTGTACGCTCACAGCCACCCTCACACCTGTACGCTCTCAGCCCCTCACACCTGTACCCTCTCAGCCCCCCTCACACCTGTACGCTCTCACCCCCTCACACCTGTATGCTCTTAGCCCCCCTCACACCTGTACGCTCTGAGCACTCTCACACCTGTATGCTAATAACCTACCTTTAACCCCCTCCCTTACCCTAACAAAAAAATAATAATAAATGAATAATTAAAAAAAAAAAAACTGACGGAAAAGCTGGAAAACCTATCAACAAATGATGCAGCAGATGATAGTTTTCTCTATTGGCTAAAAAAAACACCCAAGCTAAAATAAATGCTGTATAAAAAGGCCCAAATTGCACATAAAAGAATGCCAAAATCAAGCATAGAAACGCTTAGATGTGAATGCAGCCTTAGAACTGCAGTATATAGAGGAGCCTTGACGTGGGCACTACGACTTACGCATATAAATTTGCAAATGTGTGCAAAACGAAACCCTCTGTTTTTTACGTGAATTGTTAGACGGGGCCAATTTGGTTGTCTTGCAGGCTGGCTGGTAAGTGCGCTGGGAAATATTTTCGTTTGTACACCAGCCAGTCCCCCGAAGCCTGATCCTGTGATCTTCATGTTCCCCGGTCTGTATCTGGCTCCAGTGCCCTGTGTACTCTCCTGCCAACATCCAGTCTTCCCTCACCACCACGTCTCCCTCTGCACTTCACTCAGTTCAGCGTGGAGTACACAGGATCAGAGTATTGGATGAATGCTCATCTGCTTTTTTTTTTTTGCATGCTAGTCTCCATACCAAAAACCAAAAGGTCATTAACCACTTCAATACCGGGGGGGCACTTATACACCTTCCTGCCCAGACCAATTTTCAGCTTTCAGCGCTGTCGCACTTTGAATGACAATTGCGCGGTCATGCTACACTGTACCCAAACTTAATTTTTAACATTTTGTTCCCACAAATAGAGCTTTCTTTTGGTGGTATTTGATCACCTCTGGGATTTTTATTTTCTGCTAAACAAAATTAAAAAAAAGACCGAAAGTTTTTAAAAATAAAGTTTTTTTTTTGTTTCTGTTACAAAACTTTGTAAATAAGTAAGTTTTCTCCTCCACTGATGGGGCTGCACTGACGGACACTGATAAAGCGGCACTGATGGGCACCGATGAGGTGGCACTGATGAGGTGCCACTGATAGGCACTGATGATGGGCACTAATATGCAGCACTGATGGGGCACTGATAGGTGGCACTGATAGCAGCACCGATGGGTACACATAGGTGGCACTAAAGGGCCCTGAAAGGCGGCACTGATGGGCACCGATAGGTGGGACAGATGGGCACTGATAGGGGGCACGAATGGGCATGGATGGGCATTGATAGGTGGCACTGATGTACTCTAATGGATGGTACTGATGGGCATTACTGATTGGCAGGCATTATTGTTTGGCACTGATTGGCATCCATTGTGGGCACTGATTGGCATCCCTGGTGGCCATGGGTGGCATACCTGGTGGTGACTAGTGGTGGGCATCCCTGGTGGTCCTGGGGGCATCCCTGGTGACCATGGGTGGCATACCTGGAGGTGACTAATGGTGGGCATCCCTGGTGGTCCAGTGTGTGCGTCCTCGGGGGGGGGGGCTCCTCTGATAATCAATCAGCACAGACCCCCCCGTCAGAGGAGCTGACGATTGGCTCTCCTCTACTCGTCTCTGACAAATGTGAGTGAGGAAAAGCCGATCAACGGCTCTTCCTATTTACACTTTGATCAGCCGTGATTGGACAAGGCTGATCACGTGGTAAAGAGTCTCTGCCAGAGACTCCTTACCGAGATTGGTGTTGCGGTGTGTTAGACTGACGATCGCCATGATGCGCGCCCCCAGGGGGCTTGATATCCTGAAAGATGTCATATGACATCCGATCAGGATAACACAACCACTTTGCCGATGTCATTTTACTATATGGCAGGCGGTAAGTGGTTAAAGTTACAAAAATTCTCATAAGACAGAATAAAACTTTCGGAAGTGATGTCACGTATTGTATTGTATGTATTCTTTTGTTTCCGAGCATGCATGGTCTTGGTCACACAATTTTTTTTCCCGTATAAATTCTATATTGCTCCAGTGCTGCAAGGAACTTGTTCATTTCCTGTGTGCTTCCCTTGTGTTTTCTGAGTCCTGTATTTCAATATAAAATCCCCTTTGGGATTAAAAAAACTAATTCTGAAAAATCATGCATTCAGGAGACAGGATCCCCCCGTGTTGTACAAGCCCTCTGAAAGGCGGTCAATTGCAAATCACTTTTCGAAGGGCAGCCCACCCATTCGATAGATCACTTACTGATGTCGTTTCAGGAAAGGAAACTGACGTATTGCTCAGTATTTATGCTCAGAAGATCTGTAGATGAAAACATAGATAGAACTCCGTACCTGGTCACCTGTAAAGGTGTATAATAATAGAAGGATTCCTGAGCCTCACAAGCGACGTGGCGCCTCCAACAGAAGAAGTCTTGGTGCCGCGTTCCTCCAGAAAGAGAATTCTTTCCTTGTTGGGAGAAGACAAACTGCATGCCCAGCAGAGAGGGAGGGGAAGCTGGAAGTGGCCAGCCTGTATTTACTTTGGCACGAATAAAAAAAAAAAAAAAAAAAAAACTTGTGCAAAACATATCAAGCGCCATCGTCATCCAGATTCACAAGGACTTGGAACACAAGTATGCTGGGGGTTGGGTGTATATTGATTCTGTGTCCTGCTATAGCCGTGGACTGCGCCTGCACCCGGCACCTCTGTGTTTACGCTGTGGAGTTTTATATCACGTTTAAGTGACTTTACAGGGGCTTAGTGGGGAGTAACGCTGCCTTGCTGCACTGGGGTCCCTAGTTCAAGCCCTGTTCAGGAGGACATTTTCTGCGTGAGGTGTGCTTGTGCGGGTTTCCTCCCACGCTCCAAAGTTATGCTGGGATGTTAATTGGCTGCTTTCCAAATTGGCCCTTCTGTGTGAGATAGAGACTTTAGATTGTGAACTCCCTGAGCGGAGTGATGTACCGTATATACTCGAGTATAAGCCGAATTTTTTCAGCGCATTTTTTATGCTGAAAAAGCCCCCCTTGGCTTATACTCGAGTGAGGGTCTCGAGTGAGGGTGCAGCCTCACTGTGCCCATCTGCAGCTGTACCTTTGATAACCAAAACGGCGGGTGTCTCCCGCTGTGTCATGCAGTCTGTTCGGCGGCCTTCCGCTGTAACAAAGCCCCGCCTCCTCCTCGTCCGTGATAGACGGAACACTGAACACTGATACAATGCTGGGAAACTGAATCAGTGTTCCGTCTATCACGGACGAGGAGGAGGCGGGGCTTTGTTACAGTGGACGGCCGCTGAACAGACTGCATAACACAGCGGGAGACACCCGCCATTTTGGTTAACACAGGTACAGCTGCAGATGGGCACAGTGAGGCTGCAAATGGGCACAGTAAGGCTGCAAATGGGCACAATGAGGCTGTAAATGGGCACAGTGAGGCTGCAGATGGGCACTGATGATACAGGTGGGCACAGTGAGGCTGCAGAAGGGCACTGATGATACAGGTGGGCACAGTGAGGCTGCAGAAGGGCACAATGAGGCTGCAAATGGGCAATGAGGCTGCAAATGGGCACAGTGAGGCTGCAATGGGCACAATAAGGCTGCAAATGGGCACGGTGAGGCTGCAGAAGGGCACAGTGAGGCTGCAATGGGCATAATTAGGCTGCAAATTGGCACTGAGGCTGCAGATGGGCACAGTGAGGCTGCAGATGGACACAGTGAGGCTGCAGATTAGCATTGTTTACCCAGTAGCTGCTGCATTTCCCACCCTAGACTTATACCCGAGTCAATATGTTTTCCCCGTTTTTTTGTGGTAAAACTAGGTGCCTCGGCTTATATTCGGGTCGGCTTATACTCAAGTATATACGGTAAATGCTATATTTAAATTGTCAGCATTATATACCGTAAATACCTGTAATAATATATAAAATAAAAATGGAAGCTTCAGCTGAATGCTAAAGAAACAACCTGTTGGACATTTAATGTTCTACTCCTGACAAATAGCTAAAACCACCACTGAAATATATATGGAAGTTATTTTATTTGAAAATATGGCCCTGTAGTCCTACAAAAAACATATTCAGCCTGGTGGCCTGACTGCATTCAAACAGGATACTGTTGACCAGAACCTAAATCTGCCTGCCACCTTCCCTCGATTTGTCATATCGATCTCCATTCATTGGGAACTGAACTCATATCAAGTTTGTAAATAAGTGGATTTTGGGGCCAGCCAGGAACTTAATCGAGCAGACCTTGGCCGCTGAATTGGGCATTCCTCTCGTTCCCTTGGTGATACACCTCTTCATGTCTGCAGTCAATGGCTCTACTTTGACTTTAGGACCTTTAAGGTTCCGAACTATCTCCATAACTATGCATATTGGTCTTCTACATCGTGAGAAAATCTCCTTCCTGATCCTTCCTAAGTCTTTTTGTCCCATCATTCTTGGATGTCCATGGTTACAAAAACATTAGCCCTATCTAGATTGGAACTCTGGCCAGGTCATGGTGGTCGCAATGCCATCAGACTTGCCTCCCTAAAATGCTCCCTCAACATTAACAGGAATTAGAAACTACTCTGCCTTGTGGTCTTGCTAAAGCTGGATACACACACATATATTTCAGAGACCGAAAGAAATGATACCATTGGGGGATCGGGAAATTCTGCCTATTAAAGTGGAACTTTAGTCAGAAAATTGTCCTGCTAGATAACTTCAGGCTGGCCCCTTTTGTGCAGGTATAGCTATGTAAAACATTAAAAATAAGTGCCTATGCTGTTTAGAATCTAGTAATACAATGTCCCACCCTGCTCTGCACTGTAGAGGCTGATCAGCTGACAGCCTAAAGATTTATTGCTGCTTAGGGCTCTAGCAAAATGGCAGCCTGCAGCATGAAGAAACAGGAGCGATGCTGGAGGCAATTTACAACCACACACTCATTTTGGTAGCATAATTATTTGTAGCACCTTGGGGTTTAGTCAGGGAGCTCCTGACAAATTTGCTTGCCAGGAGTAGTTACCCTGGTCAATTGCTAGACATCCATTGATTTCTCCCTAAGTTTGGCCTCTTCTACCGCTAGGTGGCCAGGTACTTGGTGGTACTAGATAAGAAGGACAACCCAAGTCTGGATTACAGGTATATGAGGTATCTCAGCCAATGGGCAGGGGTTTTCTTGTATCCCTTGGCCTGCTGGGAGAGCCTATATATTCAGGTGAGGTCAGGTGATCTGTGTTCTGTGCCACCTGGACGGCTCTCTGGGTGGACGTGTGTCGTGTGCCCTGGGCTGCTAGGCCGAATATTGGGTCTATCACAGGGGCATCTGGCTGCCATGCTGTGTGAGGGGCCATCCAGAAGTAAGGCAGTGTGGGGTTGGGATTGCGGATTGCAGTCCAACCAGAAGTGATGGTTCTGCTGGCCGGAGAACCTGTCGTGGTTGAAGGTTGGTCAAAGCTGTCACGACTAAGGGACCAACCACCTTTATCAGGGACCACAGTGAGTAACTGAAGCAAGTACCGGAGTAGTATTCTCAGCCAGCGGAGGAGATGCTTGCGGAGCAGCCTTGTGAGTCAAGCCAGGGACCGAGCCGGCGAGCAGGGGTGAAGCTTGAGAAGTATCTGGAGTGCTAAGCTAGGGACCCAGCAGGGAAGTGTGGGTGGCGCTTGAGGGAGATACCACCGCAAAGCTTTGAGGAGCTCCAGGGATTCTGAGTCAGTGAATCAGAGGGTCCAGTGATAGACCAGGAGCTCCAGTGGCTGAAGAGCTACAAGTAGAAGTTGTAGTGAAGCAGAGAGGACTGTAAGGATCCGGAGACTGCATGGCGACCTGAGGACTCAGAGCCTGCCTCATCATGGGACGCAGGGAGTACACCAGTCCCTGATCACACAGCCAGGGCTCTAGGCGGCCAGGGGCTGCATGTTCCTGAACTGACCCTTAGAGACATTTTTGCAGCAGTCACCTCCTGTAACATTTCTATTACTACTCTGACCACTGAAATTAAAGGGGTAAAACTAGAGCTGAATCTAGTTAGACAGGATATGCAGAAACTGCGTGACTGCTCACTCTGTCCTCTAGGGCTGCAGTACAATGTGGAGGATGATGTTGTGCCATTGCAGAGAGAAGTTCGCCATATGCAATTGCATACCTCCCAACTTTGTAACTTGAGAATGAGGGACACCTAGGGATGGAAAAGACATGCGGAGCGCATCGCGACAATAATGGGCGTGGCTTAAATGCGTTGAATTTTGAGGTGGCTTAAAGGAACATGGTTAAATAGAGTCTAAAGCGGTATTAAACCCACAAGCAAACATTTATTATATTTCAGCTTACAAATTCTTAGATGTGATGGCTGCATTAGTTTTCTTTTTCTTTCTTTTTTAGGCTTTCTTCTATTTTCACCTGGTGATCCAGCCAGTATGTTTTTTTGTTTTTCAAAAGAACAAGCTGTCCTGCAGATGTAGCCATTAGAGAGTTGAGACAAACCATTTACCATTGACAGGGGTGCTTACAATGATCAGCTTTTTTTTATTTATGTAAGACCTTTATCCTGAAAGAAAAAATATGTTTTCTGCAATTGCTTATAAAGTATTAGTGTATTTAAATCTTCTAGTCCATCTAACACTCCCTTCCTTCCAGACTGACAATGTTGCTGTTCAAAGGTGCCCCCATTGCTCTTTCATCCAGAGTTGTGTCTCACTAATACAGGAGGTGTGTTACTAACCAGATCACCAGGTGAAAATTAAAAAAAACAAAAAAAAACAAAAAAAAAAAACAAATGCAGCCACCACATCTAATGATTACTAAGCTGAAATATATTACATTTTTGATTTTGGGTTTATTACGGCTTTACAGTGGTATATACTGTACACAGTCCTCCGCAGTCCTCATACCCACCAAATACTCCTGTGCTATGAGTGAGAGGCCCGCTGACATAAACCTACACCATGTATACACTTATATACAGTTACGGGCTGAGGTATACTTAGTCACCCTTTTATATCAGAATCTCCCCTTCACATCAGGTGCCCCCTTCACATTAAAGTCCCCTCCTTAACACCAGTAGTTCCCCTTTACATCAGAAGACCCCTTACATTAAGAGCCACCCTTTTACATCAGAGTCCCCTTTTACAGCGAGAGTCCTCCTTTACATCTGCAATGGCCCTTAAATTTGGGGCCCCTTTCTCATCAGACTCCCCCTTTAACATTGGTAGTCTCCCCTCTGTAGTTTACAATGACATCAGCAGTCTTCCCTTGACATCAAGAGTCCCCCTTTACATCAGGCACTGGGGGGTGTTAGAAGGGGTGATCCAGGGATATGAAAACCATAGACAGGGGTCCTAAGCCTAGGATGAAGACAGCTATGAGGGATATAGTGCAGGCTGGATTACAGTGTGAAGTGGAGGGAGTTGGGCTGTGGACAGGAGAAGTATCCGGGAATGGAGGAGCCCAGGAGTCTATCAGGAACTTGTGGCAGGGAAAGGGTGCAGTGCAGACATTTAGTGAAAAGGGAACTGAGGTCTGCTGTGTCGGGACAGGAGTGACTGATAACATTGAATAGGAGATGAGTATTAGGATCAGAGATGCCGTGGGGGGAGGAGAACAGTAATCAGAGCTGGGGGACTTGAATCACTGATTGCAGGGAGAGGACTAGCGGAGCTGTCAGTAGTGGGGAAGGAGAGGAGAAAAGCAGATGAGCCGGACAGAGGAGAGCTTGCAGGGAGGAGAAAGTGTGTAGGTGCAGGGGGGGGGGAGAGATCACCTACCAGATCGGCTGCAGGGATTGAGAATGGGGGCACCATTTGCTGCCCTTTCCATTGCTGGGAGGAGATGAGGGTGGGTAAGCAAACTGTAAAGTTCCAATGTGACAGTGGCAATGCAGGGTAGCTACAGTGACATCATGAACCTGGGGAGGAATGAGAGCACTTTCCACACCTCCTCCGGGCTCTCTCCTGTTCTGATTTGATTTTTCCCATCCAGAGCTAAGCTGACAGGAGTAATGATGCCGCTGTCACTACTCCTGTCAGCCTTGTAGTGGCAGAAACGCTCCTCCCAGCACCCCCAGCTCACATGTTGCCATCATATTTCTGCTTCCTCCTTGTCCCTTCTCTGTGGCCCTGGATGATGATCCCTGAACAGTCCGTACACCCTCCACGTACCTTTCCTTCACAGTCACCGCTGGCTGCAGTCCTGCCTTCTGCTCTCAACACTTCCTGAGAGAGTCAGGCAGACAGGCATCCCCTCCATATCATTCCGCCAGGGAGAGCTAGGCTGGGGGCCGGAACTTTAAACTAACTGTCGGCAAATGCGGCTCTAGCTGCCTCCGCCCCTACATTAAAAAAAAAGAGTTCCCGCTCTGCTACTGCCTCCTGGGGCCCTACTGATGGAAGGATGGGGCCCCGCAAATGTTATTTATTGATTGGCCAATCTAGGAGCTGGTCACAAGCCTTGAAAACTGCCTGCACTTTACAAGAGTGAGTGGCAGTGGAGGCAATGCGGGAAACAGCTCAGCTGAGCGGGACTGCGGGACATAAGTCCGAATCCGGGGCTGTCCCGCAGAATCCGGGACTGTTGGGAGGTATGCAATTGATTATCACAGGCCACTCAGCCCGTTTCAAAGACATGGAGAACAGACAGAGTCGCAATAATGTCCGTGCGGTGGGCATACCGGAGAAGGCAGAGGGGAAAAATCCTGTGGCATTTCTGGAAAACTGGCTCCTTAACACATTTGGCAAGGGGTCCTTCTCATGTTTGCTGTGGAAAGGGCTCAGAGTCCAACCCAGGTCGCCTAAACCTGGAGAGCCTCCTAGGCCATTCCTATTTAAAATTGCTTAATTTCAAGGATCGGGATGCCATACTTTTCCAGGCCAGAACCAGAGGCACCCTTATGAAGTTGAATAATGTAGGCATATCATTCTACCCCGATTTCTCTGCTGACCTACAGCACCACAGGGCCAAGTTTACTAAAGTGAAGAAGCGTCTCCGCAAATATGATGTCACATATGCTATGTTGTATCCTGCCAAGCTTAGAATTGTAGCGAATTCCGAGACACAATTTTTTGATACTCCTGCTAATGGGTCCAACTGGCTGGATCGTATGGAGCACACCCTTAAAAAAAAAAAAAAATCACCAGCACCCAAGGCCTAATTGTGTTTTATTTTCTACTACCGCTAAGTAAGAATACCTTAGGAGAAGATTTCAGCATGTTGATTTCTTTTCTCAGTCTTTCCTTTAAGGCGGATAGGAAAACATAAGTTCAGTGGTGGCTCCCCACCCCCTCAGGCAACCACAAAAAAAAAAAAAAGTCTAAGTGCACTGTGTTCGGGCGCCGGACACAGTGCACTATGGGAAGCGCCACGTCAATGCCATCACTAGATTGCAGGCGCTTCATTCGTGGGGTTTGGAGCTGCTTTGCGGTGCGATCCATTGCGTCGAGCAGCATCCGCCCGGCGTCCGGCCGGGTGCTTTGTTCTCAGTGTGAGAACAAAGTCACTTCCGGTGCCCGGCGGGCTACAAAAAGATGGCCACCGCCTAAACCCCTTGTGTTCAGTGGAGAGGGGAGGCACCTAAATGAGGGTGGTCACTTAATTCAGATATTTGGGTATAGTAGTAACCGGGAAAAAAAAAAAAAAAAAAAAAAGAGTTCCAACACAAACATGCCAGTTGGTATAAGTTACCGCTGACAGTAGCTGGACGTGTAAATCTCATAAAGATGATTTGGGCCCCGCAACTACTGTATATTCTGCATAATGCCCCGATCTGGATACCACAGTATTGGTTCCAGCGTATAGACTCGCAGTTCAGGGCTCTTATCTGGAGAGGTGGAGGGGCGCGCATTAAGCTTGCCACTCTGCAACTTTCCAAAGATCAGGGTGGAATGGCTGTTCCAAATCCACCAATTTACTATTTTGCAGCCCATCTACAACATTTTACAGGCTGGGATCTTGCAACGGCTACAGACTCTTCTAGGGATCTACTCCTTGGCCCTGATATAGGCTACACAGCCCTATCCCATGTGGAAATGGGCCTCCCTATGGTCCCATCTCATTGCCCCACAGTTCAGCTATTAATGAAATTCTGGAAAGGGGTCGAGAATACATTGGGACTGACAGGGTTTTTTCGTCAAACGCTCATTTGGCAGAACCACTTTTATACAGATTCAGCTAAAGTTGTTAAACACCTGATCTGGGAAAGGGTGGGGATTAGATTCCTCAATCAAGTACTAAATTACTCGGTCATAAAATCATTATATTCAACTTTTGCAGGAATTTCCAGGGCTGAAAGGTCATCCTTATCAGTATATACAGCTACAGCATGTCATGCGTTGCCAGCGTAGACACTCTAATCTGAAGTTAGGAGGACTCCACGTTCTTGGAATCCATATACACGGACCCCGAGAAAAAAGGGTATCATCTCTAGAATTTATACCCATCTACTATCACATATACAAGCCCCTGACCTTTTAGCCTGCAGGGAGGGATGGGAGAGAGATGTTGGTCCTATTGATGAACAGTGGGATCAGATTCTTGGAGTGGGACCATTGGTGTCGGTATCCGCGGCGCAGAGGCTGTCACACCTGTTTATAATCGCACAGGGTATGTCGTACAGCTGTACAGCTACATGAATGGGGTAGACGAGAGACTTCCATATGTCTGAAATGCCAGGCCCATCCGGGTGACCTCATCCACTTGCTTTGGAGATGCCCCAAGTTGGTGTGATATTGGAGCAGAATTTGTCACCAAAATTAACAATGTATGCCAGGTTCAGCTGGCGGTGGACCTGTTGACATGTCTATTGGGGAGTCTCACTGAGGAACTGTACCCCCCCTCCGGTGTTTCCATGCCCTCACGAGGCTCTTATACCTAGCTAGGAAGCCAATTGCCCGACTTTGGCTTTTGGCAACAGGTCCCGGAGGCACAGTGGTTAAAATGGTTAATACTATCCTTATCCAAGAAAAAAAACACCAACTATCATAGCAAAAATGTATAAGCATCTGGCAGATTTGGTTGAACTCCCCAGAGGTGGCACCCCCGCAGCTGGCAATAGACAGATTACTAATGGGCTAGATGGTTTCCTGCACTGACTTTAAGTGACCATATGAGACTAAGTGGCCTGTCAGAAGTGATTTGCCTTATGCGTAACTTGATGTTAGTGTGATGGAATTGGGATCTCTAGAACGCAAAGTAACGGCAGTATACTACCGGTTGGACTGTCCTTTTCTTTTCATTTTTTTTTCCCCTCTGTTTAATGGTTTGCACTTTTCTTTCCAAGAGTGCTTGGAACTCAGGGTATTATGCAATGCTTCCCAGTCCTTTGTTAGATAAGTTGGCTATACACTTACTACCATTCATTTAATGTTATAAGGATTGAAACTCCTGTTTTCTATGGATTGTATACCTATGCAACTCTACCATGTAAAACCTTGTGTTCAATTCAATAAAAATCTAGTTTGTTGATTTAAAAAAAAAAAAAGGGGGAAGAAGGATGAGATACTTTAACTGGTGTGGTGGTGATTAGAGACACTGACTGGTGACAGCATGTAAAGAACAAAAAAAATGTAATTTAAGGCTTCACATGTTGAGTATCTATTTACTTGATGCAACCTCATCTTTTATATTTAAAAAAACTTTAGGTAGTATTTAGTGTTTGTGTGCACTAAGTCAATTTAGTGTATTTTTTTCCTAAAAATATTTGATAAACATTTGCGCAAATGTTGTGCAACAGAAAAAAAAAATTGCCATTACCATTAATTTATTCTACAGGGCTTCTTTCATAAAATGTATAATTGTGTAATTTAAAGTGCCATTTCCTAAGGAACCCTAATCTTTCCCTACAGCAGCTTCACGTACACCAAGCACTTAACTAGGCCCCCATTGTTGGCCCTTTTAAAGGCAATTGACCTAGGTTCAAAGGCCAGCAATGGGCCCGGTGGATCATGAACAGGCAAGATCCGCCACAAACGCAAGATCAGCCCGAACCTCGCCCCCACTCCCCACCTACCTCTTACTACAGACGTACAAAAGACCGGACACCACTAACAACTGAGTATTTTACAAAAGCTTTATTGAACAATTGACAGGGTAAATAGACAGGGACACCGCACCCATCCCTCTAGTAGTGAATACATTGTATCAGTGTAAATACTGTATAACAATAGTTGATTAAACAGGAAAGATAAGCATGTTGATTGGAAAACACATTTGATTTTGGTGACCCACTAGCCATTAAGATTGACCAACACTTCATGGCACCAATCAGTCACTTTTATTTTTTTCATCAACTGATGTCCTAGAGGCAGGTTTGGGAGTGGACCGACCCAGCCAATAGTCAGTGATGGCAGTAGGGAGGTAGGATAGAGGGAGGTAGTACAGCTTGCAGTCCCAGCCAGGCGAGTACCGGGTCCAGGGGTGGACAGCAGTCAGGGCGTGCTCCATACAATCTGGCACTTTGTACGTCTTTGGACTGGCTACTAGTGGTATGGCTTCCAGAGCCTTGATACCTGTTGGGTATATCAAAAGTCAAACACTGATAACAGCAGTACTGGATATAAAAAAAAAATAAAAAAAAAAATATGTATGTATGTATGTATGTATGTATGTATGTATGTATGTATGTATGTATGTATGTATGTATGTATATATATATATATATATATATATATATATATATATATATATATATATATATATATATACACACATATACACACACACTTGTGCCCATTATCATTTTAGCGGTAACTCCACTCATAACTCCTATCCTGTTGGTACAGCACTCTGATGGGGGGGGGACCTAATGTAAGGGAGGCTCTGAAGGGGGGCCTAATGTATGGAAGGCTCTGATGGGGACCCCAATGTAAGGAAGGAGTCTCTAAAGGGAAGGGGACTGCTCTGATGGGGACCCTAATGTAAGGGGGGCTCTGATGGGGATCCTTATGTAAGGGGGGCTTTGATAGAGCTCTAATGTATGGGGGCTCTGATGGGCACCCTAATGCAAGGAGACTGTCCTGATGGAGACCCTAATGTAAGGAGGGGCTCTGATGGAGACCCCAATTTAAGGGGGGGGGTTCTAATGTACACGCTAAAGCAAGGAGGCTGCTCTGATGGGGACCCTAATGCAAGGTGACTTCTGATGGGGACCCTAATGTAAGGGGGGGCTCTGATGGAGACCCTAAAGCAAGGCGACTGCTCTGATGGGGACCCTAATGTAAGGGGGACTCAGATGTGAAAGAGACTCCGATGAGAACTCTAAAGTAAAGGGCGGCCTTGTTTTAACCAAAAATGTCCATAGGCAACGCTTTAAAGTTAAAGAAGGATACCTTGTGGTTAGGATGCAGCATCTTTGACAGAGTATCCGGAAGACAGTGACAATCACTGTAGTAAGGGCAACTACCACAGTGATTATCCAATTCCACAGCAGTCCCACAGGTATGGAAAATGTATACTTCCATTGGTTCAAACTGGTCCAATGTAACTATGACCAGCGCCTTGAGGCGATTCAGTTCGCATTTGTAGCGCTTTACAAATCATTCATTCACCAAAAAAATCCATACTTCTCGTTCAGCTTTAAAATGTGAAAGAGATGTGACCTAGCACTCCAGAAACAAAGTATGTGCCCACATCTTACCTATTTAAATGTGCCGAGTAATTTTGCATCGGTATGTGATCAAGACCCAATCAGGTTCAAAAAGCATAGCCAGTGAGCTTTATAACATGGTTTGAAAAAAAAAAAAGGATTTATAAAATTTAATTTTAACAGACATATCATTTGAGGCCCGCTGACCATCACACAAGAATTGTTTCATGCTGGAGACATGGATGCTGCACTCCCATCTGAAAGGATGAGTGGGATACTTCCTGCTCTGGGGTGACAACACTACTCCTCCAAAAAATAAAGCACAGTGAGCGTTGTCACCCTAAGACTGGAATTGTGTTACTTGCAGGATCACCAGGTTAAAATAAAAGGAGGAACAGGCGACTACTCTGAAGAATAAGTTGAGCTAAGAGTTATCTGACAACTGACCTGGATTTAAAGATTAAAGCTGTGGGGGATATGGACAGGAACTCTATGTTCAAAACCAAGGATAAAATGCCATCCAGAGAAAGTAATAACTTTTTTCCATGGTCACAACCAATTCATATCTGTATTATGATGTTAAGAAAATTGTGACCAAACATTGTGGGGGTGCTAAAGGACAAAATTTTGGGAGCCGTTCTACCAGATTGCCCGCAGGTCATTTTTAAAAGGTGTACCTCCTCTCAAACATCAGGTGGCACCTAATATTCTGGACGCTCCTAATAGAGTTTCCTTTTTTCAGAGGTCTAAAAGGATATTTTCCATGTCGTAACTGTAAAGTTTGCCATTTTAATAAAATCAAAGTGAGGTAAATTTGTCAATTCAAGTCCAATGCGATAGGCAGGACCTATGACATGAAACACATTCATCACTTGTACTTCATTGAATGTAGTATATCTTGATTTGTCCATGTGGCCGACAATATGTGGGTCGCACAATACGAGCGATGAATGTCAGAGTTAATGAACACATTACTAATATAAAAAAGGGGTTTCACCATCTTGAGTGTCACAAGAAAAATCCACCTGGAACAAGTTTTATTGCTATAGACAGATTTAATCCTCATTGGAGAGGGAGTTTGACTGAAAGGGAAAATTTCACGACTTGAAAACACGTTGGATTTACGATCTAAAATGTTATACTCCCTTTGGAATAAATGTCGACTGGGACGTGAATTGTTTTATTAACAGCTAGGAGTAATTTTTTTGTTATTTAAAAAAAAAAAAAAAAAAAAAAAAAAAAAAAAAAACCTTAGTATCGGTCTTCCTTTTTATCTATCATTTTTTGATATTTCCATGTCTGGATAAGATGTTGGTCATTTTAATATTTGTATTTATAGATTTAGTCATCTGCACAGTGCCCCTTTTTTTTAAAGATATGTACAGCCTCCATGTAATTTATTTTACTCCTGTGCTTTTCTTTTATTATCTTTTAAAAATAGTCAGTTATGACACCATATTCATGCAGGCCCTCAAGATCTTTTTTGATTTAGTTTTATTTGTTCATTCTGTTTAATTTCTTATTCACTGCAGTCATTTTAGTGGTTGGAGTGCAATTGCCAATGCTTGCGCTCCAATGACATCACTTCCGGTCAGCGATAGTTTTGAACCAGCCTCCCGGAAGCGGTCATTGCTTTCTTCTTGTATTAGGATGCACGTCTGACATACGCAGAGTTGGAGCACAAGTGCTGCGGTTCAATGACCTCTTCCGGTCGGTGAGCCAACCTCCCGGAAGTGGTCATTATTCGTTTTCTCGAATGTGTGATTGTTGCACGCATGTGCAGCTGCCCACTCGTCTAAACACTTGACAATGACTGCTACTATTACTTCTGGAGTACTCCCGGACGTTGATTGATCTATTGTTCCAGCTTAGGGCGGGTTGCCGTACCGCGCATGCGTGGCCGCCCGTTCACACATATGTTGCATACAGTTCCAGTTGCTAGCACTTCAGATGAGCTACAGCACCTGGTTCATTTTTCATTGGGATCATTATATATGGAGCCTGCTTGCATCACTTAGCCATGCCTCTGATGATATCCCCTTTGGATGAAGCACGTCAGGCTGGCTGATGCAAGCACGTTAAAAACGCGGATTTTATACCTATCATGATAATCGTTTTTACTACATAATTGTAAGTGTATTACTACTAAACTTGTGCCCTTTCATCTTACGGGCTTCACTATTTTTTGTCACCTTGCTTTTTCCTTTCATGTCTTGGGTACTGCTGAAATGCTGAGGTTTGATGCTCCATTACTCCTGCCCTGACTTTGGAAACTGTTTGAATACTGGCTATCTCCTGTTGAACGATTGATTCTTTGGATGATTCATGTTATCTATTGGAGAGTGCCCGCATTTAGCGATTTGATGCTCATCTTAAATCATTATCTGGTAAGCAGATTTGACACACCTGGGTGTTGAGTGCTTTTTTCCCTTATACACTTGAAGCGGTGAAAGGCTCTTCATACTGTTTACATCTTCAACAAATGAACTTTTCCTGTTTGAATAAGCACTGGACTAGATTTTACTGCGTTTGGTGATCAGCGAACTGTGCTGGCTGCCATTTCACATTTATGTTTCACTGTTTTTAGCGTGGATACCCACCCACTTTTTGTTTAAAATAAAAAGGAAAGAAAGAAGAAAAAAGAAACTTTAAAAAAAAGGAAAAAGTCATGAGGCTCAGACAGACACCTGATACATAAAATGCCTCTCGGATAACTGTACACCAATGGCTATGAACATTCAGGTGTGGTGTGCTCTCTGCAGTAACAAAATGCTACAATGTATCTTTATGTTATAGCTTACATTGCTTGAGGTAGTCCTCGCCATAGCTCTCCTTAATATGCGCTGGAAGTTTCTCCCACATTCGGTTTAGGTTATTAATATAATTATCCACAACCATGCACGCAGGGGTTTTGAAAGCTCCCGGCTCAATGATAGAAACGTTTACACCAAAATCGCGCATCTCTCTCCTGCAGAACAGAAACAGTACAAATGTAGTATAAATGTTTTGACAGACCACAAAATGATTTTGGACTTTATTAACCAGTTCACCAATTCTTACACCTGTATCGTCTACGAACCGCAACAATTTTTACATATCTGCCATGGGCCTAGTGATTCAACAATAACTTGTAGCCACCCAACGACCAAGACATTTTTTTTGCCATTCAGCATTGCGCTACTTTAACTGGTGTTAAACAGCGTGTTCATGCAACGCTGTACCCAAGTGTAGTTTATATATTTTTTTCCACACAAATAGAGCTTTCTTTTGGCGGTATTTGATCATCACCGGAGGTTTTTATTTATTATATAAAACAAAAACAAAAAAAAAGACCAAGATTTAAAAAAACAAAAAAAAACAAACACATATCCAATACAAAAATTTCTTCATAAAATTTAAACCAAAAAATGTATTCTACTACATGTCTTTGGTAAAAAAAAAAAAATTCCCAATAAGTGTATATAGATTTGTTTGTGTGAAAGCTATAGCATCTAGAAAGGATAGGATATATACTGGAATTTTTATTTATGTATTTGTTTACTCGTAATGGTGGTGATCAGCGACTTATGTGGGACTGTGATAGTGCAGTGGACAATCTGACACTAACGGGAAATTTACATCTCCAGTTACACAAAATACAGCAATTCGTGCTATTAACTGTTTCCCACCCAGGCAAAAGTACATCAACGGCCGGGTGGGAGCTTCACTGTTCTGAAAGCCGACCTGCCTTTTCCTATATAAAAAAGCCTCCACCCATTCCATTCAAAAAAATAAAACGGTTAATCTACAAACATTGAAATGCTTGGCCAGTCTATCACCTTTACCCTCAGCTTCTTTAGCAAGGCAGTGGTCATCTTGGAGGTGTGTTTGGGGTCGTTATGTTGGAATACTGCCCTGCGGCCCAGTCTCTGACGGGAGGGGATCATGCTCTGCTTCAGTATGTCACAGTACATGTTGGCATTCATGGTTCCCTCAATGAACTGTAGCTCCCCAGTGCCGGCAGCACTCATACACCCCCAGACCATGACACTCCCACCACCATGCTTGACTGTAGACAAGACACACTTGTCTTTGTACTCCTCACCTGGTTGCCGCCACACACGCTTGTCACCATCTGAGCCAAATAAGTTTATCTTGGTCTCATCAGACCACAGGACATGGTTCCAGTAATCCATGTCCTTAGTCTGCTTGTCTTCAGCAAACTGTTTGCGGGCTTTCTTGTGCATCATCTTTAGAAGAAGCTTTCTTCTGGGATGACAGCCATGCAGACCAATTTAATGCAGTGTGCGGCGTATGGTCTGAGCACTGACATGCTGACCCCCCACCCCTACAACCTCTGAAGCGATGCTGGCAGCCCTATTACATCTAGTTCCCAAAGACAACCTCTGGATATGACGCTGAACACGTGCATTTAACTTCTTTGGTGGACCATGGTGAGGCCTGTTCTGAGTGGAACCTGTCCTGTTATACCGCTGTATGGTCTTGGCCACCGTGCTGCAGCTCAGTTTCAGGGTCTTGGCAATCTTCTTATAGCCTAGGCCATCTTTATGTAGAGCAGCAATTCTTTTTTTTTTTAAGATCATCAGAGAGTTCTTTGCCATGGTGAACTTCCAGTGACCAGTATGAGAGACTGAGAGCGATAACACCAAATTTAACACACCTGCTCCCCATTCACACCTGAGACCTTGTAACACTAACTAAGTCACATGACATCAGGGAGGGAAAATGGCTAATTGGGCCCAATTTGGACATTTTCACTTAGGGGTGTACTGACTTTTGTTGCCAGTGGTTTAGACATTAATGGCTGTGTGTTGAATTATTTTGAGGGGGGTAGCAAATTTACACTGTTATACAAGCTGTACAATCACTACTTTACATTGTAGCAAAGTGTCATTTCTTCAGTGTTGTCACATGAAAAGATAGAAAATATTTACAAAAATGTGATGGGTGTACTCACTTTTGTGAGATACTGTAACAGTGAACAGTTGTTTGGAGCCTGTTGATTTTTTTTCCCCTGGAGTGTCCATCAAGCCAAAATGTTCCCATTTTTGGAGTTGGGGACAAATACACTGCTCAAAAAAAAAAAAAAAAAAATGAAAGGAACGCTTTTTAAATCAGAGTATAGCATCAAGTTAATGAAACTCCTGGGATATTGATCTGGTCAGTTAAGTAGCAGAGGAGGGTTGTTAATCAGTTTCAGCTGCTTTGGTGTTAAACAACAGGTGCACTAGATAGACAACAATGAGACGACCTCCAAAACAGGAATGGTATTACAGGTCGGTGGAGGCCACTGACATTTTTTTCCCCTACTCATCTTTTCTGACTGTTTTTCACTAGTTTTGCATTTGGCAAGGGTCGGTGTCACTACCGGTAGCATGAGGCGATACCTGGACCCTATAGGATGGCACATCAATATGTGCCATTGCCAGACGGTTTACTGCGTCTCCCAGCACAGTCTCAAGAGCATGGAGGAGATTCCGGGAGACAGGCAGTTACTCTAGGAGAGATGAACAGGGCCAAAGAAAGGTCCTTAACCCATCAGCAGGACCGGTATCTGCTCCTTTGTGCAAGGAGGAACAGGATGAGCACTGCCAGAGCCCTACAAAATGACTTCCAGCAGGCTACTGGTGTGAATGTCTTTGACCAATCGGAAACAGACTTCATGAGGGTGGCCTGAGGGCCCGATGTCCTCTAGTGGGCCCTGTGCTCACTGCCCGCCACCATGGAGCTCGATTGACATTTGACATTCGAACACCAGAATTGGCAGGTCCACCACTGGCGCCCTGTGCTTTTCACAGATGAAAGCAGGTTCACCCTGAGCACAAGTGACAGACATGGAAGGGTCTGAAGAAGCCATGGAGAATGTTATGCTGCTTGTAACAAAGTTCAGCATGACCGGTTTGGTGATGGGTCAGTGATGGTCTGGGGGGGGGGGGGGGGGGGGAGCATATCCATGGAGGGACGCACAGACCTCTACAGGCTAGACAATGGCCCCCTGACTGCCATTAGATTTCGGGATAAAATCCTTGGACCCAATGTCAGACCCTATGCTGGTGCAGTGGGTCTCAGGTTCCTACCGGTGCACGACAATGCCTGGCCCCATGTGGCGAGAGTATGCCGTCAGTTCCTGGAAGATGAAGGAATTGATACCATTGAATGGCCCCACGTTCACCTGATCTAAATCCGATAGAACACCTCTGGGACATTATGTTTTGGTCCATCAGACGCCGCCAGGTTGCACCTCAGTCTGTTTAGGAGCTCAGGATGCCCTGGTCCAGATCTGGGATGAAATACCCCAGGACACCACCCGTCTTATTAGGAGCATGCCCCGACGTTGTCAGGCATGCATAACACAACATGGAGGCCATACAAACCACTGAGGACCATTCTGAGTTGCTGCAATGAAATTTCAGCAAAATGGACTAGCCTGCTCCATAATTTTTTCACTTTGTTTTTCGGGGTGTCTTTGAATTTGTATGGCGCCCCCCCAGAGTCAATACTTTGTAGAACCAACTTTCGCTGCAATTACAGCTGCAAGTCTTTTTTGGGGATGTCTCTACAAGCTTTGCACATCTAGAGAGGGACATTTTTCCCCATTCTTCTTCTTTGCAAAATAGCTCAAGCTCTGTCAGACTGGATGGAGAGCATCTGAACATCAATTTAAGTCTTGCCACAGATTCTCAATTGGATTTAGGTCTGGACTTTGACTGGGCCGTTCTAACACATGAATATGCTTTGAACTAAACCATTCCATTGTAGCTCTGGCTGTATGTTTAGGGTCGTTGTCCTGCTGGAAGGTGAACCTCCGCCCCAGTCTCAAGTCTTTTGCAGACTCTAACAGGTTTTCTTCTAAGATTGTCCTGTATTTGGCTCCATCCATCTTCACATCAACTCTGACCAGCTTCCCTGTCCCTTCTGAAGAAAAGCATCCCCACAATATTAGGCTGCCACCACCATGTTTCACAGTGGGGATGGTGTGTTCAGGGTGATGTGCAGTGTTAGTGCGCGCCACACATAGCGTTTTGCTCTTAGGCCAGTTCAATTTTGTTCTCATCTGACCAGAGCACCTTCTTCCACATGTTTGCCGTCTTCCCCACATGACTTCTTGCAAGCTGCAAATGGGACTTCTTATGGCTTACTTTCACCAATGTCTTTCTTCTTGTCACTCTTCCATAAAGGGCAGATTTGTGGAGAGCACGACTAATAGTTGTCCTGTGGACAGATTCTCCCACCTGAGCTGTGGATCTCTGCAGCTCCTCCAGAGTTACCATGGACCTCTTAGCTCTTCTCTGATGAATGTTCTCCTTGCCAGGCTGGTCAGTTTAGGTGGATGGCCATGTCTTGATAGGTTTGCAGTTGTGCCACACTCTTTCCATTTTCGGATGATGGATTGAACAGTGCTTCCTTGAGATGTTCAAAGCGTTGGATTTTTTTTTTTTTTTTTTTATAACCTAACCCTGCTTTATACTTCTCTTCAACTTTATCCCTGACCCGCCTGGTGTGTTTCTTGGCCTCAGTGGCATAGCGTGGGTTGTCAGCACCCGGGGCAAGGCAAGTAATTTGCGCCCCCTAACCTGTGGACTTTTAGCTATCCCTGAGTCCTTTCAAATACAATAGTACTGACCTACCTAAATCCTATACTGACCACTACACTGAGAAATACACTTTCCACTATACTACACTACACTGTCCACCACACTACACTATACTGACCACCATACTACACTGACCACTATACTATACTGTCCACTACACTACACTGACCTCCATACTAAACTACACTATACTGACCACTATACTATCCTGCCTACAGTCTCTCTCTCGCACCCCCCCCCCCCCCGCCCCGGCCAGTAACAAGACTCTCACAAGGGAGTCTCACTCACCTTCTTATCCTGGCTGCATCGATCCGGATGAGGATGAGAAGACAGCAGCGGCTCACATTCTTTTCTCCCCTGCGCTCTGCCTGCTGCCATGTTCAGTGTCCAGCGCCCTGTGATTGGGCGTATGGGGGGGTCATGTGCGGAGGTGGGACTTCAGGAGCGATCGAGGACAGGCCAGCCCTACGCCTCACATGACCCCCATACGCCCAATCACAGGGCGCCGGACACTTAACATGGCGGCCAGAGCGCAGGGGACACAGGAATTAGAAATTAGGAGGAGGCAGCCAGTGACACATACTGGCGCCCCCCCTAAATGTCGCGGCCGGGGCCACGGCACCCTCTGCACCCCCCATGCTACGCCACTGCTTGGCCTTCATGATGCCGTTTGTTCACTAAGGTTCTCTAACAAACCTCTGAGGGCTTCACGGAACAGCTGTAGTTATACTGAGATTAAATTACACACAGGTGGACTCCATTTACTAATTAGGTGACTTCTGAAGGCAATTGGTTCCACTAGATGTTAGTTAGGGGTATCAGAGTAAAGAGGGCTGAATACAAATTGCACCCCCCCCCCCCACTTTTCAGCTATGCATTTGAAAAAAAAAAAAAAAGAGAAGAGAAACATTTATTATTTTTCCTTCCACTTCACAATTATGTACCACTTTGTGTTGGTCTATCTCATAAAATACATTTACGTTTTTGGTTGTAACAAAAAGTGGAAAATTTCAAGGGTTATAAATGCTTTTTCAAGGCTCTGTAGATATCCAGCATGATATTTTTCCCCCTTGAGATCTAATGTGTTTTCAAAGTGTTCCTTTCATTTTTTTGAGCAGTGTATTTTATTCACACTTGAAGAACTCCAACATAATGCATAACTTTGGATTTGTGCAACTTGGATGTGACATGTTGTCCCTCTGACAAGACAAGAGGCCTATATAACTGCATATATAAGTAATATATAACTGATATAAAACTGCAGGTCTGCCCAGATGCACTGAAATCCTCTTCTAGATCAAAGTTTTTTTTTCTATTAATTGACAGCTCATTGTGCTAGCCAATGACAATGGGCTGTCAGCCAATAAAAAAAAAACAAACAAAAAAAAAAAAACAGCCAATCAGGAATGAAGAAGGTGTGATGTCATTGTTTCTGGACACTCTAGCTCTCCACATCTGATTTCTAAAAGGTAAAAAATGCAGAGTTTCACAGCTGCTACCTGTGGAGTGCTAGATAGGGATGACAGTGTAATAAAGAACCTATAAAAGCCTCACAAGTACTTTTAGATGAAAAGAACAAGGGGTAATTTTAAGCTACAATCCTTTTTACCACCGATCATGGCAACTCACCTTAGACTGTCCGAGAAAGCCTCCAGGCCAAACTTTGAAGGACAATATCCCCCAGCCGCAAAAGCCAATCTCCCATAGGCACTGGATACAACGACAATGCGTCCCCGGGCTTTTCTGACAAGAGGCAGCAAGCGCACCGTGACATCCACGGTCCCAAGAAGGTTCACATTCAGGACCTCGGAGAAGTCTTCTTTTGTTTGCCACTCAGTGGGACCAAAAGTAGTGGTAAAACCAGCATTGTTCACCAATCCCCAAAGACCTGCGAGCCATGAGACAGTAAGGTCAGTACTGAAATCAGCAAACCGTTAACACTTTGTAAATCTTTAGCAATAAGAAGGTTTCTAAAGAAATTACCTTCTTTGAGGGTCCAACAAAGATGCTTATAAAACCAGGCATAGTCTTTTTTTTTTTTTTTTTACAATTCCTAACCTGAAAAAAAAAAAAAAAAAAAAAAAAAAAAAAAAAAAAAAGTCTTCTGATCAGCGGCCGCCCCTACATTAGGGGCGTATGGGCACCTCCCCCCCACCAATGCGTCAGGCCCCTCAATCTACTTACAGGGCGCCGGACGCATGGATTCCAATATCGGGGTGTGTTTTTTTGAACCACATGATTAGAGCTAGAGGCTCTAATAGGCTTCAAAAAAGGGTGGGTTCAGGGCGCAGAGCCCCGATCCCACCCAGTTGTGTGCCATCGCCACACTTATCCTCCTCCCAGCTAATCAGAAAGCGGGTCTTGAGACCAGGGGAGGAAGAGGAAGAAAAGAGAACACAGGAGCCCGCAACCCGCCCGTATGAACCTGCAACCCGGCCGCTGGCCACCACCCATAGGAGCCCGCATACCTGCCCGCCACCTATATGGGGTAAGTGCCGGGGTGGGTGCCGCCAATCAACCTTAGCTCCCCCCCCCCCCAAAAAAAAAAAAAAAAAAAAAAAAAAAAACCCCAACACCACACACACACCACCAGCCGGTACTGCTTCCGATAAGCCTCTGACATTCGGAGCCTTTCCCCTTATAGAAGAACTTCACTCAAGATAAGTTATAAAGGGGTATAGAAGCTGTCACATTAGATGTCTGGATTTTCGAGGCCAGCAGCTTCTCAATGCCAAAGAACCTTCAGTGTCTCCTTTACATAGTGGCTGAGAAAATCTGAGATTGAAGTGCCACACCCAGTGGTGGGTGGTGCTCCCAGCCAGCCACCCCCCCAGCCAGTCAAACAACCATATAACCCACCCGTCGCCCACAGGCCCCACAGTTACCCCATCCAGGTTGTGGCTTCCCCCCCTGCTCCTCCTCCTGGAGGAGGCTTCTCCTCCTGGCCAATCAGGAGTTAGGACTCGTGGCCATTTGGGTCTTAGGACTCCCGGCCAATCAGGTCTCAGGACCCGCTTCCTGATTGGCCGGGAGGAGAAACCGGAAGACGTGCTTTGAAGGAAAAAAAAAAAAAAAAAAAAAAAAAAAAAACACACACCACACACCACCACAAACAACACACCCTATTGGAATCTATGCATCCAATGCCCTGCATGTAGATTAGGGGCCGGGCGCATGGATTAGGGGGGCAGCGCCCCTGTACCCTGTATGAGCGGCTGCCAATGGCCACACCAAAATCTGACAGGACCGATTCTGGACAGCCGCACTCTTGAAAAAATTCACATCAAAATCAAAGATGAAAAATCACAGCAGACAGGAGATATATGTGATATATTATGGGCAACCTGTAATATCAGGAAATAAAAAAAAATAATAATATAAATACATTATATATATATATATATATATATATATATATCTCCAAAAATATACGTGTGTAGCTGAGGGCTATATATAGTGTGGCCGTGAAAACGGATGATAATGGGGCCCCCGGGCAATATGAGATTATGGGGGCCCCAGGCAATCAGATTATGGGGCCACACACGTACGTTATTTTTTAATCTTCACTTTTATTTCCATCATTATCACCGGTTCATATGTGCTCGTGTACATCTATACACTTCCTGTGTCCATACACATGTTACAACATAAATAGGTTTTGGGCATTATAATTGATGATTCATTCACTCATCTCTTCACTTATTAGCTGCTCTTTTATCTATTTATTCATTTAAATTGTTCCACAGGCCACACACATATTTTTGGTCACCTGAGATAGAGATATAGATATAGATATATATATTATACACACACACACACACACACACACACACACACACATAAGTTTTTCTTCCTTAACCACTTGCTTACAGGGCACTTAAACCCCCCTCCTATCCAGACCAATTTTTAGCTTTCAGCGCTAACGCATTTTGAATGACGCTGTACCCAAATGAAATTTTTATCATTTTTTTCCCAATAAATAGAGCTTTCTTTTGGTGGTATTTGATCACCTCTGCGGTTTTTACTTTTTGTTAAAAAAAATGTAAAAACCTGAATTTTTTTTGTTAAAAATTTTTTTATAACGGGTAATTTTTCTCCTTCATTGATGTACGTTGATGAGGCGGCAGTGATGGGTACTGATAGGCGGCAGTGATGGGCACTGATGGGTGGCAGTGATGGGCAGCACTGACGGGTGGCAGTGATGGGCAGCACTGACGGGTGGCAGTGATGGGCAGCACTGACGGGTGGCAGTGATGGGCAGCACTGACGGGTGGCAGTGATGGGCAGCACTGACGGGTGGCAGTGATGGGCAGCACTGATTGGCACTGGTAGGTGGCACTTGTGGGCATTGATAGGTGGCACTTTTGGGTGGCACTGATGAGGAATGTGTTGTGCTTCCACTTCGGGACCGATGTCCCTGACATCTGAGCCGGTGATCGGCTTTTTTCTCTACTCGCGCTGTCATCGCGAGTAAAAAAACGATTACCGATCTTCCTGTTTACATCATGTGATCAGCTGTCATTGGCTGACAGCTAATCACATGGTAAGGGGCCGGGACCGGCCCCTTACTCAGATCGGTGATCAGCCGAGTCTCAGTGACTCGGTGATCACAGCGCGCCCGGCGCGCGCCCTGTAGGGCGCGCGCAGGGAGCGTGCACAGGGGAGGTCGTCATATGACGGCCTCCCGGGAATGCAGGTCCGCGCTGTGGCCGTCATTCGGCCATAGCGCGAATGTCTAGTGGTTAAAGTTTACTCCTAAAAGTTTTTTTCCTTAAATTTCTTAAAATTCCCTCCTAAACTTGGGGTGCGTGTTATACGCCGGTGGGTGTTATACGCCGATAAATACGGTATATGTGACAACATAAATCAGATTACTAACAAATGACATAAAAAGACCACAAATGATATTAATACCAAAAATGATACACCAGATCCAATTACAGATCTATAATAAACAGCTGGTGCCAGAAACACTAAGTGCCGGTTCACACAGGGGCGACTTGTCAGGTGACCTAGCCGCCTGACAAGTCGCCTCCTGTTCTGTACAATGGAACCGTTCTAATAGGAGCGATGCAAGTCGCTCCAACTTAGAAAAAGGTTCCTGTACTTCTTTTGGGGAGACTTGCATAGACTTCTATACAGAAGTCGTTTTGCAAGTCGCCGTGGATGTCGCGTGCAGGTCGCCTCGGTGAGTCGACCTGCAAGTCGTGCCGCCCCTAGTGTGAACCGAGCCTTACTAAGTAAGCTCAATAAAAGATCACAAACTAAATTATGCGAAGGCAGCACTATTAATGTTCTTTAAAAAAAAATAAAAAAATCGACCAGATAATGTCCGTCTGTTAAATCTGTTGGAAAGTTCAAACTGTGATATGTGTCATCCAAGAAGGCATAATGACATAATTGCAAATTGTCCTTTCACAGTATATGATGCCTGGGATCTCTGTGAGTAGATGGATATGAATGAAATGGTGAAACAGTACATACAAGATCCCTCAGCTTTCAATATATATGTAGAAAACTGGTGAATTCTCTTAGGCTGCTTTCACACTGGGGCGGTAGGGGGCGTCGGCGGTAAAACAGCGTTATTTTCAGCGCTGTTTTACCGCGGTATTCGGCCGCTAGCGGTACGGTTTTAACCCCCCGCTGGCGGCCGAAAAAGGGTTAAAACCACTCGTATAGCACGGCTATAGCCGCGGTATAGCCGCGCTGTCCTATTGATTTCAATGGGCAGGAGCGGTTTAGGAGCGGTGAATACACCGCTCCAAAGATGCGGCTTGCAGGAGATTTCTTTCTTCTCCTGCCAGCGCACCGCTTCAGTGTGAAAGCCCTCGGGCTTTCACACTGAACAAACAGCGGAGGCTGTTTTGGGGCTGTTTGCAGGCAGTATTTTTAGCGCAATAACGCCTGCAAACCGCCCCAGTGTGAAAGGGGTCTTAAAGATTAAAACCTTACCAGGCCATGGTGGGTAAAACAGCATGTGAACAAAATGGGATCATTCCCAATAGTTGTCATCCACAGGAATCACTGACGATCGGCGATTGGTGATCGATAGCTGACAGGTGGACCGGTCTTTTACTCGGAGCAGCTCATTCATCGATCAAGGGTGACTTCCCTGGCAGGTGGAAGGCCTCCTGGGCTCCATAGTGTCCCGGTCCTAATTGTGAGGTAGGAATTCCAGTGAGACCCAGGGATGTAGTCTCACACAGGGCAGACAGCTTTTCAGACACAGGTCTGTCTTGATACAGCAGCAGCAAGCTGTACACACTCCAGGAAGGTCCCTGGGTCTCACTGGAATGCCTACCTCACAATTAGGACCGGGACACCATGGAGTCCAGGAGGCCTTCCACCTGCCAGGGAAGTCACCCTTGATCGATGAATGAGCTGCTCCGAGTAAAAGACCGTCCACCTGTCAGCTAATCGATCAACAATCGTCAGTGATTCCTGTGGATGACAACTATTGGGAATGATCCCATTTTGTTCGCATGCTGTTTTACCCACCATGGTCTGGTAAGGTTTGAATCTTTAAAGAGAATTCACCAGTTATCTACATATATATTGAAAGCTGAGGGATCTTGTATGTACTGTTTCACCATTTCATTCATATCCATCTACTCACAGAGATCCCAGGCATCATATACTGTGAAAGGACAATTTGCAATTATGTCATTATGCCTTCTTGGATGACACATATCACAGTTTGAACTTTCCAACAGATTTAACAGAAGGACATTATCTGGTCGATTTTTTTTTTAAAGAACATTAATAGCGCTGCCTTCGCATAATTTAGTTTGTGATTTTTTTTTTATATTCATTATTTAAAAAAAAGAACACGACGATGTATATCCCATTTTATATGAAATATGATGTTACGCAGAGTAAATAGATACCCAACATGTCATTTTTTTTAACATTTCCGTGTGCTTCTGGAATTGCGTCAAACTACGGTACTTAAAAGTTTACACAGGCAAAAATGTTCAAAATTTCTACAGGTTACCAGTTTAGAACTACAGAGAAGGTCTAGTTCTAGAATTATTGCTCTCGCTCTGATATTCGTGGCGATACCTCAAAATGTGCGGTGTGAACACCGTTTACATATGTGGACGTGACCTATGGATGAGTTCACCACTGCACGCTAGCACGGGGGCGCTTTAAAATTATTTTTTTATTATTTAATTAGATTTATTTGTTTTTTTACACTGTCCCTTTGAATTTAGTTTTAATCATTTTTATTGCTATCATAAGAAATGTAAACATCCCTAGCGATAACAGTTCAGCATGACAGGTCCTCTTTATGAAGAGATCAGGGACCACATGGGGGGGGGGTCAGGATCTGGGGGCCCCTTGTTAAAGGGGGCTTCCAGATTCTGATAAGTCACCCTCCCGCAACTACTGGGCAAGGGTTGTCAGGAAGAGGCCCTTGGCCTCATCAACATGGGGATGAGGTGCTTGGGGATGTTGAATTGAAGACCCCCTCCCACAAAGCACCCCCCATGTTGAGGGCAAATGGCCCGTTATGGTTCAGGAGGTGGGGGGTGCTTGCTCCCCCCGTTCCTGGGCTGTATGCTGGGATAAGGGTCTGGTATGGATTTTGGGGGAACTCTATGGCATTTTTTAAAATATTTTGGTCAAAATTAATACCAGTCCAGACCCAAAGAGATGATTAGTATGAATTGAGGGAGACCAACACTTTTTTTTTTTTTTTTAATTTTAAATATTCAATGCTGCACTTCTTTTGTTTACATTCTGCTGTCAGCGGGGAGAACCACTGACAGCTGATGAGTCATGGCTGTCAAGGACACGGCGGCTGCCCGCTCCTTAACAACCAGCTGTTCACAATGAATCCGAATGAAACGCATAAAACAAATGCATTTTTTAATTTCGTTATAACTTTTTTCGGATTCGTTGACATTTGTTACTTATGTCTATTTAGCAATTTGGATGCATCCGAATCTCCAAAAATCGAATTTTTCTCCGAAAAACTAATCAGAAGAAAACAAAATACACATGTCTACCTGTTTTACCTTCCCCCGACCTGCCTGTGTGAAAAAGGCCTAAAAACTTTCTTGAATCTGCATTTTCTTGTTGGTATGATATTAAAAATAACAAAAAACTAACCTTGATAACTTAAGAAGTTTTTCGCATTCGCTTACAATTATATAAAATTGGAAAGGGGTCATTTATGTGTAAAGCATATACAGTATATGGGGGGAAAAAAACCTACCTTCATTTCCAACAATGCTTGATACCCATTCGGCAGCAGAGCTCACACTTTTGCTGTCGCTGATATTCAGGATTCTTGTTCTCAGTCTGCTGGAGGTCTCTGTCTTCAGATTTTCGGCCCCCGTCTCCGTCAGACAAGAAGCCAGAACCTTCATCCCACGTTTGTCCAGCTGCTTAGCCAGCAAGTTCCCAAATCCAGAATCACATCCGGTGATAAAGACATATTTGTCGGTGAGATTCTCCAGTATCTGGCTCTGCCTGTACCACCTGTACAGAAGAATCAAACCCAACGCCACCAGCAGGGGGAGCCACATGATGCACATTTGTTCTGTAAAAATATATTGGATGTAGCTGATCTTCACGTTGATATAAAAGTTGCAAATTCTGGCAACTATGTAATCATTTATACATCATTAACTGTATTTTTTCAAATGCATACAGTGCAAGTACCTGAATTCAAGTTGGTTTCAGCCTTTTGCAGTCTCTGTGTACAGCAGAGATTAGGCTGGGAGAGGGAGAAGCAGCACAAGGAGACAACCAGTTGTGCTGCAGTGCAAAGAGCAGGGGCATAGCTACAGGGGTCACAATTGCAACCCAATTCCATGCTTCAGGGGGCCCATGGCCCCCCCCGTACACCTGGATAAGAGGGATGGCAGCATGTAGTTGAACCGATCCCCCACATCTTCCTCCTGCAGCTACAGAATGCCCACTCCCACTGGTATTCAGCGGCTAAAATAAAGAGAAATGGCTGCACATTGGGTGGTTCCAAATGTGGTTTATTGAAGACACCGCGGTCACACCAGGGGACACAGGGCCGGTGCTACCACTAGGCAAACTAGGCAGCCGCCTAGGGCGCACGGCCACTGGTGGTCCTACTCTCTTCTCATTGCAGCAAGCAACTAAGTCTCGGCATCAGCAGCTAGCCGCCGCTCCATTCGCACATAGTGTCAGAGGCGCGGCAGCAGAGGTCTGTGTCCCGATAACCCGAATGAATGAAAGCAAGCAAACTTTTATTGATGGGCGCTTATAGGCTGCATTTGATGGGCGATGGGAAGGCTGCATTTGATGGGCGCTATATTAAAAAGGTAGGGTATACATGGGCAGGGCAAAGGGGGTGGAGTCAGGGGTGGAGCCAGGGGTGGGGGCAAAAATACTTGCACCAGCCCTGGTTTCACACAGTCAAATTGTACTTAATCATTGCTCAGGTATTCAGAGGCTGCAGGAGGGGGGGGGTTGGTTTAGGTTAGGTTTCCACTAGGGCGACACTTCATGCGACTTGGGACTGAAAAGTCGCATGACAAGTCGTACCCCATGATTTCCAAAGAGTACCGTTCATATCTGTGCAACTTCAAAGTAGTCCCTGCACTACTTTGGTCCCACTTTGATGCGACTTAAGGTCCATAGACCACAAGAATACACAGGCATTGCTTCAAGTCGCGGCAAAAAAAAAATAAAAAATTGCGCGACTTTGGGGTTGCAATAGTGGAAACCGAGCCTTACTGTTATAAGCAACCATTTTTACTGAATAAAATAGATTCATTCAGTGTTTATATTGCGATTAGCTGTGATTGGCCACAGCTAATTGCATGGTACAGATGGGCTGTGATTGGCCCTGTCTGTACCATGTGATCACTGTGACCAATCGCAACATAGATGCACATGATTGGAAGCGATCGCAGTGATCACATGGTACCAGCCCGGTACACTGATCTAGCGGGTGACAGATCATGCAGCAGCGCAGCCCGTCTGGGTGCGTTCTGGGAGGATGTCATATGACATCCACCCAGAACAAAAGAGTTCCCGCCTGTCGTTTGACTATAGGATGGGCAGGAGCTGATTAATAATGTCTGGGCAGCAGCTGGAGTACATGATGACCTTGGCCTTTGATCATTGTGAATAGCTGAAGGTGGAAGCAGAGATGTTGCTAGGTGGGAAAAAGTCCAGGGGTTTCAGCCCGAAGGTAGGTTTGATAACCCCTCCCACATTTTAAAGTAAGTCCAATCCAACCCTGGCATCATGGGGGGGGGGGTTTAGTCTCACTTGCTGCCTGGCTCACCAGTGCCCATCCATCAGTGCTCTGCTCAGCCTCACCAATGCACCTTCAAGTCACCAGTGCCCATCAATGCAGCCTGATCAGTGCCCATCAGCTCAGCCTCACCAGTGCCCATCAATGCAGCTTCAAGTCACCAGTGCCCATCAATGCAGCTTCAAGTCACCAGTGCCCATCAATGCAGCCTCAAGTCACCAGTGCCCATCAATGCAGCCTCAAGTCACCAGTGCCCATCAATGCAGCCTCAAGTCACCAGTGCCCATCAATGCAGCCTCAAGTCACCAGTGCCCATCAATGCAGCCTGATCAATGTTCATCAGTGCCCAGCCCCATCCCATCAGCTCGGCCTTACTTGGCTGTGCACCATCAATACAGCCTGATCAGTGCCCATCAGTGCCTGGCCCCATCCAATCAACTCAGCCTTACCTGGCTGTGCCCATCAATGCAGCCTGATCAGACGGCATTGCCCAGGCATTAGGAGAGGAGAGTCGCTGCTTTACACAGAGTGGGCCCTGGGGATCTCCCACTTATCCGCCGCATCCAGTGTCACCCTAAGGCCCCATTCACACCTGAGCGTTTTGTATCCTGAAGCTACAAAATGCTTGAGGGGGGAAAAAAAATTTATTATTCTCTGTGGTTCACATCGCCACTCCAAGTCGCATGAAGACCTACGCTTGAAGCTCAAACAAGTTCTGGACCCTTTTTTGTCGCTCGAATTGGGCAGATTTGGGCGTTTTTGGAGCAGGAAGCAGATGACAAAATCTAAAAAACATAGCAACAAAATGATGAAACAGATGATCATTTTTCCTATTGGCTAATAAAAAAACCCACCAAAGCTCAAAAACGTTGGGAAACGCGCGACAAAACACCAGAAAACCGTTATGCTCAGGTGTGAATGGGGCCTTCCGCTACAAAACAGATTACAGCGCACACATACAAAAATGACATTTATCCTGCAAAGCTAGTTGAAAACACCCGAACCTATTAAAAAAAAAAAAACAATGGGGGTTTGGTCACACTATATGGTCATATATTGCGAAGCCCACTTACCGCGACAAAGTACCCCAAAGTAGTGGGTCCTACCCTAGTGATAGGATGAAAGGTCCTGTGTCTCAACCATGGGATACAAACTTCTCTATGAGGGAGAACTGAAGGGGTTCCTCCTATGCACTGGTGGCCACTAATAAGAGGTAATGAGGAGGGGGAGGGGTGCTCCAGCCCAAGAGACCTGGTCAGGGTCCATACAATATACAAAAACATACTTGGAGGGGGGACATACCCTAAAATGCTTTACATTGAAGTATAAGAACAAAAACAGTTTCGTACTGTAACCATAGGTGTGCACCTCAAATGTAATAAAACATGGACAGTGTTAGTAGAGCAGGGGTTGGTTTCAGTAGGGCAGTGGATGGTGTCAGTAGGTTTTTTTTTTAATTTTTTTTTTTAATATTCTTTTTAGGAGCCGTGTTTAGGGGCTTTGGTGAACTATCAGTAGGGGAAATTTGCGCCACAGGGGGTGATTAGGGTGTGCCCGGGCACACCCCCTGCGCACGCCTATGACTGTAACGTGCTGCACAGTGGAGATAAGTATGATATGTTATTTTAAAAAAAACAAAAAACGATCCTTTACAATCACTTTAAAGCGGTAGTAAAGTCTATACTCCTTTTTTTTTAAGCCATAAAGCACAGCATACTAGTACATTATAACAGACTTGCCTACAAGCGCGGCCCTCCAGTGCTGCGCTACCCCTTGTCCCTGACCGCTTCCACCTTCGCCCCGGTCTCTCTTCTGGGTACGCGATCTTCGGCCTCTTGATTGGCTGTGCCAGGGTGACGTCACATCGCAGGCGGCACACAGAGAGGGCCGGGCCGTAAATGTGGTCTGAGCTGGGACTGTGCCTCTCTTGCAATCAAAATGACAGCTAGAGTTGCCACCTTATCCCTTTAAACCCGAACACCTTTAAATTACACATTTTCTGAGGCTAATTAAATGCAGATAAGGCAGCAAATGAGTTTAATTACCACCTTAATCAGCCACAGAACCTGTGTAATTCATATGTGTTCGGGTTTAAAGGGATGAGGTGGCAACCATAATGACAGCATGTCTTCCGATATAAAATCCCCCTTGGGATTAAAAAAAGAATCTTAAAAAAAAAAACAGCATGCATTCAAGAGACAGGATCGCATCCTGAATGCCTGGCAGCCGCTGCTCTCCTCAAAGGGGATCCACTGCAGATCACTTTTCGGAGGGCAGCGAAGAGTGCCAGCCATTCGAAAGATCCCTCACTTGTGTCATTTCAGCAAACTAAACGTATTACTCAGAATTTATCTTCAGATCTGTAGATGAAAACATAGAAAGAAGAACTCTATACCTGGTCACCTGTAGAGGTGTATAAGAATATTAGGATTCCTGAGCCTCACGAGCGACGTGGCGCCTCCAACAGAAAAAGTCTTGGTGCCGCGTTCCTTTAGAGGAAAATTCTGTCCTTGTTGGGAGAACACAAACTGCCTGCCCAGCAGAGAGGGGTGGGGAAGCTGGAAGAGGCCAGCCTGTACTTATTTCGGAAGAAATAAAAAAAAAAAAATGTGCAAAACATTTCAAGCGCCATCGGCATCCAGAGTCACAAGGACTTGGAACACAAGTATGGCGGGGGGGATAGACGTATATTCTGTGTCCTGCTATGACCCGTGGACTGCGCCTGCACCCGGAACCTCTGTGTTTATGCTGAGGAGTTCTCATCACATTTTAGTGACTTTACAGGGGCTTACCTCCCAACTTTCTGAGATGAGAACGAGGGACACCTAATAGCAAAAGTATGTAGGCATAAAATACGCCCCCTTAAAGGAGAATTATACAAAAAAAAAAAAATTAGTTAAACCCACAAGTACTTTTTTACCACTACTTTTCCTTTATATTGGCTTTTGAAATATAAAAATGCAGCAATTTAGAAATTGGATGAAAGGTGTAAAACGCTTTTTAAAAGATAAAAATTTTATATACAACTATATAGATCAGACCAAAATGAGGGACAAATGAGGAGGAAAGAGGGACAGAGGGACTTTTTGCCAAATCAGGGACAGTCCCTCGGAATCAGGGACAGGTGGGAGGACTAAAATGAGAATCACAATTTTTTTTTCTTAGAATAAAGATCACAATTCTCGCAGTGTAACATCTTTCATTTTATACAAAAAAATTGGGCTAACTTTACTGTTTAGTTGTTTTTGTTTTTTTTTCATTAAAGTGTATTTTTTTAAAACAAATTGCATTTGAAAGATCGCTGCGCAAATACAGTGTGGCATAAAATATTGCAACAACCACCATTTTATTCTATAGGGTTTCTGCTAAAAAAAAATGTGTGTGTGGATAGATAGATAGATAGATAGACAAATACTGCAGCTGCTGAATTTTATTAATTGGACACTTACCTGTCCCAGGGTCCAGCGATGCCGGGGATCGAAGCCCCGCTCATCTCCCCCTCCGCTCGGTGGCGCCGGCATTGTAACTGCGGGCGCCCGGCTGTGAAGCCCCCACTGCGCATGCGTGAGCCGTGCCACACGCCGTGACTGGCCGCGCAATCATCTGGGACCTGTGACATGTCCCAAATGATTGCCTAGAGGGAGGGGGGAGAGGTGATCTTCCGTCCGGCGCAGAGGGCGCTGAGGGAAGTGACGTGAGGAGCTGAGGTGAGTAAGGAGGCAGATTACGAGGGACTCCCTAGCAACCGGCATTAAGAGGTGAGAAAAAAAATTGTTTTTTTGCAAATGTTATTAATCATTTTTAATTGAGCTGAAAAATTCTAAAATAATTTTTAGAGTGGAACTCCACTTTAAATGGTTAAACTTCCTTCATTTACACGCCGGAGTTCTTTCCTTTGATAAAAGAATGGAAAGGTACTTTGTTTCTACTTATTAGCATGTTGTGATTAAACTTGGCAGGCTGCCCGGATTTTTTTTTTTCCCAGCTGTGAGAACTCTCTGCACTTGTTATAGAATCGTGACATGCTGTTTTGAAGATCGGGAAGAGAAAAAGATCAAGATTTCGATTCTTAACGATTAATCGCTCTAGTTCAAGCCCTGGTCAGGACACTTTCTGCATAAAGTTTGCATGTGTGCTTGGTAGGGTTGCCACCTTTTCTTCAAACCAAACCTGAACACTTTTGGGGCACAGAGCAATTTTTTTTTTGCAGTAAACAATAAAGGATTATAAAAGACCTGGGACACATTTGGGTGCTCCAAGGAGAGTAGTAATGTAGCGCACAGAGCGTGCCAGTGGGTGTGGCCAAATTGCTCTTGCTGACATCATCACCCCACCCTTCCGTGATGCCAAACCTGCTCCTGAACAGCCACCAGCAGCGGCAACAGATTTGTGTATGACTATCTCGGTTACTTGGGGGAGCCGCAGCCTGGTCTGAATAATGTGTCCGGGTTTCAGGTGGACTGAAACCCGGACACATGATTATAAACCAGAACTGTCCGGGTGAATCCCGGACAGGTGCTTGTGTGGGTTTCCTCCCATGCTCCAAAGCTGTGCTGGGATGTTAGTTGGGCACTTTCCAAGTTGGCCCTTGTGTGTGAGATAGAAATAAGAACTCCTTGAGTGGACTGATGTGAATGGTATATTTAAAGTGTCAGCATTATGGGCAGCACAGTGGTGTAGTGGTTTACACTCTCACCTAGCAGTAAAAAGGTTTGCTGGTTCAAATCCCAACCACGACACTACCTGCCTGGAGTTTGCATGTTCTCCTTGTGCCTGCATGGGTTTCCTCCGGGTACTCCGGTTTCCTCCCACACTCCAAAGACATGCTGGGAGGTTAATTTTCTTCTGTTCAAAAAAATTGGCCCTAGTATATGAATGTGAGTTGGGGACCTTGGATTGTGGGCTCCTTGAGGTTAGGGACCCATGTGGGTGTACGATGTATGTGTGGAGTGCTGCGTGAATGGGCAGCGCTATATGAGTACCTTAAATAAATAGGGATGATTGTAGATACGCACCCACACTCACTCAGGTTGAACTGCATGGACTGGTGTCTTTATTCAACCTTACTAACTATGTAGCATTGTCCTCACCCGAATCCGAACAGTCCCCTCAACTCCCGGTGGAGGTACCGGCATTGCTAGTAAGGGAATCGGGAAGTCACATTGCACGTTCCGAGTGGTCCATGCTGTCTTCTGGGACCTGTGTGTCTCCCGGGAATACAGTGTGGGGCGGGGACGGAGGAGGAGCCGGACATGGCGTAGATCGCTGCGAATACTATGGCAATCTTTTGCTGGAAGTGGGAGCAAATACCTGTATTAGACAGATATCTGCTCCCCCCTCCCCCCTGAAAGGTGCCAAATGTGACACCAGAAGGCGGGAGGAATCCGGACAGCGGAAAGTAAAATTTTTGGGTGGAACTCCGCTTTAAAGTTTAACTGCTGACAAATAGCTAAAAACATCACTGAAATATATACAGTATTGCAATGCATGTTTAAGCGCTTAAGGACCACCCCACAGCGCAAAATCACATACCTGTACCTGATTCCCATCTTCGGCTCTGGGGTGCACACGCTTGCGCCACCGGAGACCCGCTGCTGCTGTGATTGGACACAGCCGGAGCCAATCAGCGAGTCCGGCAGCCGCAATGGCCGCCGGGACCCAATGATTGCTTACAGAACGGCGATCTGCCTATGTAAACAAGGCAGGTCGTCGTTCTGCCAGAGCAGAAAATGGAGATCTTTTGTGGAGAGCCCAACCTTTTTTGAAGCCTATTAGAGCCTCTGGCCACGTGCTTAAAAAAAAAACAGCAACCCCACCATTGGAATCCATGCATCCCACTCCCCGAATGTAGATTAGGGGGCCAGACGCATAGATGTGGGGACGGTGCCCGTGCGCCCCTAATGGATGGGCCACCACATTGCTGGTGAGTTGCCAAGAAAATGCACCAGACTTTTCCAGTATACTGCATAGCAACACACATGCTTTCCAGTGCATGCCATGCGTTGTTGCAGTGTTTTGATGGTCAGATGTGTTTGTTGTGAGCCTACCTGCATTATTATTATTATTATACAGGATTTATATAGCGCCAACAGTTTACGCAGCGCTTTACACTATAAAAGGGAGACAATACAGTTATAATACAATAAAATACAAGAGGATTAAGAGGGCCCTGCTCAGAAGAGCTTACAATCTAATAGGGTGGGGCAGGTGGTACAAAATGTTGTAACTGTGGGGAATGAGCTGGTGGAAGTGGTAGGAGATTAGTTGGAGATGTGATGGGCTTTCCTGAAGAGATGAGTTTTCAGGGATCGCCTGAAGGTAGCAAGAGTGGGGGATAGCCGGATAGATGGAGGTAGCGAGTTCGAGAGGATGGGAGAGGCTCTGGAGAAATCCTGGAGACGAGCATGGGAGGAGGAGATGAGAGAGCTTGAAAGCAGAAGGTCTTGAGAAGAGCGGAGAGGAAGATTTGGGTGATATTTGGAGACAAGATTAGTGATGTAGCTCGGGGCAGAGTTGTGAATGGCTTTGTATGTTGTGGTTAGTATTTTGAATTTAATTCACTGGGTGGTTGGGAGCCAGTGTAGGGATTGGAGGAGAGGGTTGGTGGTCATTGTAGGGATTGGAGGAGAGGGTTGGCAGACACTGAATGGGAGCCAGTGTAGGGATTGGAGGAGAGGGTTGGCAGACACTGAATGGGAGCCAGTGTAGGGATTGGAGGAGAGGGTTGGCAGACACTGAATGGAGGCCAGTGTAGGGATTGGAGGAGAGGGTTGGTGGACACTGAATGGAGACCAGTGTAGGGATTGGAGGAGAGGGTTGGCAGACACTGAATGGGAGCCAGTGTAGGGATTGGAGGAGAGGGTTGGCAGACACTGAATGGAGGCCAGTGTAGGGATTGGAGGAGAGGGTTGGTGGACACTGAATGGAGACCAGTGTAGGGATTGGAGGAGAGGGTTGGCAGACACTGAATGGGAGCCAGTGTAGGGATTGGAGGAGAGGGTTGGCAGACACTGAATGGAGGCCAGTGTAGGGATTGGAGGAGAGGGTTGATGGACACTGAATGGAGACCATTGTAGGGATTGGAGGAGAGGGTTTGCAGACACTGAATGGGAGCCAGTGTAGGGATTGGAGGAGAGGGTTGGCAGACACTGAATGGAGACCAGTGTAGGGATTGGAGGAGAGGGTTGGTGGACACTGAATTGAGACCAGTGTAGGGATTGGAGGAGAAGGTTGGCAGACACTGAATGGAGGCCAGTGTAGGGATTGGAGGAGAGGGGTAGTGGTCAGTGTAGGGATTGGAGGAGAGGGTTGGCAGACACTGAGCGGTTGGTAAGGTGGATAAGTCTGGCAGCAGCATTCATGATAGACTGAAGAGGGGAGGAGCCTATGGAGAGGCAGGCCAATGAGAAGGGAGTTGCAATAGTCAAGGTGAGAGATAACAAGGGAGTGAATGAGGATCTTGGTGGTTTCATTTGTTAAAAAGAGGCGAATTTTAGAGATGTTACGGAGGTGAATTCTACAAACTTTTGACAACGATTGGATTTGAGGCTGAAATGACAGGTCAGAGTCTAGGATTACACCGAGTACAGGGGCGGACTGACAACTCATGGGGCCCCCGGGCAATAGAAGATCATGGGGCCCCCTGTGTCTCCGCCCACATGCAAGCCGCACCTACACAAAGCCCCACTTACATGGGGCACACAGTAAGGCACATCACATGGCACACAGCAGAGCACGGGGCACATCATGGGGCACAGGGCATGGGGCACACAGTAGGGCACATCACAGGACACATAATGGGGCACCCAGCAGGGTTTATTATGCTGTACACATCAGGGCACATTATTGAGCACAGCATGGTGCATCACAGAGGGTACAGGGCACATCAGTGGGTACACAGCGGGGCACATCACAGAGCACATCAGGAGATACACAGCAGGGAGCGTGCCGCACATCACAGGGCATGTGGCAAATAGTAGGGCACACAGCAGGGCACACAGTAGGGCACATCCTTGGGAACAGGACACAGGCGGTACACATCAGGGCACACATCCCAGGGCATAGGGCACACAGTAGAGCACATTACAGGGCACACAGTAGAGCACAACAGGCGGTACACAGCAGGGCACATCACAAGGCACATCACAGGGCAAGGGGCACAGAGTAGGGCACATAAGGGGGTACACTAGCAGGGCACATCACAGGCCATGGGGCACGCAGTAGGGCAAATAGCAGGGCACAAACCAAAACACAGGGCACACAGTACAGCACTGGGATCCTCCAGACTTAACACAGTGTTTTTCAGGGTAGCCATCAGGGGGAAGGCGACACAGTGGGGGTGGAGGACACAGGGAGACACCATGGGGGGGGGGTTGGAGGGCACAGGGGGACACTGTAGGTGGGTGGAGGGCACAGGGGGACACTGTGTGTGAGTGGCACAGGGAGACACCATGGGGGGGGGATAGAAGACACAGGGGGACACTGTGGGGGGTGAAGGGCACAGGGGGATACTGTGGGGAGGTGGAGGGCACAGGGGGACACTGTGGGGAGGTGGGGGGCACAGGGGGACACTGTGGGGGGGGTGGAGGGCACTGTGGGGGGGAGGTGGAGGGCACAGGGGGGCACTGTGGGGAGGTGGGGGGCACAGGGGGACACTGTGGGGAGGTGGGGGGCACAGGGGGACACTGTGGGGAGGTGGAGGGCACAGGGGGACACTGGGGGGGGTGGAGGGCACTGTGGGGAGGTGGGGGGCACAGGGGGACACTGTGGGGGGGGGGTGGAGGGCACAGGGGGGCACTGTGGGGAGGGGGGAGGTGGAGGGCACAGGGGGGCACTGTGGGGGGCACAGGGGGACAATGTGGGGAGGTGGGGGCACAGGGAGACACTGTGGGGGGGTGGAGAGCACAGGGAGCACTGTGGGGGGGTGGAGGGCACAGGGGGGCACTGTGGGGAGGTGGAGTGCACAGGGGGACACTGTGGGGAGGTGGAGGGCACAGGGGGACACTGTGGGAAGGTGGGGGGGCACAGGGGGACACTGTGGGGAGGTGAGGGCACAGGGGGGCACTGTGGGGAGGGGGGAAGTGGGGGGCACAAGGGGGCACTGTGGGGAGGTGGGGGGCACATGGGGACACTGTGGGGAGGTGGGGGGGGCACAGGGGGGCACTGTGGGGAGGTGAGGGCACAGGGGGGCGGTGGAGGGCACAGGGGGGCACTGTGGGGAGGTGGGGGGCACATGGGGACACTGTGGGGAGGTGGGGCACTGTGGGGAGGTGGGGGGCACAGGGGGACACTGTGGGGAGGTGGGGGGCACAGGGGGTCACTGTGGGGAGGTTGGGGTCACTGTGGGGAGGTGGGGGGCACAGGGGGACACTGTGGGGAGGTGGAGGGCACAGGGGGACACTGTGGGGAGCACAGGGGGACACTGGGGGGCACAGGAGGGAGGTGGGGGGTACAGGGGGACACTGTGGGGAGGTGGAGGGCACTGTGGGGAGCACAGGGGGGCACTGTGGGGAGGTGGGGGCACAGGGGGTCACTGTGGGGAGGTGGGGGGCACAGGGGGACACTGTGGGGAGGTGGGGGTCACTGTGGGGAGGTGGGGGGCACAGGGGGTCACTGTGGGGGGTGGAGGGCACAGGGGGGCACTGTGGGGAGGTGGGGGGCACAGGGGGACACTGTGGGGAGGTGGGGGGCACAGGGGGACACTGTGGAGAGGTGGGGGTCACTGTGGGGAGGTGGGGGGCACAGGGGGACACTGTGGGGAGGTGGGGGTCACTGTGGGGAGGTGGGGGCACAGGGGGTCACTGTGGGGGTGGAGGGCACACAGGGGGGCACTGCGGGGAGGTGGGGGCCACAGGGGGACACTGTGGGGAGGTGGGGGCCACAGGGGGACACTGTGGGGAGGTGGGGGGCACAGGGGGACACTGTGGGGAGGTGGGGGCACAGGGGGACACTGTGGGGAGGTGGGGGGCACAGGGGGACACTGTGGGGAGGTGGGGGTCACTGTGGGGAGGTGGGGGGCACAGGGGGTCACTGTGGGGGTGGAGGGCACACAGGGGGGCACTGTGGGGAGGTGGGGGGCACAGGGGGACACTGTGGGGAGGTGGGGGGCACAGGGGGACACTGTGGGGAGGTGGGGGGCACAGGGGGTCACTGTGGGGAGGTGGGGGGCACAGGGGGACACTGTGGGGAGGTGAGGGGCACAGGGGGACACTGTGGGGAGGTGGGGGGCACAGGGGGACACTGTGGGGAGGTGGGGGCACAGGGGGACACTGTGGGGAGGTGGGGGGCACAGGGGGACACTGTGGGGAGGTGGGGGCACAGGGGGACACTGTGGGGAGGTGGGGGGCACAGGGGGACACTGTGGGGAGGTGGGGGTCACTGTGGGGAGGTGAGGGGCACAGGGGGACACTGTGGGGAGGTGGGGGCCACAGGGGGACACTGTGGGGAGGTGGGGGCACATGGGGACACTGTGGGGAGGTGGGGGCACAGGGGGTCACTGTGGGGAGGTGGGGGGCACAGGGGGTCACTGTGGGGGTGGAGGGCACACAGGGGGGCACTGTGGGGAGGTGAGGGGCACAGGGGGACACTGTGGGGAGGTGGGGGGCACAGGGGGACACTGTGGGGAGGTGGGGGTCACTGTGGGGAGGTGGGGGGCACAGGGGGTCACTGTGGGGGTGGAGGGCACACAGGGGGGCACTGTGGGGAGGTGGGTGGCACAGGGGGACACTGTGGGGAGGTGGGGGGCACAGGGGGACACTGTGGGGAGGTGGGGGTCACTGTGGGGAGGTGGGGGGCACAGGGGGGCACTGTGGGGAGGTGAGGGGCACAGGGGGACACTGTGGGGAGGTGGGGGGCACAGGGGGACACTGTGGGGAGGTGGGGGTCACTGTGGGGAGGTTGGGGGCACAGGGGGTCACTGTGGGGGTGGAGGGCACACAGGGGGGCACTGCGGGGAGGTGGGGGCCACAGGGGGACACTGTGGGGAGGTGGGGGGCACAGGGGGACACTGTGGGGAGGTGGGGGCACAGGGGGACACTGTGGGGAGGTGGGGGGCACAGGGGGACACTGTGGGGAGGTGGGGGTCACTGTGGGGAGGTGGGGGGCACAGGGGGTCACTGTGGGGGTGGAGGGCACACAGGGGGGCACTGTGGGGAGGTGGGGGGCACAGGGGGACACTGTGGGGAGGTGGGGGGCACAGGGGGACACTGTGGGGAGGTGGGGGGCACAGGGGGACACTGTGGGGAGGTGGGGGCACAGGGGGACACTGTGGGGAGGTGGGGGGCACAGGGGGACACTGTGGGGAGGTGAGGGGCACAGGGGGACACTGTGGGGAGGTGGGGGGCACAGGGGGACACTGTGGGGAGGTGGGGGCACAGGGGGACACTGTGGGGAGGTGAGGGGCACAGGGGGACACTGTGGGGAGGTGGGGGCACAGGGGGACACTGTGGGGAGGTGGGGGGCACAGGGGGACACTGTGGGGAGGTGGGGGTCACTGTGGGGAGGTGAGGGGCACAGGGGGACACTGTGGGGAGGTGGGGGCCACAGGGGGACACTGTGGGGAGGTGGGGGGCACAGGGGGACACTGTGGGGAGGTGGGGGGCACAGGGGGACACTGTGGGGAGTGGGGGTCACTGTGGGGAGGTGAGGGGCACAGGGGGACACTGTGGGGAGGTGGGGGCCACAGGGGGACACTGTGGGGAGGTGGGGGCACAGGGGGACACTGTGGGGAGGTGGGGGCACAGGGGGTCACTGTGGGGAGGTGGGGGGCACAGGGGGTCACTGTGGGGGTGGAGGGCACACAGGGGGGCACTGTGGGGAGGTGAGGGGCACAGGGGGACACTGTGGGGAGGTGGGGGGCACAGGGGGACACTGTGGGGAGGTGGGGGTCACTGTGGGGAGGTGGGGGGCACAGGGGGTCACTGTGGGGGTGGAGGGCACACAGGGGGGCACTGTGGGGAGGTGGGTGGCACAGGGGGACACTGTGGGGAGGTGGGGGGCACAGGGGGACACTGTGGGGAGGTGGGGGTCACTGTGGGGAGGTGGGGGGCACAGGGGGTCACTGTGGGGGTGGAGGGCACACAGGGGGGCACTGTGGGGAGGTGAGGGGCACAGGGGGACACTGTGGGGAGGTGGGGGGCACAGGGGGACACTGTGGGGAGGTGGGGGTCACTGTGGGGAGGTGGGGGGCACAGGGGGTCACTGTGGGGGTGGAGGGCACACAGGGGGGCACTGTGGGGAGGTGGGTGGCACAGGGGGACACTGTGGGGAGGTGGGGGCACAGGGGGACACTGTGGGGAGGTGGGGGGCACAGGGGGACACTGTGGGGAGGTGGGGGTCACTGTGGGGAGGTGGGGGGCACAGGGGGTCACTGTGGGGGTGGAGGGCACACAGGGGGGCACTGTGGGGAGGTGGGTGGCACAGGGGGACACTGTGGGGAGGTGGGGGGCACAGGGGGACACTGTGGGGAGGTGGGGGCACAGGGGGACACTGTGGGGAGGTGGGGGGCACAGGGGGACACTGTGGGGAGGTGGGGGCACAGGGGGACACTGTGGGGAGGTGGGGGGCACAGGGGGACACTGTGGGGAGGTGGGGGCACAGGGGGACACTGTGGGGAGGTGGGGGCACAGGGGGACACTGTGGGTGGGAAGCTGTGCAGCAACTTTCTAATAGCAGCAAGTGGTACAAGCTGCTGCACTTTCCTTCCTAGATGCAGAGTAGCGCGGGAAGCGGCTGTATACATACCTCTCGTGATGCGCTCCTCTTCCTCCTCGCCGGCCCCTCCTCTTTTCTGTCCGTCCGAGGTGATGACAGATACAAGCACCTGGGGTGGACGGGAGGGAAGGAGGGGCCGGCGGGGAGGAGGAGGAGCGCATCACGAGGTGTGTGTATACACTGCAGTCTCAGCAGTGAGCAGGGACCCGATCAGCCCGTCAATCACAGCTAGCTGACGGGTAGATCGGGTCCCGACTCCCGAAGTGGAAGCTGCCATGGGGCCCCCTACTGGCCACGGGCCCTCGGTCAGCGTCCGAACTGCCCGATGGTCAGTCCGCCCCTGACCGAGTACCCTGGCGTGAGGGGAGGGACTGATGGTTGCATTGTTGATTTTGATGGAAAAGTCATGGAGGGGGGCACGGGCGGGGGGGGGGGGGGATATTAAGAGCTCACTTTTAGAGAGATTTAGTTTAAGGAAGTGGTGCGACATCCATTCTGATATGTCAGTTAGTAAGTCAGGAATGCGGGAGGAAACTGAAGGAGTGAGGTGAGGAGTGGACAGATAGATTTGGGTGTCATCAGCGTATAAGTGGTATTGGAAGCCGTGGGCAGTTATTAAGTGACCAAGGGAGGAGGTGTAGATAGAGAAGAGAAGGGGTCCAAGAACCGAGCCTTGGGGGACCCCCACAGAAAGGGGCAATGGAGAGGAGGAGACAGAGTTGTAGGTGACACTGGAGGATCGCAATGATAAATAGGCAGAGAACCAGGATAGAGCAGAATCTCGGAGGCCAAGGGAACCTGCATAATTGAGTGCCGTTGGAAATGGACCAGGTGTGCCCCTCATAGTGCTTGCAGCATGCATTATTGTATAGTACATCGGTACACTTTGATGCGTAAACCACAGAGCATTATATCACCCACAATGCATGGTAACACACTATACTGTTGTGTAGATTTTAGAATAGTATAGCCAGGTCATTATTTTTTGCAATTTTAAACACCCACCACTAGGTGTCTCCAGTGTGACATATAATGTTGTAGACAGACCTGTTCTTAGTATATGTCCAACCTGAACTTGCTACTAAATTACAAAGTTGCAATAAACAGTGTAGCGTAGATTTGTTACATGCATTATGAGATTATTCATTGTGGTCTTATGTTCTTGTATATAATAAGCTACATTTCCATTTCATTTTCCTTTTTAATGTCCCTTGATCCATTTGTAATTGTTTCTAACTGTGGAATCATCATATGTATGTCGCTATAAGCATGCGAGTCTAACTGACTGGTACATGGCTGCCCCCAGAAATGCCATGTTCACTGGCCAGGAAATAAAGGAGGCTAAAGAAAGGAGTAAGAAAAGAGTTCCTGCGGTTCCAGTTGATTGCAGTTGTCCACAGGGGATGGTTGGGACTGGAGACTCCCAGGAACATAGTCGGACATGCAGATGGGTCAGTTCTGGAGTAGGCAGAGACATGGTCAGCATTACGGGCAAAGGATCGGTCCAGGCAACAGGCAGAAATGTGGTCAATAAACAGGAAAATCAGGAACAGTGATTATATGCAGGGAGTTATACCCCCTGCCACAGCTGTGCCCCCTTTTGGGAGTTTAGATAATGTGTATTGTGCTCCAAACCTGAGGTGCAGACACAGTGAGATAAGGGGGATAAGAGGGTCCGTATACCTCCTCGTCACTGCCCGCTGATCCGAACATGGATGACACTTCAGTGAGCATCACACATGTGAACAAGTCCTTGTGGTAACAAAATGACTGCTGTGGCAGTGATCAGGGACACTGTAGCTGGCATGGTAGTGTTTAAGCACACTGTAACTGGTGTGGTGGTTATCAGGGATACTGTCACTGGCATGGCAGTGTTTAGGGACAATATGACTGGTGTGGCGGTGATCAGGGACACTGTAACTGGTGAGGCGGTGATCAGGGACACTATAACTGGTGTGGCGGTGATCAAGGACACTAACTGGTGAGGAGGTGATCAGGGACACTTTGCTAGCAGACAGGCACACACCACGAGACATTGAAGAAAGCTGGGACAGCTTCTTATACATACACACACACACATCTGATTCAATCTTCATCTTAAGAATATAATACATTATTGTTATTTTTACATTCCACATTTTGATATTGTTCTTGTAATATTTTGCTATTTTTTATTATTAAATCAATTTTTGAGTTTTTATACAAGAACTGAATGGACTTTCTTGGAACTTTTCTCATCAATATGAATTATTGAATATATCGATATTAATACCATAATAACAGTATTTTAACAGGTGGTAATCAGAGATACTGTAACTGGTGTGGCAGTGATCAGGGACACTGTAAATGGTGTGGCGGTGATCAGGGACACTGTAAACGGTGTGGCAGTGATCAGGGACATTGTAAATGGTGAGGAGGTGATCAGGGTCACTGCGACTGGTGAGACATTGATTAGAGACACTTTGAGTGGGTGGCAGTGATTAGGGACACTACTCAGGGAAGTTGATCTGGATTTTTTTTTACACTGTGGTTTCTTGGTACAGTGATCACTGTAACAGCAATTGTTTTAACTGTAATGAATGGCTTTCATTCATGACAGCTTTCTTACTATTGCGATTGCTGTGATTGGCTACAGCTATCACATGGTACAGGGCTGCTGTGAATGGCCCCTATGCTATGTGATAACTGTGATCAATCACAGATATTACAATAGTAAGTAAGCTGTCATGAATGAAAACCATTCATGACAGTTAAGCTTACATGTTAGCATGTGATCACTGAGATTCGTCACAGCAATCACATGATGCCTGGGCTGCTTACAGCGGCCGGGTATCAAGCAGTCCACAGGACACAGCGGTCACAGGATTGCACTACTATGTGCCTTAGGGGAGGCTGTCCCTGGATACCCTCTTGGAACTGGAAAGCACCCGCCCAGCCGTACTATTGCAATACATCGGGAAGGAAGTGGTTAGAACAAGATTACAGCAGCCATGATTTTGGTATCAATTTATTCAGCGGGCAATGGGCATCCATGTGATTACTTCTACAGGCCTGAGAAGGTGTCACCTCCAGACAATTTTGGATTCCATTATTTTACATCAAGGGCACACATAATTTAAAGGCTTAGCATGTTGGGTATCTATTTACTCAATGCAACCTCATCTTTTATATTGTACCAAAAAGTTGGGTGTTGTGTTGTGTTTGTGTTGATAATTTTGATTTGATAAACATCTGGGCAAATATTGTCAACATAAAAAAAATTGCAACTACCATTTTAATTATTCTACAGGGCTTCTGTATAAATGTACAAATGATGAGGGGTTTGAAACAATTTTCTAGGCAAAAATTTAAATTTTAACAGCTGTGAAAAAAAAAATGAAAAATTTGCTCCAGCTTTGAAGCCAACCAGGTAGGCAGCAGGGACCAACCACACCTATGTGTCCTCAGGGGTCGATGCTTATATGTTGAGAGCACTCTCACTGCGTGCTCCAAGCACAGTGACCAAGCCGTCGCAATCAACTCTCGATCCCTATTAAAGATCGGGAGCCAGCAGGATGGGCTCCAGGTCAAATCACCACTGTGATTGCCACCAGTTACAGTGATCATGTGATTAGGAAGTCTGTCCCGCCTCCTGGTATTTAGACCCAATTAACAGGCTGCCAGGAGGGGACAAGTAAGGATTAAAGTGAAACCTTGAAGGACAACATCTAAAAGAGACCCCTGAACTTAAAACAGCCACAAAATAAAATTAAAGACAAATAAGACAACACTAGGAACAAAAAAGGCAAAAAAATAATTGATCGTCCAAAGAGCTAGCAATCAAATTTGAAGTACTATTTCCTAAGTAACCCTAATCTATCCCTATGCAGGTTGTTAGCTTTCCCTTATCCTTTCCCTACAGCAGCTTCAAGTACACAGAGGGGGGCAGCACTTAACTAGGCCCCCATTATTGTCCCTTCCAAGGCATTTGACCTAAGTTCAAAGGTCAGCAGTGGGCCCGGTGGATCATGAACAGGCAAGATCTGCTGCAAAGGCAAGATTATCCCGAAACCTCGTCCCAACTCACCACCTACCCCTTATTGCAGATGTAGGAAAGGCCACACGCCACTTCCAACTGAGTATTTTACAAACAAAGCTTTATTGAACAATTGACAGGGACAAATGACAGGGACACGCCAACCGCCCCTCTAGTAGTGAATACATTGTATCAGTGTAACTATAACAATAGAAGATTAAACAGGAAATATAAGCATTTTGATCGGATAACACAGTGAACATTTGGTTTGAGTGACCCAATGGCCATCAAGATTAACCAATTCTTCATGCCACAAATCAGTGACCTTTACTTTTTTCATCAGCTGATGTCCTAGAGGCAGGTTTGGGAGTAAACTGACCCAGCCAATAGTCCGAGATGGCAGTAGGGAGGTAGGATAGAGGGATGTCGTGCAGCTTGGAGTGCCAGCCGGGTGAGTAGCGGGTCCAGGGATGGACAGCAGTCAGGGCGTGCTCCATACAATCTGGGACTTTGTACGTCTTTGGACTGGATATTACTGGTAATGCTTCCAGAAACTTGATGTCTGTTGGGTATATCAAAGTTACACAGTACACTGATCAGGGCAACAGTACCGGTGTTATAAAATATATATAGAGAGAGAGAGAGAGAGAGAGAGAGAGAGAGGCACATTTGTGCCAATTATCATTTCAGGGGTCTCCAAACTACGGCCTGCAGGTCACATATGACCCTCTACAAGATTTTATACAGCCTGCAGCTAGAGTCAGTGGTGTGTCCTCAATATGCACTGAGAACTAAAATGTCAACTTGCTACACTTAGAAGGCGCTGGTTTTTTTCCTCTTCTAGGTCAGCGGAGGCTGCCTGTGGTCTTCACCCCCTCCCCACCTCCCGCGCCATCCTTTGCAGCGTAGTTTCCTGCTGGCATCCAATGAAGTACTTTCCTCAGAATTCACAGAAGAACAAAACTTCCTCAGCCCAGAAGTGCTCCATCTCATAACTCCCATCCTGTTGGTACAGCACTCTGTACCTTACAGTGATGAGGGAGGGGGCTCTAATGGAGACCCTAATGTAAGGGGGTTCTGAAGGGGACTGCTCTGATGAAGGCCCTAATGCAAAGGGACTGCTCTGAAGGGGACCCTAATGTAAGGGGACTGCTCTGATGGGGACCTAATGCAAGGGGACTGCTCTGATGGGGACCCTAATGTAAGGGGGGCTCTGAAGGAGACCCTAATGAAGGGGGCTGCTCTGAAGGGGACCCTAATGTAAGGGGGTCTCTGATGAGGACCCTAATGCAAGTGGACTCCTCTGATGGGTACCCTAATGTAAGGGGGTCTCATAAAAAAGAATTTATATAAAAAAAAATGTAAGGGGGTCTCTGATGGGGACCCTAATGTAATGGAGGCTCTGATTGCGGACCCTAATATAAGGGGGGCTCTGATGGGGATCCTAATGTAAGGGGGGCTCTGATGGGGACCCTAATGTAAGGTGGGCTCTGATGGGGACCCTAATGTAAGGGGGGCTCTGATGGGGACCCTAATGTAAGGGGGGCTCTGATGGGGACCCTAATGTAAAGAGAAAAGTCTGATGTAAGAGGGCTTCTGATATAGACCCTAATGTAAGGGGGGCCTCTGATGGAGACCCTAATGTAATGGAGGCTCTGATTGCGGACCCTAATATAAGGGGGGCTCTGATGGGGACCCTAATGTAAGGGGGGCTCTGATGGGGACCCTAATATAAGGGGGGAAGTATGAGAAAAGTCTGATACAAAAAAAGACTCTGATGGGGACTCTAATGTAAGGGGCAGCCCTATAGTAATCAAAACTGTCCATAGGCAACTCTTTAAAGTTGAAGAGGGAACCCTTGTGGTTAGGATGCAGCAGGGCAGCAGCTTGGCAGAAGCGACAATCACTGTAATAAGGGGAACTTCCACAGTGATTATCGAATTTAACAGCAGTCCCACAGGTATGAGAAATCTATACTTCCATGCCAAAAAAATCCATACTTGGAGTTCAGTTTTAAATTGTGAAAGAGACGTGTCTTAACACTCCAGAAACATAGTATGTGCCGACATCTTACCTATCTAAATGTGCTGAGTAATTCTGCATTGATATGTGATCAAGACCCACTCAAGGTTAAAATGCGTAGCCAGTGAGGTTTATAACATGATTATAACATTTGAAAAAAGATTTTTAAAACTGAATTTTAACAGAGATCATTTGAGGCTCGCTGATCATCACATAAGAAATGTTTCATGCTGGAGACATGGATCCTGCACTCCTCTCTGAAAGGATGAGGGGGATACTTCCTGCTCTGGGGTGACAACGCTGCTCCTCCATAAATAAAGCACAGTGAGCGTTGTCTCCTAGGACCAGAAGTGTGTAACAGGCAGGATCACCAGGTGGAAAAAAAAAGTGAAAAAGGTTTAAAAATAAACTTTAAGGCCCCTTTCACATGATCGGACCTTTCAGGTCTGCCTGTCAGTTTTGACGGCGGACCTGAACGGGCGCTCCATGTTAGCCTATGGAGCGACGGATGTCAGCAGAGACATGTCCGCTGACGACCGACCCGGTCCGATCCGCAGACGGATGGCCCTACGTCCAGATCCGTCGCTGGCGGATCGGATCGGGTGAGATCGGATGAAAACGGACAGGCTGTCCGTTTTCATCTGATCCCTCCATAGGCGGCAGCGGCGCCTGACAAGCCCCTCCCCGCTCAGTGAGCAGAGAGGGACCTGTCATCCGCCGGCTCAGCGGAGATCAATGGAGAGATCTCTCGCTGAGCCGGCAGACCGAGGCGGGCTTCGTGGAAACGGAGTCCACCTCGTGTGAATGAGGCCTAAGGCTCCGTTCACATCTACGCATATTGGGGGGGGGGGCGAAAATCGCGGTAAAAACGTGCAAATAGAATTGCGGCACGACACCCAAAAGAAGCTCCTGTATTTTTCTTGGGCGACAGGCGTCCTGCGATTCTGTTTGCACGTTTTTGCCGCGATTGTCACCCGGCGGGAAAATTGTGCTGCGTTTGGGGTGCTATTGGAATCGACGGGCAACGCATCGGGAACATACAGGCATCCCGCGATATCCCGCTATTGCGAATCACGGCGATTCCGCCCGTGACTCGGAACGCAGATACGTGAACGGAGCCTATACCTTCATGTACACTGCTGCTGGTAAACAGAAGTTTAGGAGCAATTGGGATTTTTTTTTTCAGCTGCCCCCTGAACTCTCCTCCATGTTATCTTATCAGTACTTGTACACGGGGTTATTATAGATAAAAGATTACAGCGCACACATACAAAAATGTCATTTAAAACCCTACAAGGCTATTTAATAACAATATAAGCAAGTCAGCAAATATGGGGATTTGATCACATCATATGGCCATATAGTGCTTAAACCCACCACTGCGTCAAAGTACCCCATTTTCAGTGGGTCCTTTAGGATTTTAACCACTTCCGGACCGCCCACCGTCGTTATACGTCGGTACTTTGAAGAGAAATATCGTTGTTATAGCAGAAACTAGCTGCCATAACCCCCGGTATCCTCTTCTTCAGTGAGTGGTCCGGTTTCAGATAAAAGTGGCCTCTGCGGCGGATTCGCCACAAGATCACTTTTATCGGCGGCGGGAGAGGGCCCCCCCCCCTCCCACCGCGCTCTGGTGCCCCCAGCCGCTTACCGGAGCCGTCGGCAGCGGCGATCGGATCCTTCTTGTGGCCTGACATGGAGATGATTGAGGGGAAGATAGCCCCCACCCGTCTCCATATCATTGATATTGATTTTTTTTTTGTTGCATTTTAGTGTAAATATGAGATTTGAGGTCTTTTTGCCCCCCAGATCTCATATTTAAGAGGTCCTGTCATGCTTTTTTTCTATTACAAGGGATGTTTACATTCCTTGTAATAGGAATAAAAGTGACACAATTTTTTTTTTTAAAACAGTGTAAAAATAAATAAGAGTTCGCGTGCAGAAGCGAACGCAAAAATGAGTAGCGCCCGCATATGAAAACGGTGTTCAAACCACACATGTGAGGTGTCGCCGCGATCGGTAGAGTGAGAGCAATAATTCTAACCCTAGACCTCCTCTGTAACTCAAAACATGCAACCTGTACATTTTTTTTAAACGTTGCCTATGGAGATTTGTAAGGGTAAAAGTTTGTCGCCATTCCACGAGCGATCGCAATTTTGAAGCGTGACATGTTGGGTATCAATTCACTCAGCGTAACATTATCTTTCACAATATAAAAAAAAATGGGCTAACTTTACTGTTGTCTTATTTTTTAATTCAAAAAAGTGTATTTTTTCCCCCAAAAAATGCACTTGTAAGACCGCTGCGTAAATACGGTGTGACAGAAAGTATTGCAACGACCTCCATTTTATTCTCTAAGGTGTAATGCCACGTACACACGGTCAGACTTTTCGGCTACAAAAGTCCGACAGCCCGTCCGACAGACTTTCGACGGACTTTTGGCGGACTTGCGGCGGACTTTCTAACGACCGGACTTGCCTACACATGATCACACAAAAGTCAGACGGATTCGTACGTGATGACGTACACTGGACTAAAATAAGGAAGTTGATAGCCAGTAGCCAATAGCTGCCCTAGCGTGGGTTTTTGTCCATCGGACTAGCATACAGACGAGCGGATTTCTGGGTCCGGCGATGTTACGACGTAAAGATTTGACATGTTTCAAATCTAAAGTCCGTCAGATTTGCGGCTGGAAAAGTCCGCTGAAAGTCCAGGGAAAGCCCACACACGATCGGATTGTCAGCCGTATTTGGTCCGTCAGACTTTTGTAGACGAAAAGTCCGACCGTGTGTACGCGGCATTAGAAAAAAATGTATAATGTTTGAGAGTTCTAAGTAATTTTCTAGCAAAAAAAAAATGTTTTTAACTTGTAAAACAACACATCTCAGAAAGAGGCTCGGTCCTTAAGTGGTTAAATGATATTTTTGTATGTGAGCGCTGTAATCTTTTGTTCTGTTTATATGGTCTTATAGCAGCACCATCTTTAATGTAATGCATAGTTAGGGTGTGCCCCCCCAAGTCTTTGTCTGTTATATGGGTCCTGACCAGACCCCTTGGGATGGAGCACCCCATCATCCCCCACCAGTACTTCTAATTAGTGTCCACCTGAGTTATAGGAGGAGTCTTTTTAGTTTTCCCATAAAGAGGAGTGTGTTTCTCCCATGGTTGAGAAGTGGGATCTTTCATTCTATGGTTAGTGTTGGACCCACTGATATTGGGGTACTTTGACGCAGTGGTGGGCCTAAGTACTGTATATATGGTGTGACCAAATCCCCATATTTGCTGATTTGCTTATTATGTGCAGGTGTGTTAAAAAGCCTTGTAGGATTTTAAATGACATTTTTGTATGTGTGCGCTGTAATCTTTTGTTCTGTTTTATGAGGCTCAGACAGACACCTGATACATAAAAATGCCTGTTGGAGAAATGTACACCAACGGCTATGAACACTCAGGTGTGATGTGCTCTCTGCAGTAACAAAAAAGCTGCAATATGTTATAGCTTACATTGCTTGAAGTAGTCCTCTCCATAGCTCTCCTTAATATGCGCTGGAAGTCTTTCCCACATTCGGTTTAGGTTATTTCTGTAAACATCCACAACCAAGCACGCAGGGGTTTTGAAAGCTCCCGGCTCAATGATAGAAACCTTCACACCAAAATCGCGCATCTCCCTCCTGGGGAACAGAAACAGTATAAAATGTAGTAAAAGGTTTCCTAGAAATGTTTTAACACAGACCACAAAAATCATTTTGGACTTTATTAACCAGTTCACCAACTCTTACACCTGTACATCGTCTACGAACCGCAACAATTTTTACATATCTTCTATGGGCCTAGTGATTTGGCATTATCTTGCCATTTCTTAAAGCGACGTTCCACTCAAAAGTGGAAGCTCTGATTATCTGTTTTTGACAGGTACACCTCCCTACTTCTGTCGGACCGTGCCGCGGCGAGGTCCGTCAGAAGTTTACCCCCCATCCTCCTCACTCCTCCCTCCCCCAGCACTGGGCCAGTTAGAGAGCTCAGGCTTCACTGCCAATTTCCCTTACAGACCATGGTGGCAGCAGCACCCGAGAGCCAATGGAAACATCTGCTGGGGTGCTGACATCATTGGATTCCAGGACAGGTATATGTCCTATTATTAAAGGTCAGCAGCTACAGTATGTGTAGCTGCTGACTTTTAAATTTTTTCATGCGGGGGCAAAACTCCGCTTTAAGATAACAATGTAATTATATTATACAGTATATCTATATTAACAAAAGTATTGGGGCACCTGCCTTTACACGCACATGAACTTTAATGTCGTCTTAGTCTGTAGGGTTCAATATTGAGTTGGCCCTCTCTTTGCAGCTACAACTCTTCTGGGAAGGCTGTCCACAAGGTTTGGGAGTGTGTCTAAGGGAATGTCTATGGGAATGTTTGACCATTCTTCCAGAAGCCCAGTGAAGTCAAGCACTGATGTGGATAAGAAGGCCTGGCTCGCAGTCTCTGCTCTAATTCATCCCAAAGGTGTTCTACTGGGTTGAGGTTAGAACTCTGTGTACCCCACCCCAAACTCGCTCATCCATGTCTTTATGGACCTTGCTTTGTGCACAATCATGTTGAAACAAGAAGGGGCCATCCCCAAACTGTTCCCACAAAGTTGGGAGCATGAAATTGACCAAAATGTCTTGGTATGCTGACGCTTCACTGCAACTAAGGGGCCAAGCCCAAGCCCTAAAAAACAACCCCACATCATAATCCCCCTCCACAAAATAATTTGGACCAAAACCTAAAACCTAAACCTTGTGGACAGCCTTCACAGAAGAGTTGAAGCTGTTTTGGCTGCAAAGGGTGGGCCAACTCAATATTGAACCCTACAGACCAAGACTGGGGTGCATTACCGTTTATGTGCGTGTAAGGGCAGGCATCCCAATACTTTTGGTAATAGTGTGTGTGTGTGTGTGTGTGTGTGTGTGTGTGTGTGTGTGTGTGTGTGTGTGTGTGTGTGTGTGTATATATATATTATACACACACTAATTATTTTCTTTATTTTTTGGCATGAGAATTCAATTGACAGTAAGGTTGGTCATAACCTTAACATTATTCTTTTGATATTATAGTTTGCATTTTTGTATTTGAACTGGAGATATTGGGTCTGGTAATAGACTTAAAGCGGAAGTAAACCCATCCATAAAACCGTTTAATTTCCGGCACGTGCCTCAAATGTAACACTCCCACTGGTTGTGCTCTCAACCAAACTGTCAAACCATCCAATGGCTGGTGTCATAACTGATCACATGTGCAGCATCATGGCAGTTGTGGATTAAACAGAGGCAAAGATGGCAGCTTCCTTGGCTGACAACGATAGGGGGGTTTACTTACACTTTAAGCAGTGCTTGCTGAATGGATAGCTGTTGGTCTGTTAACTATCAATCAGAGGTGTGGGGGAGGCCTTAGTTAACAAACTATGAAATCTATAGTTTAGGTGGGAGGTAAAAGATCAATTAGAGGGTCATTGGTTAATAGTCCAATTTGATACCATTGCGTAGATTGGAAAAATTGTACTATAGATTGTTGGGTATCAGTAGGTAAAATTTTGAATGAAAGATTCTCAGACACTGAAAAATATGTGGATCTGACTTTCCATATATTAGAAAGTCTTCACCCATGCAAAAATCATACCGTTTATCTATAAACAATGAAATAGTGGGGGGGATAGGAGTAAATCCATTTTTGTACGATAGCTTTCATTGCCACGAGAGAACACTGAACAGTTGTTTAAAGCCTGTTGAGATTTTTTTTCTCCTGGAATGTCTATCAAGCCAAAAAGTTCCCATTCTGGAGTTGGGGACAAATAGTTCTTTAACGATGTGGTTGTCAGGGCGGGGCTCCTGTTACTTAACGAGCAGCTCTTTTATTTCAGTGCTCAGAAACTGCTCAGCTTTCGGTTAATTACCACAGTGACTCACCTGGTTACCATTAACCTGCCTCATTAGTCCAGCCTACAGCCAGCCCCTTTTGGCTATTTAAGCAGCTCATTTCCTCCTTGCCCTTGCGTGGTCTATGATCCCCAGTGTGTTCCTGCCTGTGTTCCTGTGTATGACTCTGACTTCTCTAATGATACCTCTGCCTTATTTTTGATCCCGACTACGCTGACTTCTGGTTTCCTGACCCTGGTTTGTGTGATTATACACTCTGGCATCAAAACCCTAGTTTCAGTTTTCGACTACGTTCCTGTGAAGTGTTATTTTTGCTATTTCATTAAGGCTGGGTTCACACTAGTGCGAACTGGATGCGGATTCCCCGCATCCAATTGGCAATAGCAGGAGATTGTGATTGGCTCTCTATGGAGCCAGTTCACACATCTCCACAGCGGCTCCGGTGAAAATTTGCACAGGGGTCCTGTGAATCTTTTGGTCTGGTTCAGGTCTGAATTCAGCCCAAAATTTGGGCTGAAATTGGACCTGAAACAGTGAATGAAGACGCACCGGACTCCTGTTTGGAGCCGCTGCGTTCTCAAGTGTGAACCCACCCTAAAGGTGTGATTTTAATTGCATTTTTTGTCTCCGCCTGGTTTATGGTTCCTGACAGTGGTAGCATAATGTACTACTGTGGTCCAAAATCATTCAATTTTGGGACACAATCGGAAGGTGTTGAATAGATCTGTATCTAAATATCCACATTTCAGTCAGAGCAGCCTTTCTTAGCCGGGGTGCTGTGGCAGTGCACTTTTTATGAGTAAAAAATTAGCTTGCTTCAATTCCTTGATTACTAGGATGTTTATAAATGCACCTTGATAGACAAGAGGTTAATCTCTGATGTAAAACTGTAAGTTGGCCCAGATGCACTGAAATCCTCTCTTCTAGCCAATAGAGAAAAAAAATATTTCCAGCCAATCAGGCATGAAGGTGTGATGTAATTGTATCTGGACACTCTTTTTAGCTATCCACATCTGACTTCTGAAAGGTAAAAATGGCAGAGTTTCACAGCTGCTACCTTTAGAGTGCTAGATAGAGACGACAGGAGAGATGGTGTGAGAAATAACTTATAAAAGGCTCACAAGTACTGTTGGATGAGAAGAACAAGGGGAATAGCAATAGTTATTTTAAGCTACCATTCTTTTACCTCCGAACATCATGGCAACTCACCTTAGACTGTCCGAGAAAGCCTCCAGGCCAAACTTTGAAGGACAATATCCCCCACCTATAGAAGCCAATCTCCCAGCGGCACTGGATACAACGACAATGCGTCCCCGGGCTTTTCTGACAAGATGCAGCAAGTGCACCGTGACATCGATGGTCCCAAGAAGGTTCACATTCAGGACCTTGGAGAAGTCTTCTTTTGTTTGCCACTCATTGGGAGCAACAGTAAGGCCAAAACCGGCATTGTTCACTAATCCCCAAAGCCCTGTGAGCCATGAAACAACATAATGTCAGTACTGAAATCAGCAAACTATCAAAACACTTTGTAAATATTTAGTGATATGAATGTTCCTAAAGAAATTACTTCCTTTGAGGGTCAAACAAGGATGCTTTTAAAACCAGGCATCTTCCTTCTTTTTTTTTTTTCCTTGACTTTCAGGACCTTTCCCCCGAAAAAGAAGAACTTCACTCAAGATAAGTTATAATGGGTATAGACGTTTTCAAAATTAGATATCTGGATTTTGGATTTTTCGGGGCCAGCAGTTTCTCAGTGCCAAAGAACCTCCACTATTTTGTGGCTAAGAAAATCTGAGATTGAAGTGCCACACCAATATCTGATCATCCAGATATACATTTATTCAGTGATGTACAGTGCCTTGAAAAAAGCATTCATACCCCTTGAAATTTTCCACATTTTGTCACGTTACAACCAAAAACGTAAATGTCTTTTATTGGGATTTTATGTGGTAGACCAACACAAAGTGGCACATAATTGTGAAGCGGAAGGAAAACTATTAATGGTTTTCCAAATTCTTTACAAATAAATATCTAAAAAGTGTTTTGTGCATTTGTATTAAACCCCCTTCACTCTGATACCCCTAAGTAAAATTTAAGTTTTTTGCATATTTATTTGTAAGAAATTTTGAAAACCATTTATCATTTTCCTTACACATTACAATTATGTGCCACTTTGTGTTGTCCTATCACATAAAATCCCAGTAAAATAAATTTACATTTTTGGTTGTAGCATGACACAATGTGGAAAATTTCAAGGGCGTGAATACTTTTTCAAGGCACTATAACTAGAACCTTCAGGGCCCCCAGTTCAAGAAACTATGAAGGGCCCCCGTGATCCCCAACCAGGGCCATTCCCTCTGAGCCTGGTGGCAGAACATCAGGGCCCAGTCATGAGTGCGACCTTTGTGACCCTGGTAGTTTCGTCGTTTTTTGTTTTTATTTTTAATTATTTTGTACCATTTAAAAAAAAAATATTTTTAACAATTATTTTTAGTAGTCCAGTTGGGGGGCTTTGGTGGGATATTAGGGGTCTGCCTTTGAGACAGAGAAAGCAGACTGAGGACACAGCCCTCAATCTCCTTCTGTGCAGTCTCAGCTGCACTGAATGAATGGACAGGAAGAGCTCTTTACAGAGCTTCACCTTCATTCACAAACTGAAGCATAGTAAAAACAGTTTACTTTGTTTCAGTCGTGAATGGACAGAGTCAAGGATCAGTTCACTGGTTTTATTCATTCAGAAGAGGAAGGGGCCTGCAGCTTCTCAACCGCGAAGAACCTCAACTGTCTCCTTATTTTGTGGCTGAGAAAATCTGAGATTGAAGTGCCAGATCAAAATCTGACCGTCCAGATATACATTTATTCCAAGGTAAGATGAAAGCCTATAAACACAAAGCCAATATGTTTTGGGACCAGGGAATACCCTCTTATCAAGGCTACAAAGACACGTCCTAAGGGGCGGCATGTGAACTCTTTCCCCAGTTAGAGCACACACAGCCAGGCGCATAGCATTTTCTGAACTCTTCCGCTGGCTTAAATAGAACAGTCTAAGGTGTCTTTTTAGGGTTTTATTGTATTATTGAACGTAGATGGGATGAAGGGAGAATGGGATACCCAAAAAACTGGTGAACTGAACACTTTGCGGACACCTTTTCTATCTTGCTGTGCAGAATCTCTAATACTGACAGGTTACTAGGAATTTTCCCAAAGAACCAAGAGCTACACACAGTCACTAACTTCCAGCATTGGGGTCATCTACAGACGAGGCCACAGGATCATCGGTTGCCTCCTTCCGATATCCACCGGGGCAGTCTTTAGTGAGGGAGATTCAGACTTACACCAACATAGGACAGCTGGACACTTTTCCCCTCAACTCCACTTGGCTCTCTCCAGTAAGCTTCTCCAGACCCAAGTCAACTGCAGGACGAGGCTTTGCAAATAGACACCCCAGCTAAGGTTGCTGGGACCTTGATGTCTTCAAGATGGCAGCTCCAATAACCCTGCCCCAGAGGCAGAGCCCCTATTCAGCACTCTCTTCCAGCAGGAATGCACCCAGGAACTCTGCCCCCCACCAGGGTTGACAACTGTCAGTAAATTTACAAACAGTTTGTAAAGTTCATCATTATTGCAGCCTGCAAGTCCCTAATGGACATTTACAGACAGATGCAAAAATTATGGATTTTACAAACTGTAAATTTACTGACAGTTGGCAACCCTGCCCTCCCACCTCAGGCCTCAAACTATTTATGGGCTCTCCAGCCACCTACTGAGCACACCTCCCCAGAGATTGGCTGGACTGTCATAAATATTCAGGCTACTTACTCTGTTCTTCCTCCCACTATAATTCTCTAATTCTCTAGAATACAGGAGTAAGTAATCAGAGCAGTAGCCTGTGAGACACTGAGCAGGCCTGAATAATCAACCCCTGCTCCACTGAATACAGAGGATCTAACTAGATTTACTGAACAACTTACACTAATCTAGGAGGGTGCTACAGACACAACAATGGAATTCAAAATTATTTAAGTATAAATAAAATGATAAATAATGATTATGAGCATGATTAGTTTTCTCTTTTTTATTTATCCTTACATAATTTTGATTTTATCTTACCTTGGATTCAGTCTTTGGATGCTCAGATTTTGGTGCAGTGCTTTAAACAGCTTTAGACTGAAGATTGCAATCAAATGCATCTATTGTGCCTACCACAGTCATTCTGGCCAGGATAACAAGGGAAGAAAACAGACAACCTTTGGACATAACTTGATTTTTAGAAGGAATTGGGAGTATGACACCATACAGACAGGGAGCAGGCAAACCTATGATAAAAACAAAGGAAAATTCTGCATGGATTTTCACAATTTACAGTATATATATATATATATATATATATATATATATATATATATATATATATATATATATATATACACATATATACAGTGGGGACGGAAAGTATTCAGACCCCCTTAAATTTTTCACTCTTTGTTATATTGCAGCCATTTGCTAAAATTATTTAAGTTCATTTTTTTTCCTCATTAATGTACACACAGCACCCCATATTGTACACACAGCACCCCATATTGTACACACAGCACCCCATGTTGACAGAAAAAACACAGAATTGTTAACATTTTTGCAGATTTATTAAAAAAGAAAAACTGAAATATCACATGAAAATAGTAAGAATAAACCCGGGCTGTGGAGTAAGTATTACTGAGTGAAAAATTACAAATAAAGCTAAAAATATGTGTGGAAATAAAGCAAAATTAAAATTAAAAATAATTTTTTTTTTAGTGAATCCAAAATGTATGTGTGTGTGTATATGTTTGCACACACACACACACATATACAATGTATATATACAATGAGGCTGCAGCTATAGTGTGAGGTAAGTACCCCAAAAAATGACCAAAAGAAATTAATACTCAGCGCTGCCTCTCTAAAACATATATTACATCTACCTACATCAAAGTGTTATCGTGCCAAATAAATTCATACAATGTAATTTAAAATAAGGTGCAATCAATAAAGTTCATCTCTTATGAAATACGGGATTGGTGACACATTGGTGCAATGTTGGTGACTTCCTGTGTTCCCCTCCTGGGTCCCCACTCACCAGATAGAGATGAAAAAATACGCCTGTGTGTATAATCCTCAGCTGAGGATTATCTGTGAAGGCTGTTTGGATGCCAAGGCGGCAATTTTTGCACATTTTAAAGACTTTGATGTAAGTGTAATGATTTTAAACCTTTAAAGTAAACCTTGCAGTATTACACTATATCCTCTCTTTCTTCACTTGTCCGAACTTTACCTCTTCAGTCACCTATGACTGAGTAAAGTATGCTGGACCCATAACAAGCGGTGGAGGGGAGAAGATTCCATTCTCTGAGGTACAACCAACTTATATATCCGCTGGACAGAAGACACCATCTTTATACACACAGGCGTATTTTTCATCTCTATCTGGTGAGTGGGGACCCAGGAGGGGAACACAGGAAGTCACCAAGATTGCACTAATGTGTCACCAATGCTGTACTTCACAAGAGATTAACTTTATTGATTGCACCTTATTTTGAATTACATTGTATGAATTTATTTGGCACAGTGTTTTAGAGAGGCAGCGCTGAGTATTAATTTCTTTTGGTGAAATATCACATGGTCCTAAGTATTCAGACCCTTTGCTCAGTATTTAGTAGAAGCCCCCTTTTGATCTAATACAGCCATGAGTCTTTTTGGGAAAGATGCAACAAGTTTTTCACGCCTGGATTTGGGGATCCTCTGCCATTCCTCCTTGCAGATCCTCTCCAGTTCTGTCAGGTTGGATGGTAAACATTGGTGGACAGCCATTTCTAGGTCTCTCCAGAGATGCTCAATTGAGTTTAAGTCAGGGCTCTGGCTGGGCCATTCAAGAACAGTCACGGAGTTGTTGTGAAGCCACTCCTTCGTTATTTTAGCTGTGTGCTTAGGGTCATTGTCTTGTTGGAAGGTAAACCTTCGGCCCAGTCTGAGGTCCTGAGCACTCTGTAGAAGGTTTTCATCCAGGATATCCCTGTACTTGGCCGCATTCATCTTTTCCTCAATTGCAACCAGTCGTCCTGTCCCTGCAGCTGAAAAACACCCCCACAGCATGATGCTGCCACCACCATGCTTCACTGTTGGGACTGTATTGGACAGGTGATGAGCAGTGCCTGGTTTTCTCCACACATACCGCTTAGAATTAAGGCCAAAAAGTTGTATCCTGGTCTCATCAAACCAGAGAATCTTATTTCTCAGCATCTTGGAGTCCTTCAGGTGTTTTTTTAGCAAACGCCATGCGGGCTTTCATGTGTCTTGCACTGAGGACAGGCTTCCGTTGGGCCACTCTGCCATAAAGCCCCGACTGGTGGAGGGCTGCAGTGATGGTTGACTTTCTACAACTTTCTCCCATCTCTGACGCTACGGGGAAGCCATAGGGATGTCCCCGTGCGTCAGAGGGGGGCGGGGTCACCTGTGGCCCCACCCTCAGTTATAAAAGAGCTGTCACCTAAGAGGCCAGTCATTACAGCGGGTGCCTCCCATGGAGGCAGATCATAGGCGACGTGTGGCTTTTTTTTTTCAGTCCGTTTAGAGGAAAGATTAATGGCCGTGATTACATCTTCACTCAGTGGAAGAAAACGCACTAGGCCTTCCTCTGTTCCCCAAGACCCTCAGGCAGAGGAGCTCTGGGATAAAGGAGAAGAATCCCTTTCAGAGGATCAGGATGGGACGGATGATTCCTCTTCGGAGGAATCAGGTGGAGAGGGACCCTCTTCGGCTTCCCAAGAGGAGAAAGTCTTAGTACAGATCCTTGCTGGATTGGTCCGCTCCACATTTAAGTTGCCCATATCAGAATCAGTTAAAGAACCCTCTTCTTCTTTAGGGTCACTGAAACCTCCTCAAACAACACATGCTTTTCCTGTTCATAATTTACTTGAAAAGCTCCTTTGTTCTGAGTGGGATCACCCAGGTAAACGTTTTTTTCCGCCAAAAAAGTTTTCAACACTTTATCCTATGGAAGAAAAGTTTATTAGGATGTGGGGAATACCGGCCATTGATGCGGCAATTTCCTCCGTAAATAATAGTCTGACTTGTCCCGTAGACAATGCTCAGATGCTCAGGGATCCTGTAGATAAAAAGATGGAATCCCCATTGAAGGATGTTTTCTCCTTAGCAGGTTCAGTGGCTCAACCTGCAGTAGCAGCGATTGGAGTCTGTCAATACTTAAGAGACCATGTTAAGCAGGTCATCAAAGTTTTACCTGAACAGCAGGCCCAGGGGTTGGCTAACCTTCCATCGGCCTTATGTTATGTTGTTGACGCCATCAGAGATTCTATCATGCAAACCTCTCGTCTTTCACTGGGGTTGGTGCATATACGTAGAATCCTATGGTTGAAAAATTGGTCAGCCGAAGCACCATGTAAGAAGCTGCTGGCTGGGTTTCTATTTCGTGGTGCAAGGTTGTTTGGCGAGGACTTGGATAACTATATCAAGAGAATCTCTTGTGGGAAAAGCACTCTCTTACCTGTTAAGAAGAAGAGTAAGCGTCCCTCTTTCAAACGGACTCTTTCCCCAGGGCCAGGGGCTTCAGCCTCCAGGCAGTCTCGACGGCCTCCCCCGTCTGGGTCAAGAAACAAGAGTCAACCCCAGGGACAAAAGAAGTCCTTGGGGAAGAAGCCTACTAGGCAAAACACTAAGAGCTCTTCATGAACGGGCGCCCCTGCTACAGTTCTCAAGGCTCTGGCAGGAGGACTTCCAGCACAGATGGGTAATCTCCACGGTAACCTTAGGGTACAAGCTGGAGTTTCAAGAATTTCCCCCTCCTCGTTTCCTCAGATCAGGTGTCCCCAGAGATCCAGAGAAAAAGCAGTCGCTCCTTCTAGCGTTAAAGCAACTTTTGTTGCAGGAGGTCATTATGGTGGTTCCCGCGAAGGATCAAGGATTGGGCTTCTATTCCAACCTTTTTACGGTCCAAAAACCAAATGGGGATATCAGACCCATTCTGGATTTAAGGGATCTGAACCGATTCCTAAGGATTCAGTCCTTCCGCATAGAATCAATTCGGACAGTAGTCTCCATCCTGCAAGGAAGAGAATTTCTGGCATCGATAGACATCAGAGATGCATATCTGCATGTGCCCATTTTTCCTGCTCATTTCCTGCTCATCTGCGCTTTGAGATAGGAGGGCGCCATTTCCAGTTGGCGGCTCTGCCTTTTGGGATAGCCACTGCACCCCAAGTGTTCACAAAGATCTTGGCTCCTCCTCTGGCCAGATTAAGGGCTCAGGGTATAGCTGTAATAGCATACCTAGACGACCTGCTCTTGATAGACCGGTCGGTAGCCTCCTTGAACGGGAACTTGAGGACCACAGTCAAGTATCTGGAACACCTAGGTTGGATCCTCAACCTAGAAAAATCTTTCCTAAAACCAGTAAGAAGACTGGAGTATTTGGGTCTGATCATAGATACAAGCCAGGAGAAGATATTTCTACCTCAGGCAAAGATCACTGCTTTAAGGGAGCTGATTCTGGCAGTCAGGACCAAAAAGGGTCCTTCTGTCCACCTTTGTATGAGGCTGCTAGGAAAGATGGTGTCTTCATTCGAAAGTAGTTCCCTATGCTCAGTTTCATTCAAGAATGCTGCAACACAGTATTCTGTCAGCCTGGAAGAGGAAGGTTCAGGCATTAGACTTTCCGATGCACCTGTCTTATACGGTGCGTCAGAGCCTCAATTGGTGGCTCATACCTGAAAACCTGCAGAAGGGGAAATCCTTTCTACCGGTTACCTGGACGGTGGTAACAACAGATGCCAGTCTGTCGGGTTGGGGAGCAGTTCTGGAACAGTCTGCAGTCCAAGGGCTATGGTCCAGAACCGAGAGGACCTTACCCATCAACACGGTGGAAATCTGTGCGGTATGTCTAGCCGTAAAGGCCTGGACTATCAGGCTACAGGGTTGCCCGGTCAGGATCCAGTCCGACAATGCCACAGCAGTGGCTTTTGTCAATCATCAGGGAGGCACCAGGAGCCGAGCTGCTCAAAAGGAGGTGAACCAGATCTTAGTCTGGGCAGAGATGCATGTGCCATGCATATCGGCAGTCTTCATTCCAGGGAGAGAGAACTGGCAGGCGGACTATTTAAGTCGCCAGCAGTTACTTCCAGGGGAATGGTCCCTGCATCCCGACGTCTTTTGGGCCATACGCCAAATATGGGGGGTTCCAGATGTAGATCTCTTTGCATCCCGATTCAACAAAAAAATAGACAGATTTGTGGCAAGGACAAAAGATCCTCTTGCATGCGGGACGGATGCGTTGGTGATTCCATGGCATCGGTTCTCACTGATTTACGCATTCCCGCCTATTCTGCTACTGCCACAACTCCTTCACAGGATCAGGCAGGAAAGGAAGTCAGTACTTCTGGTGGCCCCCGCTTGGCCCAGAAGGACTTGGTATGTGGAAATAGTAAGGATGACGGTGGGTTCCCCGTGAACCCTACCGGTACGCCCAGACCTGTTATCTCAAGGTCCAGTGTTCCATCCTGCCTTACAAACGCTAAATTTGACGGTTTGGCTATTGAAACCCACGTTCTGAAAAGTCGTGGGCTCTCAGGTCCTGTGATATCTACCTTGATCAATGCAAGGAAACCAGCTTCCAGAATGATTTATCATAGAGTCTGGAAAGCTTATGTATCCTGGTGTGAATCCAGGGGTTGGCATCCCAGAAAATATGTGATAGGTAGAATTCTTGATTTTCTACAATTGAGATTAGAGATGAAGCTGGCCTTGAGTACCATCAAGGGCCAGGTTTCGGCCTTATCGGTATTATTTCAACGGCCACTTGCTTCGCATTCTTTGGTCCGAAACTTTATGCAGGGGGTGACGCGTCTTAATCCTCCGGTTAAGGCGCCCCTAAACCCCTGGGACTTGAACTTGGTTCTGTCTGTGTTACAGAAACTTTTGAACCAATACATCAGATTCCTTTGGTCTTGTTGACAAGGAACTAATACATAGACATATATATAAAACCCAAAGCTAATAATCCAGGCATTGCCAGAGTCAAGCTGAGCTCAGTCCATGAAGATTTGTAGCATTTGTAGCATTTCGAACATTTTATTGGTACATATTTTCCTTCATATGGGGAGATTTATACTTGGGTGACTTTATCTTTATCTGCAACATAGATATCGTTACATAGTATTTTTACAATAGTACATAAAAAACAAGTGATTTTACATAATGACCTATATAGTATTTAGGCTTTAAGGTACGGTGTAGGGTTCATTGAAAAGACATGGGTAAATGGTCAAAACAAATGCGGGGAATCCACGTTGGCTGAAAGAATCCGCATGGACACAAAGATGGACAAGCATGCAACCCAGAGCCGACCACTGATTCTCATCCATCCACAAGAGACGCCCCGATGTTAAACCAGCAAAGAAGTATTGCTGTCTGAAAGGCCATAAATAAACAAAGGAAATTCAATCAATGTTTTTAGAATAAGTATACAAGCACAACTAGTGTGCTGTAACAACAGGACAAGGGCATGTGTTACCCAGAATTGCCTATATAAACTAGTGTGTTACCTTTCACTGCTGATAGGGGTGCAGACATCAGAGCGACAGTCCTCAGACTGAGATATGCCAGCTGTGTCTGAGCGCTCTAAATAGCGAGTCAGCTGATGAGAGGGTCAATCCCCACAGGTTGTTTGGGTAATGCTGGTTATTCTGCCCCATTAGCTGTATGAAACCAGCTGAGGCCAAAATTCAAAGCGTCTCTCTGACCCGGAGGCGCGGGGCGAAGCCCCGCCCCTCGAGGCATGATGATGTCACGTTCCGGCGCATCACCAGTGAAAGGAAAGTCCCCACCTGTGTTAGAGAAACACAGTGGGGACAGGTAGGGGCACCTCCCCGCACGTATGGCCCGCATGGAGATAAGGAGAACACTGTCATCCATTTAGCCATGCATGGGTGGAGTCTACCCGCCGGGTGTTTGTGAAGAAACAGCGCAGCCCAGGGAGCACACCATACGCCACCCAGTGGACAAAGAGGACAATAACAGCCAACGTGTACAATGAAAAATACACGAAAATAACCAAAAACAAACAATAATAATACAGAGGAAAAAAGAAAGAAGGAAACATGGCGAATAAATATCAAATGGACATGGTTAACAATGAAGTGAATCGTCCACATTGCACGCATGCAATTACAGAAATAATGATATAGTCACAGAGCTGTACTGTGAGCGATAAATCGCAGTATAGAGGTGCTAAAGTGTCACTAATTGTAATGTCCCGAACTGTCAAAAGGGGAGCCTTCCTAGCTAATAAATTTGTGAAACCATGGTGTGAGGGATGTAGCATGGAAATGCCATATGTGGAACTTGAAAAAAGAAGCTATAAATTAAATTCACTGCCCCCTGAAACAAAGCCCGGAAGAAAAGATTTAAAGCTGAAAGCCTCATTTAGGCCAGGTGGTGAGGTGGCCTGTAAATTAAATATCCATCTCAACTCACATTGGAGGAGACGCTTGTTAAATTCACCGCCACTGGAGTTGAAGTGGATACGAGTGCCAGAAAGTATACCTTGGGGATACATTCTGGGTGAACTACCATATGGCGACCAATAGGCACATTGGGGTCTCGTTTGCGTATGGTGGATGGGTGTTGGTATGTTTGTTTCCAGAATTCATTTATAGTTTTCCCAACATAGTAGCAGCCACATTCACACGTGAGTAGGTACACTATGCCGGGAGTCCTGCAGTTTACATAATGTTCAGGACGAAAAATTGCGTCCATTGGGTAAATCGATGTGTCTACGCCTATTAATGTACGTCCCCCCTTAAGAGTAAACCTTCTGTGATGACTTGCTTCGGTTTGTGATCCCATGATCAGGAATGAACTCGAATGGCAGACGGGAGGAGAAAAGTAGTTGTGGAGCCGCCTAAGGCAAGCGTGTTGAAGGTGGAGAAGGAGACCCCATATGCCACATGCAGGGGGATGAACTAATGCAGTGGGATGAACTAATAATGTTCAGGACGAAAATTGCGTCCATTGGGTAAATCGATGTGTCTACGCCTATTAATGTACGTTCCCCCTTAAGAGTAAACCTTCTATGATGACTTGCTTCGGTTTGGGATTCCATGGTCGGGAATGAACTCGAATGGCAGACGGGAGGAGAAAAGTGGTTGCGGAGCCGCCTAAGGCAAGCGTGTTGAAGGTGGAGAAGGAGACCCCATATGCCACATGCAGGGGGATGAACTGGAGTGTCCAAAAGAGGACCATGTTTGCCAGTGATCAGCTTTTAAGCATTGCTGTTTACAGAGTGGAATGGCGTAGGGGCCTGTAGCAGATATGAGTACCCAGGGAAAGCTGATCATAGACAAAGCAATAGAGCCAAAAGTTTGGCACACACAGCTGCAAAGAAGGCATTATAAAAGGAAAGGCTGCCTGTAAAAATATGATAAAAGCTGATGTGTGAAGCACAAGAGAGGCATCTTTAGCAACTGTCTTTGACCAGAAATTAACAGGGGAAAGCGCGAACGCAGTCCCCCACTACCACAAATTATGCAGTCGAGTTTCCTGCATTTGAGGAAATCGCAGGGGTCAGCAAAGCCGGAGTGCAATGGCCAAGCCTCACCCTGGGAGAACCACCTTCATGATCATGGTATCTCCTCTGCCAGGTAAGTATGAGTTAGAATTGACGAGCTAATGCTCCCCAGTCGGGGCACGCCTCCACCAAGTTATGGAGGCTTCAGGAACGTGTGACAAACTAATCTTAATCAGCGCTAGACCACAAGCCAGCCATGTCCTTGTAAAACAGTTAAGAGTCATTAATCCACTACTAATAGATAGGATGTCCCCCAAATGTCTGGATTCTACGAAAAGGAATCTGAGAAAACCAAACAATCCCAGCGTACACTGCAGCAGCACATAATTTTGCATACGGGGAGGGCCCTTAAGCACCCAGCCACAGCGTAAGCGTCCTTCCGCTAAACAAAGCCCGTAGCCTATTGCATATCAAAGGGCACCGACCCTACACTGTTCACAAGCCTGTCTGCTCTAACTCACTCGCTGACCTGCCCGAGGATGTTAACTCTCACTTGTGTCAGTATGAAAGGCTGAACGCTTGCAAAAAAAACACATAGTAAGAACTCTTTCATCGGTGTGAACAGTTACATCTGCCAAAAATATTTAGAATTCCCTGCACCCTTAAACCTCTGCGGTGATGCCTAAAGGGTATACAGCTCTGTGCAAAAGTTTCAGGCAGGTTTGAAGAAATACTGTAAAGTAAGAACGCTTTCAAATTTTATTTATTTATTTTTGAAATTTTTTTTTTTTGATCAATTCTCAAAGTCAGCGAACAGAAGAAAAAGCGACATCAAATCAATGTTTGGTGTGACTACCCTTTGCCTTCAAACCGGCATCGTTTTTTACGCTTGCACAAAGTCAGGGATTTTGTAGGATTAGAGCCAGGCGTGTGATTAATCAAATTATACCAAGCAGGGGCAAACGATCATTAACAAATATGATGTAGGCTGAAACACAGTCATTAACTGACGCAGAAACAGCTACGCAGGAGGCTTAAAACTGGGCGAAGAACAGCTAAAGTCTGACACCAAGGTGAGGTTATAGAAGAAGACAGTTTCAAGTCTCAGGTCATACAGTGCAAGACTGAGCACAGCAACAAGCCACAAGGTAGTTCTACAGCATCAGCAAGGTCACTCCCTGGCAAAGAGGTCAAAGAAGATTTGGGGTTTCAAGATGTGCTGTGAAAGCTCTTTTGAAGGAGCACAAAGAAACGGGCATTGTTGAGGATCGTAGACGCAATGGTCAGCCGAGAAAATTTATTTATAATTTTTTTGTAAATGTCATCAGCGGACCAGTTGAAGCGACCAAGAAGAGACAACTGGATTGAGCATACAGTACCTCCTAACTGTCCTGGATTTGCCCGGACCGTCCTGGGATTTCAAGTAAATCCTGGTGTCCTGCGAATCCGGGCTGAATCCCGCAGCGGAGCCCAGTGCCGGAACAAGTCCACCTGTCAGTCTGCACCGCGCTGCAGCTGAGACTGGCACAGTCCCCCGCACCCGCTCACCCATCTGTCGGCTTGCCCGCCCTCTCTACAGAATGGGAGAAGAGGTAGGCTAAATCTGCTTCAGCTCTCCCCATGTCTCCCCACAAACCCCAGAATGCAGCCAATCCTGTGGCTGTGAAGGGATTGTGTGGGCGGGAATTTTGAAGCAGTGCACACAATGTCACTGCCTGATACTCGGGAGACCAGCCAGCCTCGGGTGAGTGAACTCTCACCTCTCTCTCTTCCTGCCATGTGCCATAGTGATCCTTCCTACCTTCCATGTGCCATAGTGATCCTTTCTACCTTCCATGTGCCATAGTGATCATTCCTTTCTGCCTTCTATGTGTCTTAGTGATCCTTCCTGCCTTCCATGTGCCATAGTGATCGTTCCTGCTTTCCATGTGTCTTAGTAATCCTTTCTGCCTTCCATGTGGCATAGTGATCCTTCCTGCCTTCCATGTACCATAATGATCCTTGCTGCCTTCCATGTGTCATAGTGATCCTTCGTGCCTTCCATGTGCCATAGTGATCCTTTCTTTCTGCCTCCCATGTGCCATAGTGATCCCTTCAGCCTTCCATGTACCATAGTGATCCTTCCTGCCTTCCATGTGCCAAAGTGATCCTTCCTGCCTTCCATATGCTATACTGACCCTTCCTGCCTTGTGTCTGATTGTGAGATTTTACTTCCTGTCCATAGGCACAAAAGGAAGTGAGAGGAGATTTCCCCTCTAATCCTGTTCTGGTGTCAACCCAAAATTAGGGATTTTCTTTTACTTTCAGTGATAATAGTAAGTAGGACAAATAGAGAGGGTGAATCTCCCTAATGGGGACACAGACAGCAATAAAAACTGACTGGTGCTCTAATCCCTGTGCACTGCGCTCATTTAACTGGCAATTGCACAGTCATGCAACACTGTACCCAAATTCAATTTTTTTTTTTTTTCACACAAATGGAGCTTTCTTTTGGTGGTGTTTGATCACCACTATGTTTTCTATTATATAAACAAAAAAAGACTGAAAATATTGAAAAAAAAACAAACAATATTTTCTACTTCCTGTTATAAAACATATCCAATAAAATCCAATAAAAAAGGATTCTCAACAAAATATTAATAATTAACATTTGATTACATCTGAGCCCCTAAAAATGGGGGGACTGTGTATAAAAATGGTTGCAGTTCCTAAACTTGGACTTGATATTTATGTTTAACCCCTTGAATTAAAGCTGAAAGTCTGCACTTCAAATTTATTTGGATTGCTTCATTTTAATTTTATTCTGGTGACATAGACAGAGCCAAAAGTATGAAAATTGTGCCTGTGTCCAAATATATATGGACCTAACTGTATATTTTGGAAAATTAATCAGTTCTGAGGTACTGACTGCCGATCTCATTTCTTAAGTCCTCAAAGTGCCAGGACAGTAGGAATACCCCCCAAATTACCCCTTTTTGGAAAGTGGACAGTCCAAGGTATTTCATTTTTTGAAGTTGTAATTTTTTAGAAAATGTAGAAGTTTTTTGAATCAGATTCTTTTTATTGATTTTTAAAACATAAGAAGAGAAAAAACTCTTCCTTAAAACAAAAACAAAAAAACATACATCAAATTACGTTGCCAAGGACATATTATTATCCAAATATACAGTCAATCAGCTTATGTTTCCTGCAATATTATGGTATATATAGGCTTACAATCAATCTATGAAAACAAATCTTTACATATCTATACCAATTTCAGCTTTACCTCGTATTTTCTATAATTAGTAAGTGTGTCCTTTTAGTACTTTGTACCCTTACTCCGCTCCCGGTCCCTCAACGGACAATCGGTCGGTGTAGAGGTACCTCTCCCCCCTAAACAATGGGGGGGGGGGGTAGTGTCTGCTTTCTTCTTTTAACTAATATATAATTAAAACCTTATAACTCGTCACCGCAGAGTAAGACAACTTCTTATCAAAATTATTGACAGTTTGATCTATATTCTGAGTCCCTATGACATCATAGCATCCTGTGTCCATTCAATGTAGACAGCCTCCCTCCTCAAACAAGGGGGGTAGGCATCTGCGTTCTGCCACCTAGTATTTTATTTTGGACCAATTGGAAGGGGGCTAAACCAGGTACCTCCAACCAAGGATCCCATATACGTTCAAATTTTGCTGGGCTACCCCTGTGTTGGTATGTCAGCTTTTCCCTCAATAGAGTTTCATTTATGGTATTCACCCATTCTGCGTGTGTCGGTGGTGTCACGGAAAGCCATTTCTTAGCTATAAGTTTTCTAGCAATAAACAACATTCTGGTGATTGCTATATACGTATGTGGTGTATATAGTTCTTCGTCCAACCAACCCAACAGACACAGCTTGGGGTCAACCACAAATGTAAGATTCCATATTTTATTTATAGAGATGATTATTTCAGACCAGTATCCTTGTAATTTTGGGCACTTCAAGAGCATGTGTATAAGGGTGCCATTATCTACCTTACAACGGGGGCAAAATGGTTCATCTCTTCTGTTCCATTTATATAATTTATAGGGGGTACGGTAGGTTCGGTGTATAATGAATAGTTGCGTGAGTTTTTGGGAAGAGGAAAGAGACACTTTAGGCACAGTCTCCATTATAGTAGACCATTCCTCATCTGTAATGTGACCTATATCCTCCCCCCAACTTGTCCTGCATTTTAGTGACATAGTCTTGGATATCTGCATTATTAGTGATTCATATATAGATGATATCTGCCCTTTCCTAGACATTGAGTTTACCAGCTGTATGAGCACCGTTGGTCTAGTTAATTCCCACTTAGAAAGTGTAGTTTGTGCTGAGATGGCGTGCCTAAGTTGTAAATATTGAAAGAACACAACATTTGGTATGCCATATTCTTCTCTTAGGGATTGAAAGTCCCGTAAAAGTCCTCCTTGGTATAACTGCTTAATATACACCACCCCACTCCTAGACCATACAGAGAAGCCCTTTAATTTACACAGTTCGGGAAAATTGCTATTGTTCCATATACGAGACCATTCAGAGTACCCTTCATAATGAAAATGTTGCTTGGCCTTGTTCCATATCTTATCTATAAGCACCAAAGTTTTGTATTCAGGTACCCTACGGAATTCTCCTGCTTCCAAGCACTCCACAAGGCCCCCATTCGAGAGTAATGTACATATAATATTGCTCGCAGGGTCAGATAACTCAGAGTCCTGCCAACCCGTCAGGTGTTGCAATTGGGCCGCTATAAAATAATAATATGGGTTTGGGACTGCCAGCCCGCCCAAATCCTTTGCCTCCTGTAGTGTTTCCAATTTAATACGCGGCACCTGTTTCCTCCAGATCAAAGAGCGAAATATGGTGTTACATTTTTTGAAAACGTGTATAGGGATCCATATAGGGGCGTTGTGGAGCGCATACAAAAGTTGTGGACCCCAGACCATTTTTATCAGGTTACATCGGCCAACTACCGAAAGGGGCAGTTTTATCCAACTGGCTGTTTTTTCCTGGAATTTTTTAATCAAGGGATTTATATTAAGTTTAACATATAGTTCTAAGTTGGGGTGGATGACTATGCCTAAGTATCGGAAAGTATCTACTACCTTTATCTGGTCTGCTGCTGAGGGAAGTGGCGACACAAGGGGGTCCGAAAATGTAGAAGTTAAATAAAATTTGTTGTCTCTTTACAAAATTTCTTTTAGATATCGTCATCAGTGCAGTACAGTGTCATCATATGTTTGGTGTGGCGGTGGTCAGGAACACTGACTGGAACACTAACTGGTTACAGTATATATATAAAAAAAAAAAGGTACCATGCGATTGCTTTGGGCCAATTACAGATCACAACAGTAAGCAAGCTGTTCATGAATGGAAAGCCATTCATGACAGGTCGTTTACATTGTTATCATATGACTGCTGTGACCAATCATAGCGATCACATGATACCCAGATACCAGTAACAGTAATCCAATGGACATAGCGGTCACAAGAGGGGTGTGCTGTATGCTCCTAACCTGAAAGAGACTCAGTCACATAGATATATGTGACTGAGTCTGCCTGTTGCAGTACAGGGCTGATCCCAGACGGGGTGCACGGGGTGCAGTGCACCCGGGTGCCAGAGAGGTGGGGGCACTGAAGCGCCAGAGTGCTCCCCTCCCTCCTCCTCCTCTCTGTGTCCAGAGGCGGCTCCCTCTGCAGGTCACAGCCGCCGCTGTATTTTTCGAGGCTCAAGCGGCAACCCGTCCCCCTCCCTCCTCCTGTCAGAGAAGGAGAGCAGTGCCGGAGATCAGAGCGGCTGGTCTCTGTGTGGAGAGAGACCAGCCGCACAGTAACATCGCTGGGGGGGGGCGGTCCGTGCCTGATGTGTTCTCCTCCTCTGTCTTTCCCTCTCGCCCAAGCCTGTCTCCATCTGCTCTCCACTAGGGCGGCGCGGCTGCACACTGTCCTCTCCTCTCCAGCTGCCGCCCGGGTGTTTTTATGTACGCTAATGGAGGGGGGTCTCTACTAATAGAGGGGGTCTGTCCTAAGGGGGGCTGTACTAATGGAGGGGGGTTTCCTGGGGGGGGTGTACTAATGGAGGGGGGTTTGTCTTTGGGGGTCTGTACTAATGGAGAGGGGGGTTCCTGGGGGGGTCTGTACTAATGGAGAGGAGGGGGGCAGTTTGTCCTGGGGGGTCTGTACTAATGGAGGGGGTTGTCCTGGGGGGGTCTGTACTAATGGAGGGGGGTTGTCCTGGGGGGTCTGTACTAATGGAGGGGGGGGCTTTGTCCTGGGGGGTCTGTACTAATGAAGGGGGGTTTTTCTTGGGGGGTCTGTACTAATGGAGGGGGGTTGTCCTGGGGGGGTCTGTACTAATGGAGGGGGTTTGTACTAATGGAGGGGTGGTCTGTCCTAAGGGAGTCTGTACTAATGGAGGGGGGTGTTCCTGGGGGTCTGTACTAATGGAGGGGGGTTGTCCTGGGGGGGTCTGTACTAATGGAGGGTGGGCGGTTTGTCCTGGGGGTCTGTTCTAATGGAGCGGGTTTGTCCTGGGGGGTCTGTACTAATGGAGGGGGGGGGCTTTGTCCTAGGGGGGTCTGTACTAATGGAGAGGGGGTTTGTCCTGGGGGGGTCTGTACTAATGGAGGGGGTTTGTCCTGGGGGGGTCTGTACTAATGGAGGGAGGTTTTGTCCTGGGGTCTGTACTAATGGAGGGGGGGTCTATCCTAAGGGGGTCTGTACTAATGGAGGGAGGGTTGTCCTGGGGGGTCTGTACTAATGGAGGGGGGTTTTATCTGGGGGGGTCTGTACTAATGGAGAGGGGGTTTGTCCTGGGGGGCTGTACTAATGGAGGGGGTTTGTCCTGGGAGGGTCTGTACTAATGGAGAGGGGGCGGTTTGTCCTGGGGGGTCTGTACACTAATGGAGGGGGGGTTTGTCCTGGGGGGGTCTGTACTAATGGAGGGTGGGCGGTTTGTCCTGGGGGTCTGTACTAATGGAGGGGGGTTTGTCCTGGGGGGGGTCTGTACTAATGGAGGGGGGGCTTTATCCTGGGGGGTCTGTACTAATGGAGGGGGGGGTTGTCCTGGGGGGTCTGTACTAATGGAGGGGGTTTGTCCTGGGAGGGTCTGTACTAATGGAGGGTGGGTGGTTTGTCCTGGGGGGTCTGTACTAATTAAGGGGGTTTGTCCTGGGGGGTCTGTACTAATGGAGGGGGTTTGTCCTGGGGGTTCTGTACTAATGGAGGCGGGGCTTTGTCCTGGGGGGTCTGTACTAATGGAGGGGGGTTGTCCAGGGAGGGTCTGTACTAATGGAGGGGGGGTTTGTCCTCGGGGGTCTGTACTAATGGAGGGGGGGTTGTCCTGGGGGGGTCTGTACTAATGAAGGGGGTTTGTCCTGGGGGGTTTGTAGTATTGGAGAGGGGTTTGTCCTGGGGGGTCTGTACTAATGGAGGTGGTTTGTCCTGGGGGGTCTGTACTAATGGAAGGGGTTTGTCCTTGGGGTCTGTACTAATGGAGGGGGGTTTGTCTTGGGGGTCTGTACTAGAGAAGGGGGGGTTGTCCTGGGGGGTCTGTACTAATGGAGGGGGGTTTTGTCCTGGGGGGGTCTGTACTAATGGAGGGGAGTTTGTCCCGGGGGGGTCTACAGCCAGGAAAGTACACCCAGGACTCCAGAGGGAGAGGGCAGTGCTGAGAGAACACCATCAGAGAGAGAAACCCGCTGAGGGAAAGCCACACAGCCTAGCGCCATCCCTGGCGGAGAAAGGAATGGAGTCATTACAGGAATACAGATCTGGGTGCTACCCAGCGGAGTCGCCACGGGCAATTCAGAGTGAGCTGACTCCTGATCAGAGGAACCATTGCTGTATCGTTGGATCAGTATGAGAGGGCCGATCGGCCATTATCTACTAACGTCCATAGGAACTGCAGTCTCTGACCATCTCATGTATTTTTTCTGCAGTCTCTGACCATCTCCTGTACTATGACTGCAGTCTCTGACCGTCTCTTGTATCATGTCTTCAGTCTCTGACCATCTCCTGTATCATGTCTACAGTCTCTGACCTTCTCCTAAATTATGTCTGCAGTCTCTGACCATCTCTTGTATCATGTCTGCATTCTCTGACCATCTCCTGTATTATGCCTGCAGTCTCTGACCATCTCCTGTATCATGTCTACAGTCTCTGACTGTCTCTTGTATCATGTCTACAGTCTCTGACCTTCTCCTATATTATGTCTGCAGTCTCTAACCATCTCCTGTACCATGTCTGCAGTCTCTGACCATCTCCTGTACCATGACTGCAGTCTCTGACCGTCTCTTGAATCATGTCTGCATTCTCTGACCATCTCCTGTATTATGTCTGCAGTCTCTGACCCACTCTTGTATCATGTCTGCAGTCTCTGACCATCTCCTGTATTATGTCTGCAGTCTCTGACCGTCTGCTGTATCATGTCTACAGTCTCTGACTGTCTCTTGTATCATGTCTACAGTCTCTGACCTTCTCCTATATTATGTCTGCAGTCTCTGACCGTCTCTTGTATCATGTCTGCATTCTCTGACCATCTCCTGTACTATGTCTGCAGTCTCTGACAATCTCCTGTATTATGTCTGCAGTCTCTGACCATCTTCTGTATTATGTCTACAGTCTCTGACCTTTTCCTATATTATGTCTGCAGTTTCTGACATCTCTTGTATCATGTCTACAGTCTTTGACCGTATTATTTCTAGGGGCTCTTTCTAACAGACAGCCCTCTGTGTGTGCATCAGAGAGACTCCCCTCCAGGTCTCATTAGTGTACTCTCTTTCTGTATTTTCTTTATTGTTAAGAGATCAGGGGAGGATCCCAAGGTAACGAAGACTTCTTAGGGGAGCATCCCTGTGTTTGAGTCATTGCCATAGAAACATTTGTAAAGGGGAGGAGTTGGTAAGATGACCACGCCCCTTTTGTGGGGGCGCCAGAAATATTTCTGCACCCAGGCGTCTGTGACCCTAGGATCGGCCCTGCAAGGAAGTTCATTTTTCTGGTAGCCATTTCTTCTGCTAGAAGAGTATCAGAATTAGCAGCTTGACATTTAGAGCCTTACTTGATTGTAAACAAAGATAGGGTGGTATTGCGCCCTCATCCTAGTTTTTTTACCGAAGGTGGTTTCAGATTTTCATCTAAACCAAGACATTGTTCTGCCTTCCTTTTTTCCAGATCCCTGTTCTCCGGAAGAGAGATCTCTACATTCGTTGGATGTAGTAAGAGCAGTCAAGGCCTATCTGGAAGCAACTGCTCAAATTCGCAAGACGGATGTTTTGTTTGTGCTGCCAGAAGGTCCCAGTAGAGGACAGGCAGCGTCAAAAGCGACCATTTCTAAATGGATTTGACAATTGATTATTCAGGCTTACGGTTTGAAACAGAAGATTCCTCCGTTTCAGATCAGGGCACATTCCACATTGCAAGACCGCAACCTGGTCTTCAGTTCATACATTCACCAGATTCTATCAGGTGGATGTGAGAAGGCATGAGGATATCGCCTTTGGGCGTGGTGTGTTGCAGGCAGCGGTACAGGGTCCTCAGGTCTGATTGCACCCTACTTGGTTGTGATTCCCCCCCCCCTCATATAGCATTGCTCTGGGACATCTCATCAGTTATTACTGAGGCTCTAGAAATGTCATTTTGCTCTCGGACTGTTGTAAACACGGGAAACATGCGCCCCTTTACAGGCATACTATAGACACCCCCCAGGTACAAAATTTAAAGGAATATTACACTTTTATTGTTTCACTTTAAGCATTATTAAAAGAACTGCTCCCGAAAAAACGGCTGTTTTTAAAACTTTTTTTTTTGCATTGATCCATGTCCCCTGGGACAGGACTCGGGTCCTCAAACCCTTTTTATGACAATAACTTGCATATAAGCCTTTAAAATTAGCACTTTTGATTTCTCCCATAGACTTTTAAAGGATGTTCCGCGGCTTTCGAATTTGCCGTGAACACCCCAAATTGTTCACTATTCGGCGAACAGGCGAACACCCGATGTTCAAGTCGAACTTACGTTTCACTCGAACATTGGGACCATCCCTATTCTATATCCTATTCCTATATACTGTATACAGTACATCCTATTTATCCTATTCTATATCCAATATCATGTTCCTATATACAATATATTCTATTTATCTTATTCTACAATAAGACCCTTGCTTTGTTAAAACAGGGTGTTTATTTTTATAGTGAACCTTGTTATTGTACCATCACCAATAACATTATCAGATCTTTGCTAGACTAGCTAATTATAGATTCCCACTATTTCTTATAAATATGTATTACTTTTCTATTCCTATAATGATACTTTACATAAGGTCTTCCTCTGTGTTCGGTAGCTTTCAGCTGGGCTCAATGGCAAGAGAAAGTAATTCCAGCCAGTCAGTGCTTTTAAAGCCCACACAACACCCACTTCCAGCCTAACTAGGATTCTGACCAATCAAAATCGATAAGAGGCAGGTTTTCCTAATATATTCTTCTTCTGCCCATCCTCCATGGAGCATTCTGTAGTGCCCACTAGGGGCAGCAAATAGTCCATGAATCACTGATTCTGACCTGGGTCATCTTTCAGTAACAGCTGGCTTTTGATGTTCTGTAAGAGGGCATTTGAATTCGCACCCCTCCAGGAGGTCTTATTCTACCCCCATACCTCACATCAGGAGGCCTGCAAGAACATCCTGTCGGAGATGAATTCACATTTATGACTCTTCGTTATCAACACCCTACTGGGTAAACTTGCTCTGCTGGCATTCCAGGCCAGGTGTAATCAGGTTTCATCCATCCAGAAACATCTGATATTAACCGGTTCCCGACCGCCTCACGTACTTTTACTGCTGCAGAATGGCTCTCCTGGGCGAAATCCCGTATGGGTACAGCTTTGCCCAGGAGAGCCGCTAGAGGGTGCGCGAGGCGCCTGCTGCCCGGCAGGGTAACCGTTGTGCGTGGCCAGTGGGAACGATTGCCGCCATCACGAGCGATCACATGCACAAGAGCCAGCACGGGGATCTGTGTGTGTAAACACAAATCCCTGTGCTGTCAGGGGAGAGGAGACAGATCGCGTGTTCCTACTAAGTTGGAACAACGATCTGTCTCCTCCCCCCGTCAGTCCTATCCCCATACAGATAGAACACACCCATGGAACACACATTTAACCCATTTAACCCCTTGATCGCCCCCTAGTGTTAACCCCTTCCCTGCCAGTGACATTTACACATTAATCAGTGCATATTTATAGCACTGATCGCTGTATAAATGTCAATTGTCCCAAAAATGTGTCAAAAGTGTCCGATCTGTCCATCGCAATGTCGCAAGACTGCTAAAAATTGCAGATCACCGCCATTACTAATAATAATAATAAAAATGCCATAAATCTTTCCCATGGTTTGTAAACGCTATAACTTTTGCGCAAACCAATCAATTTACGCTTATTACGATTTTTTTTTTTTACCAAAAATATTGACATACATATTGACCTAAACTGATGAAGAAACTCGTTTTTTAAAAAAAAATGGGGGATATTTATTATAGCAAAAAGTAAAAAATATTTTTTTTTTTTCAAAATTGTCGCTCTTTTTTTGTTTATAGCGCAAAAAATAAAAAAAATCGCAGAGGTGATCAAATACCACCAAAAGAAAGCTCTATTTGTGGGAAAAAAAGGATGCAAATTTCATTTGGGTACGACCGTGCAATTTTCAGTTAAAGAGACGCAGTGCCAAATTGTAAAAAAGTGCTCTGGTCAGGAAGGGGGTAAAATCTTCCGGGGCTGAAGCAGTTAAAACGAAAAAAAAGATGTTGCCTTCCAACACATGTCTACCTGTTTTACCTTCCCCCCACCTACCCGTGTGAAAGAGGCCTATAAACCTGTTTTCGAATCGGCCTTTTTGTTTGCTTGGATAATATTTACAAAAAAAAAACCTAACATTGATACTGTAATTTAAGAAGTTTTTTCTTTTCTCGCATTCTCTTACAATGATATAAAGGGGTAATTTATGTGTAAAGCATATACAGTATATGGGGGGAAAAAACCTACCTTCATTTCCAACAATGCTTGATACCCATTCGGCAGCAGAGCTCACACTTTTGCTGTCGCTGATATCCAGGATTCTTGTTCTCAGTCTGCTGGAGGTCTCTTTCTTCAGATTTTCGGCCCCCGTCTCCGTCAGACAAGATGCCAGGACCTTCATCCCACATCTGTCCAGCTGCTTAGCCAGCAAGTTCCCAAATCCAGAATCACATCCGGTGATAAAGACATATTTGTCGGTGAGATTCTCCAGTATCTGGCTCTGCCTGTACCACCTGTACAGAAGAATCAAACCCAACGCCACCAGCAGGGGGAGCCACATGATGCACATTTCTTCTGTAATAAAATATATTGGATGTAGCTGAACTTCATGTTGATATAAAAGTTGCAAATTCAGGCAACTATGTAATCATTTATTTTATGCTGTACATTAAATGTATTTTTTTCAAATGCAAGCAGTTTAAAGAGGATGGCCCATTAAAAAAATAAATAAATTAAAAGTCAGAAGCTACAAATACTGCAGCTGCTGACTTTTAATTGGACACTTGCCTGTCCCAGGGTCCAGCGATGCGGGGGATCGGCGCCAGCATTGCAACTGTGGGTGCCGGGCTGTGGCTTCACGCCGTGATTGGCCGCTCAGTCACCTGAGACCTGTAATGGGTCCCAGATGATTGACAGGAAGGAGGGAGCAGAGCTGAGTCCTTCCTGTGCCAAGCAGGGAAGTGATGTCACCAGCCCAGGCACTGGAAGAGGCAGACTACGAGGGACCCCCTAGCAACAGGCATTTAGAGGTGAGTTTAAAAATAAAAATTTCCAATTTTTTTTTTTATTTTTTTTTAGGAATTTTCATGTTTTTTTTTTTTTTTGGGGGTGGAACACCACTTTAAATACCTGAATGTGGCTTGGTTTCAGCCTCGTGCGGTCTCTGTACAGCAGAGGTTAGGCTGTGGGAGGGAGAAGCAGCACAAAAAGGCAATCAGTTGTGCTGCCGTGCAAGGAGAATGCTGATAGGACGAGTGAGCAGAGTGACCGACAGATGATTCTTTCAGTCCGCAGTTTCTGCTTTCACTGTCCATTCACAGGCTGGGAAGAGGATCTGCCAATTAAACTGCAGCAATAAAAGATGGGGTCTACTGTGCTGCCAGAAAGGCATATAGATTTAAACAGGATCTTGCCAGCAGAAAGCTGGTAGTCCACAGTGCATCTCATCTCATTTCTATGTCTGGTTCAGTAGAGATGCATACAGGCAGCTGTAAGGGCTCTTATCCACGTTCACACTCATGCGGTGCTGGATTCGCAGCACCACATCACAAACGCACTGCGTTCATGAAAACCGCTGCGGGTGTCAATGTTAAGTAAACAACACCCCAAAGTGTAGTGCGATTGGCTAAATCGGATGGCATGGGTGTGAACCACCCATGCCGCCCGATTCCAGTGCATAAAAAAAAAAAAAGGTGCCTGACCTTTTCGTGCGGGTGCGTTGCAATTTGAACCATACAAAATGAATGGCCCAAATTGCACTGCAAAGAATCGCATGTCATTTAAAAAGGAATGTAGTGCGATTCCTGCCCGAATCGCATGTGATTTGAAAAGGAATGTGGTGCGATTCCTGTCCGAATCGCATGCGGTTTCCCGCACCGCAATAGTATGAACCGGGTCTTACATTTTCTTAACCACTTCCGTACCGCTGAACGTCAAATGATGTTGGGGACTTGAAGTGGATATATCTGAATGATGGGTGCATCTGCAGGCATCATTCAGATATCTTTTTTTTGCTAGCGATTCCCTGCAATGTAAAAACATTCATAGCGGCTGTTTAGCTGCCTGATTGTTTTTACAGGCGGCGGGAGAGGGCGCCCCCCCTCCTGCCACCCTCCGGTGTTTCTACCAGCTCGCCCATGCAATCAGCGAGCCAGAGAATGAATCGGCCGTGGCCATTTACCATAGAGCTGACCAAGGACCAGATGGTCCCCGACCATCTCTAGGACCTTTGGAGGCTGGGCGCGATGTTATGACGTCACTTCCGTCGCCGGCAGGTAAACAAAGCTGAGATTGTTTTTTTTTCTCTTCTATCTCAGGCTTTCCAGCCTAGAGGCGAGATCTGGGGACTTATAGACCTCACATCTTGCTGTAAAGAAGACCTGTCATGCCCTATCCCTATTCCTTGTAATAGGAATAAAAGTGATATAACAAAAATTAAAAGGAAAGTGTAAAAATAAAAAAAATTTAATAAAATAAACAATAAAAAAAATAAAATTAAAGCACCACCTGCCCCCTTTTGCTTGCACGCAGAAGCGAACGAATACATAAGTTGTGTCTGCATATGTAAACAACGTTCACACCACACATGTGAGGTATCTCAGCAAACGTTGGAGTGAGAGCAATAATTCTAGCACAAGACCTCCTCGATAACTCCAAAATGGTAACCTGTAAAAAATGTTAAAGCGTAGCCAATGGAGATTTTTAACTTTCGAAGTTTGGCGCCATTCCACGAGTGCGTGCAGTTTTAAAACATGACATGTTAGGTATGTATTTACTCGGCGTAACATCATCTTTCATATTATACAACAAAAATTGGGTTTACTTTAGCGTTATGGCTTTTTATTTTTTACATTTGAAAAATTGCTGCACAAATACTGCGTGACATTTAAAATGGCAACGACCGCCATTTTATTCCCTAGGGTCTCTGGTAATATATATATATATATATATATATATATATATATATATATATATATATATATATATATATAAATAAAAAACATAACATGTTTGGGGGTTATGAGTAATTTTCTAGCAAAAAAAATATGATTTTTACATGTAGGAGAGGAAGGAAAGAATTGGCCCGGTATGGAAGTGGTTAATATTTAAACCTTCCCTCCCTCCGGCCCTAAATTACAAAAATAAGTCATTCTAAGTCTCAATTCACATCTATGCATGTTGCTTTTGAGCGTTTTTGGAGTTTTTTTTGTCATGCTTGCCACGTTTTTTAGCAGCGTTTTTGTATCGTTTTTACATCGTTTTTGCCGCGTTTTGCGTTTTTTTTTGACTGCATACAGTCTAAAAAAAAAACTTAAAAAAAAAAAAACGGCAAAAACGCATCAAAAATGGATCAAAAACGCTGTAAAACGCTGCAAAAACGCTGCACTTGCGTTTTTGATGCTTGTCCATTGAATTTTATTACATGCAAAACGCTGCATTTTGCATGAAAAAAAGTCCCTGACCCTTTCCAAAAATGCAGAGGTACAAAAAGGCATTGATGTGAACATGTTCCATAGGAACCCATGTTAAAAAATTCCCATGCATTTCTGCAAAATGCAAAATGCATCAAAAAACGCGCTAGTGTGAATGGAGCCTAAGGCTCCATTCACACAGGGCACAGGGGGGGGGGGGGAGGGTTGAAAAACGTAAACATGAATGCATAGACAGCAGCTGTGGTGTAAGATGACCCTGGCCTTCGATCATTGACAGTGGCTGAAGACGGAAGTTACATGGAATGCACAGAGCAAACAAATATATTTTCAGCACTCTTATCAGCTAGCCAGTAAAAAAACAAACAAACAAACAAACAACAACAACAAAAAACACTATTCTAACAATTTGCAGTAAAAACAGAGGTCTTAGTTGCACAACATTTGCAAAAAATAAAAGGTTGGTCTGTATCCCGAATTTGGTCTCAGAAATGAAGGCTTATGAGACCCTATCCTTTTTTTGGGTCAATTATCAGAAATCAGAGATGCTAAATATATCCATAGCCAGCCTCCTTAACTACTCTACTTGGGTTGATTTTCCCCTTGAAATGGGCCGCCTCGCACATAAAGTAGCTGGGCATCCTTTTACCCAGTGGGGTGGAAGACATGTTTTCACTTTACTTCCCTCGTCTTTTGGCAGATATCAAAGAGGACCTTCTGTCCTGGCAACATGGCTTGTTCTCTTGGTTTGGACTGTGTAAAATAGTAAAAAATAATATTATGCCCCGTCTGCTTTACCACTTCCAGGCCTTCCCATTTGTGTCCCGAGCTTCTTCATTAGGGCGGTGAACCAGGCTCTTGTCACTTTCCTATAGGGTCTGAAGCCCCCTCGCCTGGCACAGTTTATTTTGCGACTACCGAAACTGCTGGGTGGTATGGCTCTGCTGGATGCTAACCTCTATCACATGGCATGATGTCTGACGCATGTTCTGGATTGGTGCCACCATGGTCCTCTTAAACAGTGGAACAGATCCTGGCAGGGAACCGGCTAGAATCGGTGCCGTGGTGCCAAACGAATTTGTCTAGCTGAGTTTTAGCTCACCCCTTGGTGGGAGAGACATGGCGGGTCTGTTCGAAGGCGTTCCTGTGATCTCTCTATTGCTCTGAGCCCCTCGCTGCCTACCCCCCCCATAGTCGGCAACCCTGCTTTCAGCCCCGGACTTCATGACTTTAGATTCCAGGATATGAAATCGGCTGGCCGATTCCAGGCCCGTCATTTCATTATAAATGGACAATGGATCATAGATGATCTGACTTTTGTGGGACTATCATTCTGGCAAAAATTACAGTTGGCTCATTTCATTGGCTCTCTACCCTCCGCGGAGACCTTTTCGGAGACGCCTCACTACATTCGGACTGTCGTGTCTAGAACAATCCCTGCTGCTCCATGCAGTTTCTCAGAACTATCAATTGCTGATATATCCATCGCCGGACTTCAGACCTCCTTATATCGCCAGGTGGGAACGAGAGTTAAGGCTACAATCTACGGACAAACAAGTGGAAAGAACTATTTTGCTTTCTTACAAAACTTCTTGGGGGGGGGGGGATCTCTGATGAGGACATAAATATGTGGGTGGGCTCTGATGGGGACACAAATATGTGGGGGGGGGGGTCTCTGATGAGGACACAAATATGTAGGGGGGCTCTGATGAGGACACAAATATGTGGGGGTGGGGCTCTGATGAGGACACAAATATGTGGGGGTGGGGCTCTGATGAGGACACAAACATGTGGGGGGGGATCTTTGATGAGGACACAAATATGTAGGGGGGCTCTGATGGGGACACAAACATGTGGGGGGGGGGCTCTGATGAGGACACAAATGCGTAGGGGGCCTCTGATGAGGACACAAATATGTGGGGGGGGCTCTGATGGGGACACAAATATGTGGGGGGGCTCTGATGGGGACACAAATATGTGGGGGGGGGGGCTCTGATGAGGACACAAATATGTGGGGGGGCTCTGATGGGGACACAAATGTGGGGGGGCTCTGATGAGGACACAAATATGTGGGGGGGGCTCTGATGAGGACACAAATATTGGGGGGGGATCTCTGATGAGGACACAAATATGTAGGGGGCTCTGATGGGGACACAAATGTGGGGGGGCTCTGATGAGGACACAAATATATGGGGGGATCTTTGATGGGGACACAAATATGTGGGGGGGGCTCTGATGAGGACACAAATATGTGGGGGACTCTGATGGGGACACAAATATGTGGGGGGGGCTCTGATGAGGACACAAATATGTGGGGGATCTCTGATGAGGACACAAATATGTGGGGGGCTCTGATTGGGACACAAATATGTGGGGGGCTCTGATGAAGAGACAAATATGAAAGGGGGCTCTAAGGGGGACACAAATATGCAGGGGGGCTCTGATGAGGACATAAATATACAGGGGGGCTCTGATGAGGACACAAATATGCAGGGGGGCTCTGATGAGGACACAAATATGTGGGGGATCTCTGATGAGGACACAAATATGTGGGGGGCTCTGATGAAGAGACAAATATGAAAGGGGGCTCTAAGGGGGACACAAATATGCAGGGGGGCTCTGATGAGGACATAAATATACAGGGGGGCTCTGATGAGGACACAAATATGCAGGGGGGCTCTGATGAGGACACAAATGTATGGAGATGTGTGTGTGAAGGTAACACAGATGTAAGGCCCTGTGCACACTGGAAGTTTAGCCTCCGTGTATGAGGGTACCAAAGAAAACGCACACGTAAGTCGCGCCTGCAAAAGTAAACAGTGTTCAAATCACACATGTGAGGTATCACTACGAACGTTAGACCGAGAGCAATAATTCTAGTGCTAGACCTCCTCTGTAACTCTAAACCTGTAAAGACGTTTAAAACGTCGCCCATGGAGATTTTTAAGTACCATAGTGTAGTTTGTTGCCATTCCAGTTTGTCGCCATTCCACGAGTGACATGTTAGGTATCTATTTACTTGGCCTAAAATCATCTTTTACTTTATACAAAAATAAATGTGGTATATATTGGGTTTTGCTTTTTTTAACCTCTTGCTTACCGGGCACTTAAACCCCACTCCTGCCCAGACCAATTTTTAGCGTCTGTGGCTCTTTAACCATGTGATTGGCTGTGTCCAATCACAACCGGTCACATGTGAACAAGGAAGTGTTGGTAATCGGCTCTCCTCGCCTCACACTGACAGAGAGTGAGGAGAGGAGAGGAGAGATGATCAGCGGCATCTCCTCACAGGGGGACATGTAGTAATGTAATCAGTGCCCTGATTACAATAGTGCAATACACTGTCACTAATCAGTGCCCAACATTGCCCACCAATGCCAGCTATCAGTGCCCACCAGCGGCAGCAATCAGTGCCCACAAGTGCCAAACAGTGCCCAATAGTGATGCCAGTCATTGCTGGCAATCAGTGCCACCTATCACTGCTACCCAAAGCCCATCACTGCTGTCAATCAATGCCCATCAGTACCACCTATCCGTGCCACCTATCAGTGCCCACCAGTGCCGCCTAAGTGCTCATCAGTGTCACATATCAGTGCCACCTATCAGTGCCCATAAGTGCGGCATATTAGTGCCTCCTCATCAGTGCCACCTAATCAGTGCCACCTCCTCAATACCTACCAGTTCAGCCTATGAGTACCCATCAGTGCCGCCTCATCAGCGCACATCAGTGAAGGCGAAAAATAACTTAGTTACAAAATTTACTGACAGAAAAAAAAGTAAACTTTTTTTTTTAAAAAGTAACTTTTTTTTTTCAAAAATTTTGGGCTTTATTTGTAAAAAATACAAAAAACCAGCATTGATTAACCACTTCCCGCCCGGCCCATAGCAGATGACGGCCGGGCGGTGGTTCAGTTATCCTGACTGGGCGTCATATGATGTCCAGCAGGATAACATGCCGCCGTGCGCCCGCGGGGGGCGCGCATTGCGGCGATTGGTGGTGCGGTGTGTCAGTCTGACACACCGCTACACTGATCTTGGTAAAGAGCCTCCGGCGGAGGCTCTTTATCACGTGATCAGCCCTGTCCAATCACAGCTGATCACGATGTCAATAGGAAGAGCCGTTGATCGGCTTTTCCTCACTCGCGTTTGACAGACGCGAGTAGAGGAGAGCCAATCGGCTGTTCTCCTGACAGGGGGGGTCTGTGCTGATTGTTTATCAGCGCAGCCCCCCTCAGATCACCACACTGGAACACCAGGGATCGCCACTAGGACCACCAGGGAAGGGGCAACATGTGGATGGCCAGGTATGTACCCCATGGCCATCCACATGTGCCCAATCTGTGCCAATCAGTGCCCACAAATGGGCACTGATTGGCACCATTATATAGCACTGATGCCCAGCAATGCCACCCTTAGGGGCATCAGTGCCACCCATCAGTGTCCATCCGTGCCCACCTATCAGTGCCCATCCGTGCCACCTATCAGTGCCACCCATAAGTACCCATCAGTGCCACCCATCAGTACCCATCAATGCCACCTACGAATGCCCAGTGCCGCCTATGAGTGCCCATCAGTGCCACCTATCAGTGCCCATCATCAGTGCCCATCAGTGCCACCTCATCGGTGCCCATCAGTGCAGCCATATCAGTGCCCGTCATTGAAGAAGAAAACGTACTTATTTCCAAAAAATTTTAACAGAAACAAAGAAAAACTTGTTTTTTTTCAAAATTTTCGGTCTTTTTTTATTTGTTGCGCAAAAAATAAAAACTGCAGAGGTGATCAAATGCCACCAAAAGAAACCTCTATTTGTGGGAACCAAATGATAAAAAATTGTTTGAGTACAGTGTAGCATGACCGCGCAATTGTCATTCAAATTGCAACAGCGCTGAAAGCTGAAAATTGGCCTGGGCAGGAAGGTGTCTAAGTGCCTGGTATTGAAGTGGTTAAATACCACCAAAAGAAAGCTCTATTTGTGTGAAAAAAATGATAAAAATTTAGTTTGGGTACAGTGTTGCATGACTGCGCAATTGTCATTCAAAGTGTGACAGCGCTGAAAGCTGAAAAATGGCCTGGGCAGGAAGGGGGTGAAAGTGCCCGGTAGGCAAGAGGTTAAACTTGTTCACAAAAAGTGACAGAAAAAAAGCCCGGGCTTCTGGGCCTCTGCTCTACCACCTTCTCAAAGGCGATCTACCGCAGATCACTTTTCAGAGTGCTCAGAAGATCTGTAGATGAAAGGTTAGGAAGTAGAAGTCCTTACCTGGTCACCTGTAGAGGTGTATAAGAAGAGGATTCCTGAGGCTCACAAGCGACGTGGCGCCTCCAACAGAAGAAGGCTTGGTGCTGCGTTCCAGGAGAGAGAACACAAACAACCTGCCCAGCAGTGAGGGGAGGGGGAGGGGCCAGCCCCTATTTTCTTTGGAACAAATAAAAAAAAAAAGCAGCACTGGGGTCCCGAGTTCAGGTTACATGCGTGTTTGTGCGGATTTCCTCCCAGAGCCGCGCTGAAATGATAATTGGCTGCTTTCCAAATTGTCCCTTGTGTTTGAGATCGAGACTGTAGATTGTACACTTCCTGAGCGGACTGATGTGAATGTATATACACTATATATAGTGTATGGCATCCCAGTCTTAAGCCCCATACACACGATAGGACTTTGTACAAACTTTCCCTTGGATTTTTGTACAAAGGGAGTTGGCCAGAAGTTTGTCTTGCATACAGACGACAGGACTTTTCCAGCCAACTTTCACCATATCACGTGTTTTTTCAGCTCTTTACCACCACCCTTTGGTCAACTTGTGTATTGTTGTCTGATATTGTGTCAATCTCGCCACTTTTATGTCATCACCTGATGAAGTCACGAGATGACGTAATGCGTAGGGAGTGGCCAGAGGTTGAGGTACACCGGAAGTGATGTGAGAGTGGCGTCCAGACGCCCTAGCTGATTGATGCACAATTTTTTTACCTTTATTGTAGGAGTCCAGTTTTAACGTTGAAATAAGCCTTTATGCTTTTAATATACTACACCATTGGAGCTCTCTCTCTCTTCCATTGTTTTTATCGCTCCCCCCCCCCCCCACCTTGCGGAGGTGATGAGGCCGTACGAGGATTTGGATGTGGAGTCTTATCTAGGTGACCCACTTGGCGGAGCAGAGGACCCCCTAGTGGTGGATATCGGTATAACGGAATTTCTCCTTATTGGGTTTACTATTACATCAGGCAGTTATACTTATAGTGGAACGGAGGACCCCCTGGTGGTAGCAGCTGGAATAGCGAAATGAATCCATGTTTATCACTACATGCTGATTTATCAAGAGATGAAGGTGAGGGTTCTGTGAGCTAATTTTTTGGATTTTAACTTCTCCTTGTCCACAGTTTTTGCTGAAACTTCTTATATACGATTTCCCTATTTTGGACATTTTCAGATGATCTAATTAAGAGACTAATATTACCTTGAATTTTGTGCCCCGTGATTAATATATTTATCTTTGGACTTATTACTTTTTTGCACTTGCACTGCTGTTTTTTATTTACATTTCGTGAACTAGTTATATATCAGATTCATTTTCAAATTAAATTTTTGGAGGAGTTTTGTGTATTTTTGCTGTAGCGCGGGATCACGTTATGATTATTATCTCATGTCATCATATAACCACGCCCCCTTATGACCTCACAGTCCCAGCATGCCCCGGGACTGTGATGTCATAGGGGGGCGGGGTCACCGCCTATACAAGTCCATTGCGGAGCGCACAGAGAGCATTCTGGCTGGAGAGAGCATCGTATCAACATCTCTGGAAGAGAAGAGGGAAGAAGACGATCCAGAAGTCCGGACCACCGCTGGCAAAAGAGCGGCAGAAGATAGCGGTGAAGCCGGCAGAAGATGCGGATGCCGGAGAGGCCCACGAAGTTGAAAGAGGACCCCCGAAGAGGACCCCGGAGCTGCCTAATAAATTTCTTTAAAAATCTGTGTACTGTGTTTTTTATTGACACTTTTTTCCCTAGGTGAATGGGTAGGGGTACAATGTACCCCATACTCATTCACATAGGGTGGGGGGCCGGGATCTGGGGGCCCCCTTATTAAAGGGGGCTCCCGGATTCCGATAAGAGAAGAAGCTCGCTCGTCCCCACTCCCCTTCCTGACCAGCCAGGCTGCTTGCTCGGATAAGGGTCTAGTATGGATTTTGGGGGGACCCCCACGCCGTTTTTTCGGCTTAGGGGGTTCCCCTTAAAATCCATACTAGACCAAAGGGCTTGGTATTCCCCACAGGGGAATTCCCTCTCGCGCCCGCTGCAGTAGGAAAATGTGTTTTTCCTATTGCAGCTAGCGCAAGATGTACAGTACCCTGCCGCCGAGAATCAGCGCTATCCAATCGCGCTGGAAACATTCTCGCGGCTGCTTACTGTAGTTTGTACAAAAGTCTGATGGCTTTGTGTACACAGGATCGGACTTTGCTCCATCTGACTTTTGTTGCCGGAAAGTTTGTCCGTTCGCACAGCCAACAAAAGTCCGATGGAAACTGAAAAAGTTTGTCTGATGGAACGTACACACGGTCGGATGTTGCTCCAAAACAGCTAATTTGCATGTTTGTTGTCAAAAAGTCCGATCGTGTGTATGGCCCTTTAGTCCGTAGGGTTCAATATTGAGTTGGCCCACCCTTTGCAGCTATAACAGCTTCAACTCTTCTGGGAAGGCCATCCACAAGGTTTAGGAGTGTGTCTATGGGAATGTTTGACCATTCTTCCAGAAGAGTATTTGTGAGGTCAGGCACTGATGTTGGATGAGAAGGCCTGGCTCACAGTCTCTGCTCTAATTCATCCCAAAGGTGTTCTATCAGGTTGAGGTCAGGACTCTGTGCAGACCAGTCAAGTTCCTCCACCCCAATCTCTCTCATCCATGTTTTTGGCCCCTTCATCTCTGCAGCTATGCTGTAAGCAGGGCTGGACTGAGAAAAAAATTGGCCCTGGACTTTATCCAGACCAGCTTACTTTAATTCAATAAAATGCTGCCTTCCCACCCCTTTTAAAGAAAATAACGCCCACCAAAAAGGCCCCCACATCCATTATTGTATATCATGAGAGGGTGATAGAGAGGTGGGCGTGAGGGGGGGGGTGAGGGAAAAGGGGTGAGAGGGGGTGGGTGAGTGTATGAGAGAGGGGGTGAGTGCAAGATAGAGGGGGTAAGCGCAAGAGAGAGGGGGTGAGTGCAAGAGAGAGGAGGGGGCTGAGAGACAGAGGGGACTGACAGAGGGGGGGTCGCTGAGAGACAGGAGGGGGGGGTCACAGACGGGGGAGTCTGAGAGACAGATGGGGTGTCAGAAACCATGAAATCAGGCCGAGACAGAAATACAGTTAAATCACACTTATTTAATAATAAAAGTAAATAGAACAAACGTAGTCAAAACATAGCCAAAGTTCAGTAACCGGAACGGATAGTCAGTCAAGCCAGAAGTCAGGGATCAATGTAGTGGAACAGCAAGCAGATTCTGGAGCCAGAAGGGGTGACAGCAAAGCAAGTCTTGAACAGGATCGCAGGAGTTTCTGTGATGTTGACCAAGGCGAAGGCAGAGATCCACTGGGCTGAACAGCTTAAGTAGGCAGGACTAACGAGCAGGATATCATCAACAGCTGAGTAACTGGAGAGATAAGAGCTGGCAATTAGCCGACAGCTGAGTGGCCAGATCAGAGAAATAAGGGTTGAGCCCAGCCCTGACAGTACCTCCTCCTCAACGACCCCTCCCCCTCCGAGGACCACCAGGCTTGAGGGGAAAACGTCTATGGTAATCACGGAGGAGGACAGGGGCTAAGAGACGGGGGGGAGCTGAGAGACAGGAGGGGGGTCAGAGAAGGGGGTCTGAGAGACAGATAGGGGGGCTGAGAGGGAGAGGGCTGAGAGAGACCACATAGCGCTGTCCCTATCTGCAGTCCCTCCTCTGCTCCCCCCCGCAGTCTCAGTGTGCGGGCATGTATGTGTAGGATGCGGGTACCTGATGGCCAGGAGGGGAAGCGCCGAGTCTCCTTCTTGATTCGGGGATGCTCTCGCTGCTCTGCTCCTTCCAGCGGCTCCTAGGCAGCCTCCACCTCCCGCATGTTCTCTTTCTCCGGGCCCCCAGTCAGCCTGTCCTCCGGCCCGGGCCGCAAGGGTTCTTGGAGCAGAGAGGAGGTGGAGGAATCGAGGTTCTGGCAGCGCCGGGGTAGCCGCTCCCGCTCGCCTCTTCGGTGGTCAGATAGGGGGTGGAGCTCTTCTCCCTCCTGGGCTCTCACATCTAACTGCCCTCCTTACTGGCAACCTTCCCCGAATCCCAGCCGCTGTTTGCTCCCATGCTCCCACTGCCGCCAAACTCTGCATACAAAAAAGGCCCACTGAGCCATCGGCCCTTTGGGCTCAACAACACCTGAGAATTTGGGGAGCTGTGATGTCATCTATAGGCTTTCATGTTCCAGCCATTGTTGGCGCTTTCTCCTCCCCCCTGCAGCAGCCAATGCTAATGCCGATTGACACAGGGGAGTTGGAGCTGCTGATCATGTGACCAGAGCGGACTATAAATAAGGAAGTGCACAGATCTACTCTTACTCAGGGTAGGTAGGATCAGTGGCGCCGCCCCCCATCCATCCATCCATCCTCCTAAGCTACATGCAGGAGGCATGGATTCCAATTGGGGGGGGGGGGGGCGTTTGAAGCACGTGATTAGAGCCAGAGCAGAGGCTGCAATAGGCTTCAAAGAAGGGTGGCCTCGGGGCGCAGAGCACTGTGTCCTGAGCACACCCACTTGTGTGGCGATAGCAAATAAATATTCACTATTGACACACTGATCCTCCTTCTGGCTGATCAGGAAGCCCCTATTGGACTCTCTCCCTATCGCCGCCATTTGTCTCTCACGGGGGTTCGTCGCTCCTAGGGGGGGGGTTCTAAGTCTGTGTGCCCCCCAACATCATTTTGAGCACCAGCCACCACTGGGTAGGATAAGTAGGAGGGGATAGAAAATTTTTTGAACATAGTTTTAGGTAGGAATTCCATTTTTATATTCAGGAGTAGAGGAATGGGGTAGAAGAGCATCAGACAGAAGGGAATGATTACTTCTCTCTGAAAAGCGATCTGCCGATCATTTATTTCACTTGAACTGCAGAGATGGAGACAACATTTGGCCAAAGTACAAATACAAATCGCAGTCACCTAACCGTGTGATATCAACGTGCATCTGGCAGTATGAAGTTTAACATTGGGTGAGTGGTAGTAGGTCTTCTACTGAATGGCCCATGGGGGGGGGGGGGGGCTCTGTCAGTGAGATTTCAGAATTTATTTAAGGCGTTAAAATTTCAATTTGGGGGGGGGGCACCTTTCATTTTTTTTTTCTTTTTAAAATTAATTCAATGAACAGATATCATCTTCTTATGTCAGTGTCATTTGACCAGTCCGGTGACATCACAGGTCCTCCTCCTCAGGCGGTAGGTGCTCCTGTACTGAAAGGCTCTCAGATAACCCCTATCAGGTTATATTTCTGGCCCCCCCTTGGGAGATTTCTCATAACTTCCTATCCTGGGGAGAGAACAGGAAATGACTAAAGTGAAGAGAATTCTCACCTTAGAAATGTGTCCCCATTGGATGATTTCCCCCCACTTCCTGTTCTGGGATGTTGGGATGGAGGCCAATTGCTTATGGTGCCTTGGATCTCATCATTCTTTCTCACTTCCTGTTCTGGTGACAGCTGTTAAGTTTGGGATTTCCCCTTCAGTTTCTGTCTCGGGGATAAAGGTCACCAGAACCAATAGGGTGACTCTCCCCAGTGGGGGAAACAGACAGTAATACAATCCCGACAGAGGGTCTAACCCAACAAAAAAAAAAGTTTGCCTTTACATATATTTTAATATTTGATTTTGGGGCTCCTGTTAATGCAGTGAAGAGAATCCAAAGACGACAAGAATGTCCTGAATGTGAAAACTTTATTGATTCATTGCAAGCACTTCTAAAGTGCTGTCAATTTCCACAGCGCTTTACATATATTATACATTCACATCGGTCCCTGCCCGCAAGGAGCTTGTAAAAAACATTATTCCAAAATATGAATGAGATTCTGAACACAAAGGAAATCACACAATAAGAAAAAAGTATAAAAAATTTTATTGCTGTATGGGTGTGACCTCCTAGAGTTTTCCAGCATGAAGGATATAAAATGACAGAATATTTATCCAGAGAGAGGTAATATAACCAACCCAATGCCAAGTTCACACAGATGTCTGTCTATCTCCCCACTGAAAAGCGATTCATGGTGGATCGCTTATCAGAGGGTGGTAGATCAGTAGCTTCCAGGTGATGCCGACACCTCCTGAATTCTTGTGTTTGTTTTGTTGCATTAAAGCCACACGCAGCACACATGAGACAAGCATCTGGCATGTTGTGGTGCAGTTCCATTGACTTCAATGGGAAAGTTTGATATGTGCTGCAACCAGATTCAAATTTGTCAGACTTGTCACTTGTGTGGAACCCCCTCCAGCTGCCTTGCTAGGCTTTCTTTGGATGGGCGGGGGGGGGGGGGGGGGGGGGGTAAAACAGTTTGTATCACCTGTGTGAACAAGGGCTGAAGATTAAAGTACCAATTTAAATAAAGCAACAGAGGAGATTTACTAAAACTGGAGCAATCAGAATCTGGTGCAGCTGTGCATGGTAGCCAATCAGCTTCCAAATTCAATTAAGCTTTGACAATAAAACCTGGAAGCTGATTGGTTTCTATGCAGAGCTGCACCAGATTGTGTGCTCTCCAGTTGTAGTAAATAACCCCCCAATGTTGATATGTCTGGAACATGATACATATTCTTAAAAAAATTATAGTCAAAGTATTTACAAAATGTTACATTTAAGGTAAAGCAACTCACAAGAACATTCTGCCTTATTCTCCAATGTTACCTGACCCAAAGTCCTTCCATGGCATTAGACAGGTTCCCTTTACATCTTCCACATCTCATTGTTGCACATATTCCATCTAATAAATGCTTTATTGCAATAAACCCTGAGATCGAGCAACTATGAGAACCCTGAGATGATGATTGGGAAACCCCGTACAGACATTACAGATTATGCCATCAACAGAGAAAATGTATATGGAGAGGATTTCTAGAGAAGTTTTGTAATGGAAAGGTTGGGGGACGTTTGTGCATTTCTTCGCACTATGGGGCACATTGATAAAAAAAAAAAAAAAAAAAAAAAAATTGAGGCTTTTGTCCTGCATGTGCATTCAATTGGGGCAAAATATAATGTTTTAGGCTATTTTTGCTGTAGGTTGAATGTTCTTCATTCATACACAATAATACAAATTATGAAAACTCTGCATTACGGCCACTAGATGGAGCTGATGATCACTGGAGATACCTAGAAAAAGTATATAACAATATTGATACTTTAATATAAATTGTACCAAAACCCATTTGTTATATGTAATTTGTTTTACGTGTCCATACCAACATTACATTGTAATATGTTTTTATGTTCATTCAATAAAAAAACTATGAAAAAAAAAATTATGATTTTTCCGCTCCATCTACTGGCCATAATGCAGAGCAGGGGCCCCATGTTTTTTCATGGTGAGGACACGCCCACATTTAGTCTTTTGCTCTCTTCATATAATTATGTTGGAAAAACCAATGGAAGGTTTATTAAAATAAGAGCCTAAAAAGTGTCGTGCCAAGATGTCAGATTCCAAAACTTTTGTAGACAATCTTCCTCATTCCATGTAAGTGAAAATCCAGCTTTTCTCTGACATTCCTCAAAACACAACACAAATATCCTGTATTTATCATTCACATATCTTATATCTCTCACATATACTGGGACAGGGATTGCGGATTATCAGAACAGTCAATAAAAAGTGCAAAACACATCAATATCACATTTTTTAACTGGTTCCTTTTCAAGAAGAAACAGTCACAATTTGGTCCATGTAATAATCGTAATATTCACACTAGAGAGTCCTGTATGGAAGGAATGGGACACATCCACACAGCTCATATAATCTCATATGATAGGAAGCGCCATCTAGTGGCCATAATGCTGCATTTTTCCTGGCTTAGGTATTTAAAGCGGAGCGCCACCTAAAAAAAAATTTTTAAAAGTCAGCAGCTACAAATACTGCAGCTGCTGACTTTTAAAAACACGGACACTTACCTGTCCAGGGCGCCCGCGATGTCGGCACCCGAGGCCGAAGCGTCTCTCCGTCCTCGGGTGCTGCCGCCTCCATCTTCGGTAAGGGAATCAGGAAGCGAAGCCGTACGGCTTCACTTCCCGGTTCCCTACTGCGCATGCGCGAGTCGCGCAGCGCAATCCGGATGGTCCCTGCTGCCTCTGGGACCCGTGTGTTTCCCAGCAGGCAGCGGGGAGGGAGCAGGAAGTGGCGTAAATACCCGCAGATTCTGCGGGTGTCTATGCCGGAAGTGGGTACAGATACCTGTAATATACAGGTATCTGTACCCCCCTCCCCCCTGAAAGGTGCCAACTGTGTCACCGGAGGGGGGGAGGAATCTAATGAGTGGAAGTTCCACTTTTGGGTGGAACTCCACTTTAAAAACAGATAACACAGAACACAAGCAAACATGTTGGGTGTGTTTGTCTATGTAAACAACAATTGCGCAAGTCATGCTGCTAGGCATCACCGCAAACGTCACAGTGAGAGTGATAATTCGAGGTCCCTAATTTACCGTTAAAAGCGAAACTATACTCACCTCGAATCCAGTAATGCGCTGTCCTGGATCTCCCCCATCAGGCCACTGACATCTTTGGGTGGCCGGGTTCTGTGTCTCATCACTAACTGCGGTCATTGGCAGGGATGACGTCCCTCTCACTCATGGATGGGAGTTCAGTCAGATTTGGCATTGCCAAATTTGTACAGTGAGCTGCACATGGACAGGCAGGTAAGTAAATCAGTGATAACCGCTCACATGGGGCGCCGCCCCCTAATCCATGCGCCCGGCCTCTAATCTACATGCATGGTTCCGAGCGCATGGATTTCAATTTTTTTTTTGGAAGCGCGTGATGAGAGCCTGAGCTTCGGGTGGCTGGCTGGGTGGGCGCGGGAATTGAGCACCAGCCGCTATTGTAACTTTAATGCAGAAAAAGCAAAAGCATGTCTCTTCTGCATTAAAATTCATGCCTGTTTGCCCCCAAGACCCCTTTCACACTGCGCTGCCCTGGGCGTCAGCAGTAAAGCGGTGCTATTTTTAGCGTAGTTTTAGCGCCACTATTCGGCCGCTAGCGGGGCGGTTTTAACCCCCGCTAGCGTCCAAAAAGGGGTTTAATCCGCCCGCAAAACACCGCTGCAGCAGCGCTTTGCCGGCGGTATAGCAGCGCTGCCCCATTGTTTTCAACGGGAAGGGGCGCTTTAGGAGCGGTGAGTTCACCGCTCCTAATGCACTCCAAAGAAGCTGCATGCAGAACTTTTTCTGACGCCCTGCCAGCGCACCGCTCCAGTGTGAAAGCCCGAGGAGTGAATGGAGCCGCTGTTTCAGGGCTCTTTGCAGGTGCCATTTTTAACGCTATAGCGCCTGCAAAGCGCCTCAGTGTGAAAAGAGTCTAAACGAATAAGATGTAAATGCATTTAAAAGTGCCAACTACTGGTGATTTGAGGTACTGTAATCTTTTTGCAGTTTTGAGGCTTGGCATATTTGGTATCTAAATTTTTTTTTTTTTTTTATTCTACAGGGCCTCTTTATTCAGAAAATATATACAATTCCGAGGGGGGTTTAAATAATTTTCTAACCAAAAATGCAGATTTTTTTTTTGTGTGTGAAAAAGGAAACAAGTGTTCCAGAGGGGAAGTGGCTAACCCACAGATCCTGTCCACCTACCTACCACCCCAACTACAGCGGCTGAGCAAGTAAAACAGTTTACCCAATCAATGTGGATTATAAAGTGCACTTAATTTAAAAAAAAAAAAAAAAGAATGAATACTAACAAACTACCATACTAAAAGTGCAAAACAGGTAAAAATAAAAATCAGTTCACAATAAAACGTGCAAATAAAGTGCCACAGACAAAAACTAAAAAGTGCAACATTCACCCAAATCAATTCAGAGAATGCAAAACGAAATGGCCCATAAATCTATTTACAATCCCTTATAACAAACTGTAATAGTAAAGTGCTTCTTCCACAGAGTGCCGCGATGAATACATAAAGTGCTGATCCTCTCCAGTATCATCTTACTTACCTTGAGGACTTGACCCCATAAATCAAATGGTTAAATCCCCCCACACATCACTTTCTCTCCCCACTCTGTGGCCAATAATCCTTCACAAATTACCATTGAGAGAAAAAACACAAAAAAAAACAAAACATTCCATAGCATAAAAACAAACATTTTTACAAATAAAAGCATAAAAACATCACTCACAAGACAGGTGCTGCATTATCACCAGAACCTGCACTCAGCCACCCCTCTTAGGCTTTGTAACAGTGAGACTTCCTGGTGTGTGATGACATCAGCATGTCTCCGCCCACTCACAGCATTTCATTAGGAGCAGACAAATCATTTTGCACTTTAACATTATTGTGCACCGATTAATTTTTTTTCACCTGTTTTGCTCTTTGTAGTAGTTTGATTTGGCAAATTTATTATTTGGTAGGTTCATTTTTTTTTTTTAAAATCCATCTATAAACACACATTTTTTACCCAGCGCACTCCTAGGATTAGAGAGTATAAGATCAGGCAGCAACTTTTAGATTTTAAGGGGTCCAGTTATAAAAAAAAAAAAAAACTAAAGCAAAAAATAATGCTGATGAGCTGACACAAGCATTTGGCCAACCATCACAAATAATCACCATCATTTGCCTGATTTGTTTATTTCCTATGATTGCCAGCTCCATCTAGTGGTCACAATGTGGTATTTTCCTGAAATGCATCAATCCAATCCAAATACCACATTATGGCCACTAGATGGAGCCGACGATTATAGGTAATAAACGCATTTGGCAAAGTAGAGCAAACATTCGTGGTGGCTGGGTGAATGCTTGCGACATTTGTCCAGCAATGTTTTTCTATAATTAACCCTGATGCGATCTCTGACTTCTTACTCAAAGCTGAAGATATTTTGATTCTTACATAAAGCTTACTTACTGTATAACTGGTTTTAAAAACAAACCTCCAGCCATTTTTTTGAGGAGAGAGAGTGGGACACGCACAGCTATAAAAGTTGTGTAGGGGTGGTTTGGTACCTCTGTGTTGGGACTGATTTCCATCACTTCCTGTGTGGTCAGTGGAACAGGAAGTGAGTAAAATTCCCCCCCCCCCCAGCACATACACTTACAACTTGGATGAGGTTCTAAGCTTTCCCCACCCTCCTCCACACTAAAAAAAATGTTCTGGCTGGAGTTCCTCTTTAAGGTCTCCTTAAAAACAAAAATAAACCACAAATCATAAAATGTACAGATTGCATAATAATAAAAGTAGATAAAATAACGTATCAATACATATCCTCCAGAAGCCCACCGGCCATGACTGCCAGAAAATAGCACGGGTTTTACATTCATCATAGATGTGGGGGGGGTTCCATGACCTAGTAGAGTTTGTGGAGCACACTTCCATCCCCCGCTCCAGACAGGGATCCCTTCTAATTGGTGGATTATCCCCCCACCCTCACTCTTTACTCAAATGTGGATCAAAGATCCCAGGACTGGATATGGATTCGTTGTGAATGGATTGTGAATATCCAACCTCCATGACACTCAGAGGAAGATCTTCATGGATTCCATGGGTGGATGTAGACGTGTCGTTGTTGAGTTGCTCATATTCATCCTCCATTATATTCAGAGAATCATCTTCATGGATCCCATGGGTGGATGTGGATTCATTGTGGATTGGTTGTGAATATCCTTCCTCCATGATACTCAGAGGAAGATCTTTACTTTCTTCTTTGCAACAAATCTAGAGATATAAAAAGACACAACTGCAGGTCAGGTGATGGAGCAATACCTCACTATCATACAGGGGAAAATAGTTATTTGATCTCCTGCACATTTTGTGTTCTGTGGTCAGATGAGACCAAAATTGAGCTCTTTGGCATTAACTCGACTGTTTGAAGAAAAATACCAACTATGACCCTAAGAACACCATCCCTACAGTCAGGCACGGAGGTGGAAACATGATGTTTTGGGGCTGTTTCTCTGCTAAAGGTAGACTTTGGCCGACTTTGCTGCATTGAGGGGCCAATAGACGGGGCCAAGTATTGTAAAATCTTGGATGAGAACCTTCTTCCCTCAGCCAGAACACTGAAGATGGGTCGTGGACAATGACCCAAAACATACCGCCAAGGCAACAAATAAGTGGCTCAAGAAGAAGCACATTAAGGTCATGGAGTGTCCTAGCCAGTCTCCAGAACTTAATCCTATAGAAAATTTATGGAGGGAGCCGAGACTTCGAGTTGCCAAGAAACCTTAAGGATTTAGAGGAGATCTGTAAAGAAGAGTGGACCAAAATCCCTCCTGAGATGTCTGCAAACCTGGTCACCAACTACAAGAAATGTCTGACCTCTGTGCTTGCCAACAAGGGTTTCTCCACCAATTACTAAGTCATGTTTTGCTTGGGGATTAAATACTTATTTTACTCACTGAACTGTATCTTAAATTCATAGCATTTGTTTTATGCATTTTTTTTCTTTTATGGTTGATATTCTGTTTCTATTATTTAAAATACACCTATGATACAAAGAAATTAAGGGTCTATAATTTCTAAGTGTGGGCCATGCAATAGAGGAAATCCAGACAGCTGCACTCCAGTAAAAAAAAAAAAATTCTTTATTGAATAAAATCAGTCCATACAGCAATCAAGGACAGTGGATGAATCAGCTGACGCATTTCACACCCCTTACTGGTGTCATATACCCGAGGTCAGCATTTTCCAAAATATGTGTGTCTTGTGCCTCCATCATAAGATGATAACTTAACAACTATGCTGCTCAGAATCACCTGTATTACCCACCTAACTATCTCACAAAAGTAAGTACACCCCTCACTCACATTTTTGTAAATTTCTTCTATCTTTTCTTTTGACAACACTGAAGAAATGACACTTTGCTACAATGTAAATTAGTGAGTTTACAGCTTGTATAACAGTGTAAATTTGCTGTCCCCTCAAAATAACTCAACACACAGCCATTAATGTGTAAACTGATATGATCACCATGTATGAATACCTAAGGGGGGGATATAAATCACCATGTATGAATACCTAAGGGGGAATATAAATCACCATGTATGAATACCTAAGGGGGGGATATAAATCACCATGTATGAATACCTAAGGGGGGGATATAAATCACCATGTATGAATACCTAAGGGGGGGATATAATCACCATGTATAAATTCATAAGGGGGGGGGATATAATCACCATGTATAAATTCCTAAGGGGGGGATATGATCACCATGTATAAATACCTAAGGGGGGGATATGATCACCATGTATAAATACCTAAGGGGGATATAAGCACAATAAATAAATACATAAAGGAGAATATGATCACAATGTATAAATACACAAGTGGTCCATATAGTGAACTTTGTGTAAAGTTATTAATTTTCCCGTCATTACAGAGGACAAGGAAAGACTGAGGTCTCATTAAAGAGAACCTGTCATTAAATAGCCATCAATATAGGGAACTTTTTGGAAATGCACTGAACAATTGCATTAATAGTAGGAGGGGCTTAAAGCTTGAACCTACTCACTGTGTACACAGCAACATATACTACAGTCTGTGCCCGCAAAATATTCACCTCCCTGTCCACCTCAAACCCACCCCCCCCCATCCACAGCAGCGGTGGGGTTGTCATCTTGTGCCACTGCCTCCTGCCTGCCCTGTACAGCACAGTGAGAGCTGCTCAGAGGATACAACACAACTTTACTGTGACAGCAAGTAAACATAATAGGTGGCAGTGCCCAGCATAGGTGCTCTGGGCACCCCCTTCCTCAGGTTTGAAGGGCAATATGAATTCTCTACTGTAACCTCCAAAATGTAAATAAAGAAAACCTGTTGTATATCCCCAACCTTCCCTCCTCTGTCCCCCAAAAAATTGTTTAGCTTTTGATGGAATTTGTTTACATACATAAAACCATCAGTGTAAAATGTACAAATACATACATAGTGATCCAAAGCCATAATGTCACTTCAATCTCTGCATGCTATTGTGAAGGTATCGCTGGTATAGATAATAGCCGTCTAGTGATACCATTTAGAGAACTATTATATAAAATATTACTCACCGGAACACGGATATTTATACCAGCAGCAATGGGAGGTCCTGGTGATGTTCTGAAATTTGAATGAGAATCTGTCAGAGAATAAAGTTCACATTAAGCATTTTGTGAGATATTATTCAGAGTATGATAATACAATGTATAGAAATAGAATCGTGTAATTATATACAAGCTTTAAAACCAACCTGTAATATCCCTTGAAGCAGAGGAGAATAGAGAAAAACAATCAATGTTACCATTGTGTGTCACACAAGAATATAAGATCCCCCATGTTCAATCTATATAGTTCAGGTTATTACCCCAATGTATGGACCTGCCCCAGGTAGGAATATTGTGCACAACCTTAGTCCTTTAGGCTCAGCTTTGGTCATGACCAGTCCAGTTATATAATAATACTGCATGTACATATGGGAGTCCAGCACAGGGCAAGATATTTTCTACACTGCCAGCTACTAATACATGTAACTATAGGGCCCCTCGCACATGGGGCCATAGAGCATTAGTGTGCAATGCATGGGAAGGAGAGGAGCAACATCCAGACCTGCTGAAGGCAGCCTGATAAAGTGTATGGTAGGCTGCAGCTGGATGCTGTACAGAGCGGTACTGATGTTGCCATCTATTTTGGGAAAGGGTTCTGGAATACAGGCTTTCCACATTCTGGAACTTTGTCCTTAAAAAAGGTACAGGACACTAAATGCCAGTACCACTCGGTAAAACACTCAGCCTCATCTAGCTGGAACCTGCCATAGAACTTGACAGGCTTCCTGCATTGGAGCTGGATGTTGCACCGTCCCTCCTGGGCACACTCATGCGGGGCTGAGTCCGGCGTTTGTGTCTATGGACGCAAATGCTGGACTAGGGAGCGCGCCCGCAAGTTAACCCCCTTGGGAAATCGCTTCCAAAAGGGGGTTATCTGAGGCGGGGAGGAGCCGAGACAGCCGCCAAGGGACCCCAGAAGACAAGGTTCGGGGCCACTCTGTGCAAAACGAGCTGCACAGCAGAGGTAAGTACGACATGTTTGTTATTTAACCACCTGACCACTTAAACCCCCTTCCTAACCAGACCAAATTTTCAGCTTTCAGGGGTCTCTCACACTTTGAATGACAATTACTCAGTCATGCAACACTGTACCCATATGAAATGTTTGTCCTTTTTTTCCACACAAAGAGCTTTCTTTTGGTGGTATTTTTTTTAAATCAAAAATAACTTGAGCATAAAAGAAAGTGTATGAACACACGGGTGAACAGTGCAACATGCACTACATTTACGAATCAATTAAGTTGACATGACATACAGAGTTACATTTATGACATTACACAACTGGCATCTGCAGTGTAGTGATGCAGGGGCTGGGTGGGAGACAATTATATATTGGAACATAGTGAGTAGTAAGGTTATTTGGGTACAGGGGGGGGGAGGGAAGAGGGTCAATAAAAGGGTTGAGAGGGAGTCATACAATCTCCTCCCTTCCCCCGTACACAGGGAGGCAGCAAGCTTAACTTCTGGTATCACAGGTGGAGGTGTCCTCGAGCCATCTGTCCCAGATTTTATAGTATTTGTCGGGGCAGCCCCTATGGGTATATAGCACATTTTTGTAGGGAAGAGTATTGTTAACAGCCCTGATCCATTTTCGCAGTGTAAGGGGGGTTCCCCTCAGCCATGTTCTAGCAATCAATAACCTGGCAAGGAACAATGTCTCCTGTAGAAGAATGTTTAAATATTTGTCACTCTCAGAGAGTGAAAGGAGACCCAGCACACACGGACAGGGGCAAAGGGAGCCCAGTGGGGAGCCCATGCGATCGTGTAGAAATTTCACCACCTGTGTCCAAAACCCCTGTTTAAATGGGCAGTCCCACATCAAGTGAAAGAAGGAGGCCATGTGATGGCCGCAGTCTTGGCAGCAAGGGTTGTGGTCATGTTTGTATTTGGATATGCGAGCCAGAGTCAAGTATGATCTGTGAAGGACATATAAATAGGATAAACGGTCGGAGAGTTTTGGGGAAAGAATCCTGCAATTGCCAAGGGCTTCCTCCCAGTCCTTGTCAGAATGCCAAGGTCCGATTCCCATCGCGACCTCAGCTGTTGTGTAGGGGTCTTGGCAATAGGCCGTATAAGATACGTGTATATTTGGGAAATCAGTTTTTTGGGGTCTTCTCCCAGGACTATATCCACCAATAGTGGGATCTCGAGGGCAGGGATGGGGCCACCAAGCTGTGTGTTAAGTGCGTGTCGCAATTGGAGGTAACGAAAGAACATATGGTTTGATAGGGCAAAGATGTCTTTTAGTGTTTGAAATGCTTTAACCGACCCATTAGCCACAACTTTTGACAGATATATCACACCTTTGGTAACCCATAGATCGTGATCGGGAATTGTTGCAAGTTCTGGTAGAGTGGGGTTATCCCATAGGGGGGTGTGGGAGTGAGGAGAGGGTGCTTGACCTAGTCGCATAGCGGTTTGCCAGACCTTGCAATGATGTGACAACATATGCCTTTTGTCTCTGCCATGACATAACCCCCGGGGAGTGCAGAATAAGATTTGGAAGGGATGAAATATCTGGCCGTGGAGCTGTGAGCAGACCATTTGGGAGTAGCGGGTTCTGTCTGTGTGATTGAAATGGAAAAAGTGAGAGAGTTGAGATGCTATGTAGTACGTGAAAAGATCGGGGAGCGCTGTGCCTCCTAGTTCGATTCGGCACTTCAGAACCTTCATTGATAATTTGTGACGGGATGAGCCCCATATGAAGGAGTTGAGGATAGCTTCCATTGATTTGAATATACCCACAGGAAGGGATAGTGGGGCTTGCCAAAAGATATATAGTAGCTTAGGGAGAAGGATCATTTTTACCAGGCTGATTCGGCCCATGGCCCCTAGGGGGAGTCTGGACCATGTCTGTGTCTTGATTTTTAGCATATTGAAAAAGTGGTTCAATGTTAAGGGCGATGAAGTCAGAGAGAGATCGGGATATGTGGATACCCAAATATTTAATGGTACTTGCCCTGACCAGGGGGAGAGCGGCCTGATCGGCCGTAGGGGCGCCCATATCTAGTGGAAGGATTTGGGACTTAGTCCAGTTTATCTGAAGCCCAGAGAATGCCCCAAAGTCTGTGATGATACGAAGGGCGGTTTGGAGTGAGGGCCCAGAGTCGGAGAGGTAAAGGAGCATGTCGTCGGTGTATAGACTTATTACTTCCGTCATCTGACCGCAGCGGAGTCCCCTGATATCTGGATGACACCGAAGAGCTATCGCTAGGGGTTCTACAGCAAGGGCATAGAGCATAGGCGAGATTGGGCAGCCCTGGCGCGTACCTCGGGATAGTGGGAAGGAGGGGGAGATTCTGCCATTTACCTGTATGCGCGCTTTAGGGGCCTGGTATAGGAGCTGGAGCTATTTTATGAATTTTGGGCCAAAGCCAAATCTTTTAAGGCATTCCCATAAATAGTTCCATTCTACTGAGTCGAACGCTTTAGCAGCGTCCAAGCTAACCACTACTCTGGTGACTATGTCTGTGTGTTGAGCTTGGAGATTCATGTGGAGTCATCTTAAATTAAAAGGCCGTGTTTTTATCTGGCATGAAGCCAGTTTGATCGGGGTATATTAAGCTAGAGATTACCTTATTAAGGTGTATGGCCAAGATCTTTGCTAGTATTTTGACATTTAGTTGGAGAAGGAATATAGGTCTGTACGACTCGGGGAGAAGTGGATCTTTACCCGGTTTAGGTATAAGGACAATAAGGGCTTCGCTCATGGAGTTTGGAAGAGTGTTAGTATTGAAGATGTGTGCATATAGTTTACAGAGCTTGGGAATTAAAATCTCACCAAATTGTTTGTAGAACTCGAGTGGGAGTCCATCAGAGCCGGGTGCCTTGGATGTGGGGAGTAGAGCGTTTGCTTCTGAGATACATTCCGTGGTAATTGGCGTTTCCAATTGAGCAATCTGTGGGGACGATAGTGTGGGGAAATCTATATCTTGTAAGAGGTCTGAGAGTTCTGCTGGGGATATTTGGGATGTGGAAGAATAGAGGGCGGAATAAAAGGACCTAAACTCCTCAGCCCCCTGATCGGGATCGGAAATTATGATCCGGGAGGGCGACTGAAGAGATATCACTACTGGGGGTTTGTGATCTAAGTGGGCCATATATGCGAGAAGCTTACCAGCTCGCTCGCCGTGTTCGAAGAAATATTGTTTACTGAAGAAAATAGGTTGCTTGGCCTTTTCGAAGTGGAGTTGATTTGTGAGTCTGGAATGCATATGCACAAGAGAGGCATTAGCAGCAGTTGGGTTATCCTGAAAAGCTTGCTCTAGGGTATTGAGGTGTTCCTCTGCTTGATGAAGAAGCTGCTTGGAGGTGGCCTTATGGCGGTTGATGCGCATAGAGAGAATCATGCGGGCGTGTGTTTTGAAGGCTTCCCATATGGAGCCAACCTGAGCGGTACCGTCGTTAACACGAAAATAGTGTCCCCATTCGCGCTGGATAACATCCAGGTCGGGGAGAATGGTAAGCCAAAATGGGTTTAATCTCCATATCCTGGCAGCAGGGGGAGACGGCAGCCAAAGTTTGATCCAATATGGGGAGTGATCAGAGAGTGCTCTGGCTACAAAGCCTACATCTAGGAGGTGAGGGAGTAGAGGGGGGGGGGGGGGTAATGAGAATATAATCTAGGGCTGAAACAACTAATCGATTAATCGACAACTAATCGATTATGAAATTAATCGATTACCATTTTCATAATCGATTAATCGGCCAGTAACATAATGGGGTTAAAAATAATAAAATTAGCCCTTTATAGTACAAAAAGAGCAAATAATCGCTACTGTAAATATTACTTTCACAGTTCTACAGTAAAAAAATTAACCCCTTACAGTAGCGATTATTTGCTTTTTTTGTACTATAAAGGGCTCATTTTAGTTTTTTTTAACCCCATTATGTTACTAAACGTCTTAGAACTGGTTCACATCTTTGTGTTTTTGGTGCTTTTTGCAGAAACACACTACAGTTCATTTAACATGGTTTTCTATGGGACACGTTCACATCTGTGCTTTTTTTCAGCCGCTGCCTAATTGGAAAGGGTCAAGGACTTTTTTTTTTTTAAACGCAAAACGGTGCTTTGTTGGTTCAATAGACTTCAATGGAGAAGCTGCAGAAAAGCACGTAATGCGTTTTTGCAGCAATTTGTTTTTTTTTATCTGCCCAACAACACATTGGCCAAAAAACTGTATTTCTCTTCTAATAGTGTATACAGTATATCTCCTCTAATAGTGCATATACAGTATATCTCTTCTGTCTGTTATTCTCAGAGTGGATTCAATATTTTGCTCCCTCACCATATAGTTGGTTGTTTATATTTACCACTGCATAGAGATATTTAAGAATAAATTGCTTTTTTTTTAAACTTTACATATTAACTAAATTATACACCACACTTTTTTTTAAGGTCATTAACCGATTAATCGATTAATCGAAACAATAATCGAACAACTAATCGATTATGAAAATAATCGTTAGTTGCAGCCCTAATATAATCTATACGGGACATGGATGATCGTGAGGGTGTGAAACGCGATTTTGAGGGGTGCGTGTGTCGCCAGGTGTCAGTGAGGGCAAATTCTGCGAGGAATTTACAGAATCTGGTGATATTGGGCGCCGAGGGGGGAGGATTAGCGTGACTTAGTCTATCTATGTGTGGGTTTATGACCATATTGAAGTCCCCCGCCCAGACTGCCGGCACTGAGGGGTAATGAGACATGAAGGCAACACCCTGCTGTAACATGGCAAATTGAAATGGGGGGGGGGGGGGGGGATGTAGAAGGCCATTAGAAGAATCTCCAGGCCTCCAACTGTAGCATGCAAAAACAACGTCCTGCCCTGAGGATCCGACTGCAGAGTGTGGAGCTGGAATTGCACCGTTTTGGCTACAAGGATTGCGATCCCGCGGGAGTTGGAAGTGTGTGGGGCCTGGTATAACCAACCCACCCATGGTTTTTTAAGACAGAGCTGTTTTTGACCTGTGAGGTGGGTTTCGACCAGGATAGAAATATCTGCTTGTTGGGATTTGAGATGTGAGAGTACTGCTGTTCGTTTAGCCCTTTCACCAAGGCCCCGAACATTCCAGGTTAGAATTTTTAGTGCAGCCATGTCATATAGGGGTGAGTTGGTGGGTGCAGTCAGATCCTCAGGGAGCGGCAAACAGTACAAAATAAGATCCACATCTCAATACAGCTGCTTACATAATATACAAGTACACTAGTTAACCAGAAGCTACGAGGCGAGAGTGAGGATAACCATACCCTGCACTGAGACACTGCGTGCCTAAGAGGGCAAACCAGAGCCGTTAGTCCAGCTGAAAAGCGCACGGCAAAGCAGGAGAGGCAGTCAGTGTCCTGGATTGCCGGTGCAAGAGGGCCGCCCGAGACTAATAAAGTGGACTTGTTGGCAGTGAAACAGCAATGTCAATTGATACGGTGGAATAAGGAGCGAGGGGGCTGTTGATTTCAGCTGGGAACATTAAATAAGGCAAAGCAGAATGTTTCAGTGCAGAGGGTCCCAACTCACGGTTTCCGCGGGCATCAGAGTAGGTCAGGCAAATTGTGTGCGACAATCAATTAGCTTCAAGTAACCAGAGGCTGCTGTACATGTGCGATGAAGGGTTATGCGTGGCCCGGGTTGGGTGCATCACGCCGCTCTAGCCAGGAGAGGACATCCTGTTGGTTTTCGAAGAACTGGGCCTTGCCGTCACACACCACAGGAAGGCGTGCAGGGAAAAGCATTGCGTATGTTAGGTGGTGGATACGGAGCTTTCGCTTTGCCTCCGTAAAGCACACTCTTTTCTTTTGTACCTCTGCGGAGAAATCCGGATATACCGCCACGGTCAGGTTGCCCAGGGGGATATTTCCTCTTTCATGTGTAAGTCGAAGGATCGCATCCCGATCTCGGTAATTTAAAAAATTTGCAATAAAAGTTCTTGGCGGGGCGCCTGTGGGTGGAGGTTTTGCAGCAAGGCGATGGGCGCGCTCCACGACAAACGTGGAGGAGAAGGCCTCTCTGCCAAAGGTCTTGATAAGCAGATTTTCCAAGTAGGTGGGGGGGGGGTCAGCACCCTCAGCCCTCTCAGGGAGACCAACAAAACAGAGATTGCATCTCCTGAGGCGGTTCTCCATTTCATCTTGCTTAGAGAGAACCATATTTAATTGATGCTGTAGCTGTTCAGTGGCGATCTGTAGTGGATGCAGGCTGTCAGAGAGGTTCTCGGTTCAGGACACTTGCTGGGCACTCTGGAGGGCGCCGGTTGCCTATTTAAGCTGATGGGATTCTGTGCTCCTGTGCCTTCTGTGTAATCTATCATGGGCCGGGAACCAGATACGTACGGGAGGCCATCCCCTGCTACATCGGGTTCGTCAGTCTGGTACGGGTAAGTCTGACAGTATCGGACAGCCATGTCCGAGCCCGAGCAGGGGACCTCTCCCATGGATGAATTATGCAGACACCTGGCGGGTCTCACACAGGTGGTGAAAAGCCTTCAAGAGGTCTATACCAGACTGGAGGAACGAGTTCAGGTGTTGTCCTCACCTGCGAACCCACAAGTTGCTTCCTCTGCTGGACTCTCACCTGCACCCTCAGTGGTTATGTTACCCCCTGAACCCAGGGTCCCTACTCCCGAAAGATTTAACGGTGAGCGCAATAAGTATCGAGTGTTTCGCAACGCTTGCAAATTGTACTTCGCATTGCAACCACGCACCTTTTCTTTGGAAGCAACCAAGGTGGGTTTTGTCATCTCCCTGCTATCTGGAGAACCACAGTCCTGGGCCCACCTTTTGGAGCAAAAAAAAAAAAAAAAAAAAAAAAAAAAAAAAAAATTAATCTGTCTGGATAACCTGGATAGTTTCTTTACCGCCATGTCTCAGTTATATGAGGACCCTCAGTTAAAACCTACCGCTGAATCCGCCTTACACGCCCTACAACAAGGGCGCAGGCCCGCGGAAGACTACGTTCTGGAATTTAGGCGGTGAAGTTCAGACACAGAATGGAACGACGCAGCGCTCTGTTACTAATTCCGTTTGGGGTTATCCGATGCACTCAAGAACGAACTAGCACGGGTTGGCATACCCCATACCCTGGAAGATCTCATTAACCTGTCGGTGCAGATTGATCGGCGCTTGAGAGAGCGCCGTTCCGAGAGGTCTGTTAGCCAGTTCCGTCCCACTTTGGTCCTCCAAGGTCCCAAGTGCTACCAGCTCTGTAAGCCAAAGTCTTCATGCACCAGCTGCCTCAGCCCTTGATACTTCTGAACCAATGCAACTGGGGGTTCTCCGCCTGTCCCTCACTTCTGAAGAACGACAGCGCCGACGAGTCAATAACTTATGTATGTATTGCGGAGAACCAGGTCATTACGTTAGGTCTTGCCCAAATAAGACACGCAAGTCTCTTTCAGCTACTTCTAAGTTTGCACCTGCCTTGCCTAACCTTGCTAACCATCTGGCTCTCTCCGTTATCCTCCAGCTTCCAGGACAGGATCTGCTTACCTCGGCCATCATTGACTCAGGAGCCTGCAGTTGCTTCATTGATCTCGCCTTTGCGGCCCATCATCGCATCCCTTTTCGATCAAAGTCGCAGGGACTTGCTGTCCACCTCGCTGATGGGTCCACCCTTAGCTCTGGTCCGGTCACTCAGGAAACCATCCCACTGCTGGCTATCCTGAACACCTGTCACCGGGAGTTTCTCTGGCTGGATGCCATTTCTTCACCACTCTTCCCTATTATTCTTGGAATGCCTTGGTTGCAGGCTCATAACCCCAGCATTGATTGGGTTTCTGGAAAAATCAAGTTCCCGTCCAGTTACTGCCAACAGCACTGTTTATACAGAACTCTTGCAGAACCCAGTCAACTCTTGTGTCTGAACACCAACATGGAATCACAGCAGGCGATTCCTGAAGCTTACCGAGACTTCTCCGATGTTTTTAGTAAGAAAGGGGCAGAAACCCTTCCACCCCATAGACCCTACGACTGTCCCATAGAGCTGAAGTTTCCTTTGGGAGAATATTCCCTTTAACTGAGCAGGAGTTGGTTACCCTCAAAAAGTATAAATCGATGAAAATCTTGAGAGGCTTTATCCGCCCTTCTACCTCACCAGCCGGAGCCGGCACCTTTTTTGTTGAAAAAAAAAAAAAAGAAGACCACTCGCTACGACCCTGCATCGATTATAGGGAACTCAATAAAGTGAAAATTCAAAAATCGCTATCCCTTACCTCTCGTGCCAAAGCGGTTTCAGAGATTGGGTTCAGCCAAAATCTTTACCAAACTCGATCTCTGTGGGGCCTACAACTTAATTCGCATCAGAGAGGGAGACGAGTGGAAAACGACCTTCTGTACCAGGTTCGGACATTTCGAATACCTCGTCATGCCCTTCGGCCTGTGCAACGCACCGGCGACTTTTCAACATTTTGTCAATTACATTTTTCATGACCTTCTAGATTTATACGTTATAGTATACCTGGACGACATCCTGATCTTCTCCCCCTCAGTTAATAAACACCGCAGGCATGTCAGGAATGTGTTAACCCGGCTCAGGCAGCATGGACTTTATGCCAAATTGGAGAAATGTGAATTTGAGCTCCAGAGCATTCAGTTCCTCGGCTTAATCATCTCTACCGATGGTGTTAAGATGAACCCTCAAAAGGTTGCAGCTATCCTGGACTGGCCCGCTCCCTCCGATAGAAAAGGGGTCCAACGCTTTATCGGCTTTGCCAATTTTTATCGGAAATTTATAAGGGGCTTTTCTGCTATAATAACCCCCATCACGGAACTGACAAAACAGGGAAATCAATTCTGTTGGTCCCCTCAAGCACAATCGGCCTTTGGAAGGCTCAAGGAACTCTTTACGTCCGCTTCTATCCTGAAGCACCCAGACCCTGCTTTACCGTTTGTCCTTGAAGTGGACGCATCGGAGGTCGCGGTGGGGGCAGTGCTTTCTCAGTGGCAAGGTGCCAAGGCTCTTCTTCACCCCGTGGCCTTCTTCTCGCAAAAACTCTGATGCAGAGAAAAATTATGATGTAGGAGATCGGGAGTTGCTGGCCATTAAAGCCACACTTGAAGAGTGGCGCTACTTATTGGAGGGGGCTGCTCACCCCATTTTGGTCTACACGGACCATAAGAATCTAGAGTACTTGAGGTCGGCCAAGAGATTGAGACCACGGCAGGCAAGGTGGGCTCTGTTCTTCTCTAGATTCCAATTCCACATAACGTACAGACCAGGTACCAACAACACCAAACCAGATGCATTATCTCGTATGTTCCATGACTCCAGGGAACCTTTCCCTCCATACACCATTCTTCCGGCTGGAAACTTCCTGCTTCTTCAAGGAGATCTCATATCACGAATTAAACAGGCCTCAAGGAATTGGTCCCCTCCTGTGGAAGTTGATGTAAGCTCGCAAGACGACCTGTTCCGATACAAGGACAAAATCGTGGTCCCAGAGGATCTGAGGATTGCTGTACTGGAACTCTGTCAAGACCACAAATTGGCTGGCCATTTCAGTGTGTTGAAGACAACAGAGCTGGTACAACATACCTTTTGGTGGCCCCAGCTGGTAAGCGACTGCAAGAGTTTTGTGGAGTCTTGTATCACATGTGCTCGGAGCAAGAGCAGTCGAGCGAAGGCCTGGGGTCTATTAAGACCCTTACCCGTGCCGGAAAGGCCATGGAAAATGATCGCGATGGACTTCATCGTTGAGCTCCCGCTGGCAGAAGGCTACTCCACCATCTTTGTCATTGTAGACAGACTCTCCAAAATGGCCCACTTTCTACCCAAGAAGGGTACCCCATCAGCTTTGGAAACTGCAAAAATATTCATTAAGGAAATTGTACGTCTACACGGAGTCCCCTCAAGTATAGTATCTGATCGGGGGGGTACAGTTTACTTCCAGTTTTGGAAAGCTCTCTGCAGATCTCGAGATAGAATTGGCATTCTCATCGGCCTACCACCCCCAGACAAATGGGCAGACGGAGAGAACTAATCAGACTCTAGAACAGTATCTCCAATGTTTTTCTGCTTTCTCACAAAATGACTGGGTCTCTCTTCTACCTATTGCCGAGTTTGCCTACAATAACTCTGTGCATTCGGCCATCAAGCAAACACCATTTTTTGCAAACTATGGTTTTCACCCATCCTTTTTAACCAGCTCCTTACCTGAATGTGCGATTCCTGCAGTCTCTAAAACTATGAACTTCTTCATCAGTAACAACAAATTATTGCAGGAAACCATGGCTAAAACCCAAGAGTACAATAAGAAGATGTATGACAAGAAGAAGCGAGGACAATTGTTGTTGGAACCTGGCAACCAGGTCTGGCTGTCTACCAGTAATGTAAGGATGGCCTGTCCCTCGAGGAAGTTAGGTCCCAGGTTTATGGGTCCCTTTTCAGTCAAGAGGAAGATCAATGATGTGACCTGTGAGCTGGACTTACCCAACTCACTGAAGATCCATCCGGTCTTTCATGTGTCTCTACTTAAACCCGTTACCCCCAATTCCTTCTTGGGTCGCAATACTGGCCCGCCTGAACCCATAATTATCGACAACGAGGAAGAGTTTGAGGTGGAGGCAATTTTGGATTGCAGGAAGAGACAAAACCAAATCCAATATTTAATCAAGTGGAGGGGATACGGACCAGAAGATAATTCTTGGGAGCCGAAGAACTCTTGAGGAATTTTCGGAACACCCATGCGGAAAGACTGGCCCGGCTGGGCATCCGGAGGCTGCCCTTAAGGAGGGGGCATTGTCAGAGAGGTTCTCGGTTCAGGACACTTGCTGGGCAGTCTGGAGGGTGCCGGTTGCCTATTTAAGCTGATGGGATGCTGTGCTCAGTGCTGTCCGATCATCAGCTTCTTGTTTCCGAACTTCCTGTTTCCTGTGTATTGCTCTGATCTCCCTGTGATCCGGCTTGTTTACTGGACTCTCTCTCTCTGCTATCCGCCTGCAAATTGACCCCGGCCTGCCTCTGACGTTGAACCTGCCTGACCCCTTGTACCGTGCTGATTGCCTGTTGCCAAAACCTGCCTGTGACCTGGACCTTGTATCTGCCTGCTCCCTTTGTACCGTGCTGACCGCCTACTGCCAACTTTGCTAGTGACCGGATCTGGCTGCTCTGCACCTGTTAGCTGATCTCCAGCCTACCTATTACAACCTGCCAGCTTGTGTCAGGATCCTGGGCCTTATTCCTGCAAACCACCCGCCAGGCTCTCATACCATTCTGTGCTCCTGTGCCTTCTGTGTACTCTATCAGGGGCCGGGAACCAGATACGTACGGGAGGCCATCCCCTGCTACATCGGGTTCGTCAGTCTGGTACGGGTAAGTGTGACACAGGCCCTCCTCCACGTGATCAACGCGGCGCTCGGCCTCTGTCACCCTCTCACGGAGTTTGTGAACATCCTGTCGGATCAGGGAGATGTCAATTTTCACCTCCTCGATCCTGGAGGTAAGGGTGGATTGACAGAGAGCTATAGCCTACAGCACTCTGGCTGTGTCTCCAGAGGCCTGGTCATCAGATGCAGGAGACTGAGCGGCGCCATCTTCCTCACCCGTGTCTCGATCGTCATGATGATATTGAGCCAGTTTCGCCGCCACTCCGGAGCGCTTTGGAGGAGACATGCCGGTCTCTAGTTGGGCAGGTGATCCGGGTGATACAGGTGTCTTTCGGCAGGGAATATAGCCCCAAGGATCGCTTTTTAGGATATGTCTCGAGCGGAGCACTCACACCGCGCGTCCTACCCCATGCAGCTCCAGACCACGCCCTCTTTTGGTGGTATTTAATCACCGCTGGGTTTTTTATTTTTTGCGCTATAAATCAAAAAAAAAAAAAAAATAATATATATATATATATATATATATATATATATCTTTGTTTGTTAAAATTTATTGCAGAGTATGGGCAGAGTATGGGCACTACAGATCCAGCCCACATCGCTGCTGCAAATGATCTCTCCCCTCGGACTGTACAGATCGGTACAGAGAGGGGAGGGAGGTACCGGCATCATGACATGACGCCGGTTTGTTTACAAGTGATCGATCTGTCATTTGGTATACGGCTGTAATCCATGATGTGCCGGGTCTCCCGGACCCGGCGGTCATGGATGTTCCCAGGGGGCGCACGGGAGCAAGATTCTGGGAGGACGTCCATGGACACCCACCCAGAATAAGCCGACCGTGCTGTAGCCATCTTTCAGGTCTGGCCCGGTCGGCAAGTGGTTAAAAAAATTTAAACCTTTACAATCACTTTGAAGCGAGCTTCTTCCCCAGGGTTAAGGCTGTCAATACATTAATGAAATGAAAGAGGTCACATAGTCTAATTTTATTGTCTTGTTTAGTTTTTAATATGAGGACACTTTATACTTTTATAATACAGGGACACACACATACATACATATATTTTTTTTGGTATAATTAAATCCTGTGTGGTAAATGCATGGTTGATAGTTGTGATGTATAAATGTGTGGAGTAGAAATATAATTTCATTGTGAATTTGTTTTCTACAATGACAATAAATCTCATCTTATCTTCAAGTGACTTTGCTGCTGAAGAATAAACTCTGGTAGGAGCTGCGCTGAATCATCTCACTCAGGAAACCTGTTAGTGTTGATAGAGGCAGCTGTGTGCGATTAAGGAATGGCCACTAGGTGGCACCAACGCATTTCAAAGAATCACTTTCTTTCACAAGCCTTGTTTCCAGAGTGACCTTCCATGGCTTCTGTTACTAGAAATCTTTACATTCCTGCACACTGTATTGTGGTTGTCATTCCGGAGGAGCGGAGGCTACTTCACTATCAGATATTGTTTTATTTATAATAAGCCTGTACAGCTTTTAACTCCCTCCTGCACCCATGTACTTTTTTTTATTAATCAAAATATTTTTATTTTTTTTTTATTATTCGAAAGGTTGTCTTTGCTCCTCTTACCTTCCATTTCCAGCCGGTATTCCCGGATCTCCTCACTGACCGGGTTTGTGATCCTGACCCGGAATCTCCTCTCGGCGTCGTCTCTCTGCACACTGGGGATAATCAGCGTCCTATTGTCATCCATCAGGGAGAAGGACCGGATCTGTAATAAGGAAAAAATACAGAATATACCCATTTTGTCTGTTTAGGAGCTCAAAACCTGAACTGGCTGTCTGAGCTATGCCTTGCTTATAATGAGCCTACACACCTGCGCACTCGTATTTGTGCAGCGGTCATACAAGCGCACTTTTGGAAAAAATATACTTTTTAATTAAAAAAAAAAAAAACACTAAGACAGCAGTAAAGTTAGCCCAATTTTTTTTATGTTGTGAACGATAATGTTACACCGAGTAAATTGATACCAAACATGTCACGCTTCAAAATTGTGTCCGCTCGTGGAATGGCGAGAAACTTTTACCCTTAAAAATCTCCAAAGGTGACATTTAATAAAATTGTACAGGTTGCATGTTTTGAGTTAGAGGAGGTCTAGGGCTAGAATTATTGCTCTCGCTCTAACGATCGCAGCGATACCTCACATGTGTGGTTTGAGCACAGTTTTCACTTCTGCACGTGGGACGGGGCGTGTTTAAAAAAAATTTCTCACCTTTATTTTTTACACTGTTCTTTAAAAAAAATAAAAAAAAATAGTGTTACTTTTATTCCTATTACAAGGAATGTAAATATCCCTTGTAATAGAAAAAAAAATAAAAAATAAAAAATAAAAAAAATGCATGACAGGATGACAGGTCCTCTTAAATATGAGATCTGGGGTCAAAAAAAAAAAAAACCTCAGATCTCATTTACACTAAAATGCAATCTTGCTATGGTATGGAGACAGGTGTGGGCCATCTTCCCCTCACTCATCTCCATACCCAGCCACCAGAAGGACCCGATCGCCTCTGCCGAAGGCTCCGGCAAGTGGCGGAGGGCACAGGAGAGTGATAAAAGTGATCTTGCGGTGAATCCGCCGCAGAGACCATCATTTTTGGAACCCAGACCGCTGGCTGAAGAAGAGGATACTGGGGTTATGGTAGCTAGCTGCTGCCATAACAAAGATATCCCACTTCAAACACCAAACATATATTGGCGTGTGGCGGTCCGGAAGTGGTAAAAAAAAAAAAAAAAAATATCAATCAAAACTTTTCCACCGCTACCAACAGCTCCGGTAAGCGGCAGAGAATACCGGGAAATGGCGGGAGGGGAGGGGGCACCTCTCCCACCGCCAATAAAAATGATCTTGCAGCGAATCCGTCTCTGAGACCACTTTTAAAGCAGACCGCCTGTCGTTTTAAAAAATACCAGTATTTAATGTCAAAGTAGCGACATATATTCACGGTGGGCAGTCCAGAAGTGGTTAAACCTGAACCCTGCATTAGTTCTTTGCTGTATGGTCTCCAGCAGTGGCGGCTGGTGCTGAATATTTTGGGGGGCGGGCTATCAATACAGATGGGCGCCATTTTCTTGTAGACTAAAAGAAAATGGTGCCCATCTGTATAAATAGATCGATAGCCCGCTCTTCCTATAGAAATCCCCCTGAGGAAGATAAAAGACCCTGTATCGACACGCGTTGAGGAGGGTCACGGACGATCGCGGCACTAGGAACTAGTGCGGAGCTAGTAATTTCCATGAGAAGTGCTGGCGGGGCTTGTGCGAATTGGAGAGGCGATTCCCAAACACGGACTTTATCTTTGCTGTTTACAGACTGGTTCGCTGGTAGCACCAGAAAAAGGAGTACCCAGTCATCGGTTTTTATGCTATATAAGCACTATCAGTTTTCTCTACTATTTTTCATTGGTAATCACCAGGGCAGCCATCAGAAAGTTTGGGGCCCCTTACACAGCTTTAGGTCTTGGGCCCCCCCCCTGGCCTGACCACAAATATTCCTCAAGGCCCCCCACTGGCTGTCCCACCAAATCCACCCACTGGCGATCCCACCAGTCCTTCAGTGCACTAGAGGTCGACCGATATGGTTTTTCTCTGGCCGACGCCGATATACTATTCCGATTTTTTTTGGGGCTGGTATATTAGGCCGATTTTTTTTCTTTTTCCCCTTCATCTCATAAAATCTAACAGTTAGAGCCCTTTCACACTGGGGCGTTTTTCAGGCGCTTTTCGGCTAAAAATAGCACCTATAAAGTGTCTGCAAAACGGCTCCCCTGCAGTCTCAGTGTGATATCCCGAGTGCTTTCACACTGAGGCGATGCGCTGGCAGGATGTTTAAAAAAAAAAAAAAAAAAAAAAAAAAAAAAGTCCTGCAAGCAGCATCTTTGGAGCAGTGTATACCGCTCCTCCACCACTCCTGCCCATTGAAATGAATGCGCACCGCTGCCGAAGCACCTGCAAAGTGTTTCGGCAGTGGCGCATTTAACCCCTTCCTCGGCCGCTAGCTGGGTTATAAGCGCCTCGCTAGCAGCCGAATAGCGCCACTAAAATGCCGGTAAAATTAGCAGTGTTTGACCGTCAACGCCTGCCTGCTCCAGTGTGAAAGCAGCCTTAAATAATAACTGATACAGAAAATTTTTTACATTTAAACATTTATTAAACAAAAAAACCTCCAATCAGTTCACTTGTATGTAGAATTTTTTTTTTTTTAATCTAAAAACTATATCTTAAATATTAAATACACAAAAACAGGTAATCAAAACTTTTGGACCGCTGCGCAAATACCGTGTGACATAAAATATTGCAACAACCGCTATTTTATTCCCTAGGGTCTCTGCTAAAAAAAATATATTTTGGGGGTTCCAAGTGATTTTCTAGCAGAAAATACAGGATTTTTACTTGTAAGCAACAAGTGTCAGAAAAGATTTAGTCTTTAAATGGTTAAACTGGGAACTCTCCTACACATGGAGTTCAGCTCATTGATAAGAAGAAACATTGTATCTCTTCAGGTTCTTTTATCAGACTTAGCAAGCTGCCCAGAGAGGAGAGAAGTCTCTCCACAGAAGACTTCAGGCAACTTGCATTGACTTCTATTACAGAAGTCATTTGCAAGTTGTGCTGAAGTTATAATCGGCCTTTATCAGCACAATCGGCCGATGCCGATTAAGTAAAAAACGCAAAATATCGGCCGATATATCGGTCAACCTCTACAGTGCACCAACTTTTATTTTAATACTCTTACAACCTAATATATCCTCCACTCCCATATCCTCCATCCTATGTACTGCTGCTCCTCCATCCCATATCCTCCTCCTGTTGCAGTACCATCAGCGCCATCCCATGTACTTTTCCTCCTCCATCCCAAGTCCTCCTCCCCATGTGCTCCTCCTCCAGTCCCATCTCCCCCCCATCCCAAGTCCTCTTCCTTCTCCAGTCCCATCTCCTCCATCCCACATTCTTCTTCTGCAGTCCCATCGTCACCATCCCATATCTTGTTTTTCCAGTCCCATCTCCTCCAGTTTCATCCTCTCCACCCCGATGTCCTCTTCCTTCTCCATTTCCTCCATCCCACATCCTCCTCCTTCTGCAGTCCCATCTTCTCCTCCATCCCATGTCCTCATCCTCCATCCCACATCCTCCTCCAGTCCCATCTTCGCCATCCCATCCTCCATCATTCTATGTCCTCCTCCTCCATCCCACATCCTCCTCCAGTCCCATCTTCCCCATCCCCATCTCCTCCTCCATCATTCTATGTCCTCCTCCATCATTTTATGTTCTTCTCCAGTCCCATCTTCCCCATCCCATCTCCTCCATCATTCTATGTCCTCCTCCTCCATCAGTCTATGTCCTCTTCCATCCCACATCCTCCTCCAGTCCCATCTTCCTCATTCCATCTTCTCCTCCATCATTCTATGTCCTCCTCCTCCAGTCTCATCTCCCCTCTATGTCGGTCCTCTCTCGCAGTCCTTCTATCCCTTCTGTGTGCGGAGGGTATGACAGTGGCAGAATGGAGAAGGATTCATTTAATGGTAGTCTGTGGGGTGACCAGGGAGTGATGTTGGGCAGACAAGGGTCTGAATTATGTCAGTCAGCTGGATGTATGAAGTGGTCTGGAGGGGGGGTGATGCAAGTTGGGGGGAGTAGGGGACTGAGATGGGGTCAAATAGTCATGTTTATAATAAAAAAAAAAAATACACTATTGTGCTCATCTATCTATCAATATATACACAATACTGGTACTCAAAAGGGGTCAGACATGGGGCGGTATGGAGAGAAGTACAGGGGTCAGGCATGGGACAGTATGGAGAGGAGTACAGGGGGTCAGACATGGGGGTGGAATGGAGGGGAGGTATGGAGAGGAGTAAAAAGGTCAGACATGGAGGGGAGAGGAGTACAGACAGACAGACAGAGACAATGTGAATCCCCCCTGCACTTAGCACATATACTAGTATACTCCAGGATCCTCCCACTTTGTCACATAAAAGGAGACAAGGGGTGGGGTAAAGGTAGGAGGATACATGAGTAGAGAGGCGGGCTATGACGGATCTGATTGGTCGGTGAAGGAGTGAAGAGTATATTGGGTTATTTTCCGGGAAGTGGGCAGAGTAGCGGAGGGAATCCGGACACGGGGAGGAGATCTCCCGGATAAAGTACATGGAGAGATCTGACAGGAGAAGGGAGAGCGTCTGGTGACGTCACAGGACATAGCGGAGAGCGCCACCTCCCGGCAGAGAGGAGAACAGCCCCGAGGAGGTGAGGTTTGTGCGTCCATCACCTGATTGGTCGGTGTGATCAGAGGGGTGGACACAATGTATCGGGGGAGATTGTAGTGTTTGGATCCAATGTATGGAGGGGGAGGAGCAGATTGGAGACAATCTATGGAGGGGGGAGGGGGGAGGGGGAGGAGCGGATTAAAGACAATCTATGGAGGGGGGAGGGGGAGGAGCGGATTAAAGACAATCTATGGAGGGGGGAGGGGGAAGAGCGGATTGGAGACAATCTATGGAGGGGGGAGGGGGAAGAGCGGATTGGAGACAATCTATGGAGGGGGGAGGGGGAAGAGCGGATTGGAGACAATGTATGGAGGGGGGAGGAGCGGATTGGATACAATGTATGGAGGGGGGAGGAGCGGATTGGATACAATGTATGAAAGGGGGAGGAGTGGATTGGATACAATGTATGAAAGGGGGAGGAGTGGATTGGATACAATGTATGGAGGGGGAGGGGTGGATTGGATACAATGTATGGAGGGGGGAGGAGCGGATTGGATACAATGTATGGAGGGGGAGGGGTGGATTGGATACAATGTATGGAGGGGAGGAGCGGATTGGATCCAATGTATGGAGGGGGGGAGCGGATTGGATCCAATGTATGGAGAGGGGGGAGCGGATTGGATACAATGTATGAGATGACCGGACTGATTGATTTGTACCCCGGACTCTCCCCGGTGATGATCGGATACAGAGGTCGGAGGGTCTCTGATCTCTGGAGGTGACCCGGATCGGTGCGAAGTGAGAAGCTGGAAATCCTCAGAAATTATCCGAGTTTTCTTATTTGTTTCTCTGATTGCAGCCTCTGGGGTGATGAGAGGAGCACCGGAATGATCTTCTGTGTATGGGGGGAGGGTGTCGCCCATATAAATGGGTTGGATATCGGTGTACCGGTACTGGACAGATCTCTCGGTTCTATCAGGCCGGTGTCGGAGGTCTCTGGTCATACCTGGTAATGCTGCCAGCGAACATCCTCCTCTGTCTGCTCTACAAGCGGACCTGTACCCCCCCTCTAGACAGACAGAACCGTTCTCATTCATCAGGCATGGGGGGTCCATCTGATATTATTTTATATATCCATGGAATATCTATAATAGATGATTAGTTTGATAGATAATAGATAGAATAATAGAAAGATAGATAAAATAATAATAGATGCCAATTGACGGGTTCCTTCATATTCATCAGGCATGGGGGGCACATCTAATATAGATATTTCATAGACAGACAGACAGACAATATACTATAAGAGGACAGATAAGAGCATTCGTTCGATTTTCTAATCATTAGTCAAATCGACGTTTATTTTCAACCACAGTGACGGGAAAATTTGGAAATAAAAAACTTCTTGGTGAAAGGAATTATCAGACAGTGTATGTGGTTTTCGTTCAGAAATTACAATTATTTTAAAAACAGAATGTTAAAAACAAGTGAAAATTTCAAACATTCTTTCATTCAGCGAATGTACAAAGATTTTTTGTCTGAATATTCTCATCTGAAAATTGATTGGTGTGGCCAGCATAAGGCTCGGTACACACCTAGGCAGTTTGCTTTTGATCTGTTTCTGCGGTGCGTTTTGATTTTTGCACACTTGGTTTTGCTGCAATTTGCGTTTTTTGCATTTTTTTTTGGCCAATTTGTTGTTGGGCAGATTAAAAAAAAAAAAAACACAAATTGCTGCAAAAACACATTTCATGCTTTTCTTCAGCTTCTCCATTGAAGTATGTTGAATCAAAAAAAAGCACAGTTTTGCGTTAAAAAAAAAAGTCCCTGACCCTTTCAAAATACAAAGCGGCTGAAAAAAGCATAGATGTGAACGTGTCCCATAGGAAAACATGTAAATGAACTGTAGTCCGTTTCTGCAAAAAGCACTAAACACATAGATGTAAACCAGGTCTAAGACGTTTAGTAACATAATGGGGTTAAAAAAAATGAATATAAGCCCTTTATAGTACGAGAAAAAAAAAAAAAAAAAAAAAAAAAAAAAAAAAAAAAGCTGATAATTGCTACTTTAAGCCCGGGTTCACACCTATGCGAATTAGAGGTGCGTTTCCGCACCTCTAATTCCCATAGCAGGAGAATGTGACTGGCTCCCTATGGAGCCGGTTCACATATCTCCGGGGCGGCTGCGGTGCGCACTGCACAAAAACGCTGTGTGTCTTTGGCTGCGTTTCAGGGACGAATTCAGGCATAGAATCGTCCCTGATTCGTCCCTGAAACGGTGAACAGGGACGCACAGCGCTCCTGTGCGGTGCGCAGCGTATTATGGTGTGAACCCGGGCTAAGGGGTTCATTTTTTTTACTATAGAACTGTGAAATTATTTACATTAGCTCTGTATTATTTTCTCTTTTTGTACTATAAAGGGCTCATTTTAGTTTTTTTTTAACCCCATTATGTTACTGGCCGATCGATTATGAAAATAGTAATCGATTACTTTCAGCCCTAGTGCAGTGTGTGCAGGAGAGGAGTACTGGAGGGGAGCACAGGGTGCAGTGTGTGCAGGAAAGGAGGACTGGAGGGCAGTGTGTGCAGGAGAGGAGTACTGGAGGGAGGACAGTGGGCAGTGGGCCCAGGAGAGGAGTACTGGAGGGAGGACAGTGGGCAGTGGGCCCAGGAGAGGAGTACTGGAGGGAGGACAGTGGGCAGTGGGCCCAGGAGAGGAGTCCTGGGAGGGGGAGGACAGTGGGCCCAGGAGAGGAGTCCTGGGAGGGGGAGGACAGTGGGCCCAGGAGAGGAGTCCTGGGAGGAAGAGGACAGTGGGCCCAGGAGAGGAGTCCTGGGAGGGGGAGGACAGTGGGCCCAGGAGAGGAGTCCTGGGAGGGGGAGGACAGTGGGCCCAGGAGAGGAGTCCTGGGAGGGGGAGGACAGTGGGCCCAGGAGAGGAGTCCTGGGAGGGGGAGGACAGTGGGCCCAGGAGAGGAGTCCTGGGAGGGGGAGGACAGTGGGCCCAGGAGAGGAGTCCTGGGAGGGGGAGGACAGTGGGCCCAGGAGAGGAGTCCTGGGAGGGGGAGGACAGTGGGCCCAGGAGAGGAGTCCTGGGAGGGGGAGGACAGTGGGCCCAGGAGAGGAGTCCTGGGAGGGGGAGGACAGTGGGCCCAGGAGAGGAGTCCTGGGAGGGGGAGGACAGTGGGCCCAGGAGAGGAGTCCTGGGAGGGGGAGGACAGTGGGCCCAGGAGAGGAGTCCTGGGAGGGGGAGGACAGTGGGCCCAGGAGAGGAGTCCTGGGAGGGGGAGGACAGTGGGCCCAGGAGAGGAGTCCTGGGAGGGGGAGGACAGTGGGCCCAGGAGAGGAGTACTGGGAGGGGGAGGACAGTGGGCCCAGGAGAGGAGTACTGGAGGGGGGTTCACATTGGGCACAGGAGAGGAGTACTGGGGGGGGGGGGAGGACAATGGGCGCAGGAGAGGAGTACTGGAGGGGGGGGAGTGGGCGCAGGAGAGGAGTACTGGAGGCAGGAGAGGAGTACTGGAGGGGGAGGACAGTGGGCACAGGAGAGGAGTACTGGAGGGGGAGGACAGTGGGCACAGGAGAGGAGTACTGGAGGGGGAGGACAGTGGGCACAGGAGAGGAGTACTGGGGGGGTTCACAGTGGGCACAGGAGAGGAGTACGGGACAATGGGCGCAGGAGAGGAGTACTGGAGGGGGGGGGGAGTGGGCGCAGGAGAGGAGTACTGGAGGGGGGAGGACAGTGGGCGCAGGAGAGCAGGATAGAGGGCATTGTGTGCAAGAGAGGAGTATTGGAGGGGAGGACAGCAGGGAGGGAGTGTGCAGGAGAGGAGTACTGGAGGTGAGGACAGAGGGCAGTGTGCAGGAGAGGACAGCAGGGAGGGAGTGTGCAGGAGAGGAGTACTGGAGGTGAGGACAGAGGGCAGTGTGCAGGAGAGGACAGCAGGGAGTGTGTGTAGGAGAGGAGTACTGGAGGGTATTATAATTTGGAGGGTGTATGGGAGAGAACTAAGGAGGGTATAAGCAGTGGGTAGTATATGTAGGAGATGAGTGCAGAATGACAGGCTGCAGTATGTGTGGGAAAAGAGTATTTGTGGTTGGGGGGGGGGGGTGTGTGAAGGTAATATGTATGTAGAATATGAAGAGATCCCATACATAATACTCTCTGTACTCCTCTCCTCTATATTGTCTCCTATGAGGATCGTACAGCTAGTTCTGTACAGACAGTGATCTGTATGATGGAAGGTGATGAGAACAGGAGAGGAGTGTGCAAGATAATCAATGGGGCAGTACATAGAGGAGAGCAATCACCCCCAATATCACCCCCCCCCCTAAATCTAGATACTATGAGATCCACTTTCCCTTAATAATAACCCCCCACAATGAACTCTTCTCCATTCCACCTGAACCCATTTTTACCCCCCACTACAATGACACCCCCTATATATCACCGGACCCCCCTATTATCAGTCTCCCTCCCCCACACATCCTCCCCCACACGTTCTCCGGTGTCTCACCTCGTATTCCCCGGTGTTGTGTATTCCGCCTCCTCCTATCACAGGACCGTCTCTATGTCTCCGATCACTACGATCCTCTCCGTCCTCCTCACTTCTATATGTAATCACATGGGGGGCGTGTCCTGTATAACCCCGCCTCTCTAGACACTAAAGTTTTATGGTCTCATCTTTTTTGACAGCTGAGGTGCATGCGCCCGTTGGTTTTCCCCTCTCCTGGGTGATCCGTGAGGCAGATCTAGCACAGTAGCTGCTGTGGGTTGGTCCATGTTGTCCACTCTTCGGGGGGGGGGGGGGGGGGGGTTTTGGGGGACTGAGGATACTTTTAGAACAGACTGACAGATCTAATGAACCCCCCCCCCTCCCGAGCTGTCAGTTCTCTGTCACTGAATCATTTCAGACTTTGTCACTTCTTCATGTTTCTTTATCTTCTCCTCCATCTAAGGATAATTACTTTTTGTTGCTCCAATTTTTAGTGGAGTATTTCCCCCTTTCCTGTTTGGGTGAGAATGATGCCCCCTGGTTTTGGGGTCTTGTTAGAGATGAACTCCGGAAGTTTTACCCCCCCCCCCCAACCCGCCTTCCTGACCAGGCCATTTGTTTTTGCTATCCAGCTATCTGCGTTACATTAACTGACAATTCCACACTCATGTAACGTTGTACCCAAATAAAATTTGTATCATTT
>JBBGZY010003256.1:0-134745 GCA_037952925.1 Lithobates clamitans
ATCATACACCTACCTGTCACCATATACACTAATCATACACCGACCTCCCTGTCACCATATACACTAATCATACACCGACCTACCTGTCACCATATACACTAATCACACCCCGACCTACATGTCACCATATACACTAATCATACTCCGACCTACCTGTCACCATATACACTAATCACACCCCGACCTACCTGTCACCATATACACTAATCATACACCGACCTACCTGTCACCATATACACTAATCATACACCTACCTACCTGTCACCATATACACTAATCACACCCCGACCTACCTGTCACCATATACACTAATCATACACCAACCTACCTGTCACCATATACACTAATCACACCCCGACCTACCTGTCACCATATACACTAATCATACACCGACCTACCTGTCACCATATACACTAATCACACCCCCACCTACCTGTCACCATATACACTAATCATACACCGACCTCCCTGTCACCATATACACTAATCACACCCCGACCTACCTGTCACCATATACACTAATCATACACCGACCTACCTGTCACCATATACACTAATCATACACCGACCTACCTGTCACCATATACACTAATCATACACCGACCTACCTGTCACCATATACACTTATCACACCCCGACCTACCTGTCACCATATACACTAATCATACACCGACCTACCTGTCACCATATACACTAATCATACCCCGACCTACCTGTCACCATATACACTAATCATACCCCGACCTACCTGTCACCATATACACTAATCATACCCCGACCTACCTGTCACCATATACACTAATCACACACCAACCTACCTGTCACCTTATACACGAATTATACACCGACCTACCTGTCACCATATACAGTAATCATACACCGACCTACCTGTCACCATATACACCAACCTACCTGTCACCATATACACTAATCATACACCGACCTACCTGTCACCATATACACTAATCATACACCGACCTACCTGTCACCATATACACTAATCATACCCCGACCTACCTGTCACTATATACACTAATCATACACCGACCTACCTGTCACCATATACACTAATCATACCCCGACCTACCTGTCACTATATACACTAATCATACACCAACCTACCTGTCACCATATACACTAATCACACCCCGACCTACCTGTCACCATATACACTAATCATACACCGACCTACCTGTCACCATATACACTAATCACACCCCGACCTACCTGTCACCATATACACCAATCATACACCGACCTACCTGTCACCATATACACCAATCATACACCGACCTACCTGTCACCATATACACCAACCTACCTGTCACCATATACACTAATCATACACCGACCTACCTGTCACCATATACACTAATCACACCCGACCTACCTGTCACCATATACACTAATCATACACCGACCTACCTGTCACCATATACACTAATCATACACCGACCTACCTGTCACCATATACACTAATCACACCCCGACCTACCTGTCACCATATACACTAATCATACACCGACCTACCTGTCACCATATACACTAATCATACACCGACCTACCTGTCACCATATACACTAATCATACACCGACCTACCTGTCACCAAATACACTAATCACACCCTAACCTACCTGTCACCATATACACTAATCATACACCGACCTACCTGTCACCATATACACTAATCATACCCCGACCTACCTGTCACCATATACACTAATCCTACACCGACCTACCTGTCACCATATACACTAATCACACCCTAACCTACCTGTCACCATATACACTAATCATACACCGACCTACCTGTCACCATATACACTAATCACACCCTGACCTACCTGTCACCATATACACTAATCATACCCCGACCTACCTGTCACCATATACACTAATCATACACCGACCTACCTGTAATCATATACACTAATCACACCCCGACCTACCTGTCACCATATACACTAATCACACCCCGACCTACCTGTCACCATATACACTAATCATACACCGACCTACCTGTCACCATATACACTAATCATACACCGACCTACCTGTCACCATATACACCAATAATACACCGACCTACCTGTCACCATATACACTAATCATACACCGACCTACCTGTCACCATATACACTAATCATACACCGACCTACCTGTCACCATATACACTAATCACGCACCGACCTACCTGTCACCATATACACTAATCACACCCCGACCTACCTGTCACCATATACACTAATCATACACCGACCCACCTGTCACCATATACACTAATCATACACCGACCTACCTGTCACCATATACACTAATCATACACCGACCTACCTGTCACCATATACACTAATCATACACCGACTTACCTGTCACCATATATACCTGTCACCATATACACTAATCACACCCCGACCTACCTGTCACCATATACACTAATCATACACCGACCTACCTGTCACCATATACACTAATCATACACCTACCTACCTGTCACCATATACACTAATCACACCCCGACCTACCTGTCACCATATACACTAATCACACCCCGACCTACCTGTCACCATATACACTAATCATACACCGACCTACCTGTCACCATATACACTAATCATACACCGACCTACCTGTCACCATATACACTAATCATACACCCCGACCTACCTGTCACCATATACACTAATCACACCCTGACCTACCTGTCACCATATACACTAATCATACACCGACCTACCTGTCACCATATACACTAATCACACACCGACCTACCTGTCTCCATATACACTAATCACACCCCGACCTACCTGTCACCATATACACTAATCATACACCGACCTACCTGTCACCATATACACTAATCACACCCCGACCTACCTGTCACCATATACACTAATCATACACCGACCTACCTGTCACCATATACACTAATCACACACCGACCTACCTGTCTCCATATACACTAATCACACACCGACCTACCTGTCTCCATATACACTAATCACACACCGACCTACCTGTCACCATATACACTAATCACACCCCCACCTACCTGTCACCATATACACTAATCATACACCGACCTACCTGTCACTATATACACTAATCATACACCGACCTACCTGTCACCATATACACTAATCACACCCCGACCTACCTGTCACCGTATACACTAATCATACACCGACCTACCTGTCACCATATACACTAATCATACACCGACCTACCTGTCACCATATACACTAATCATACACCGACCTACCTGTCACCATATACACTAATCATACACCGACCTACCTGTCACCATATACACCGACCTACCTGTCACCATATACACTAATCATTCCCCGACCTACCTGTCACCATATACACTAATCATGCACCGACCTACCTGTCTCCATATACACTAATCACACCCCGACCTACCTGTCATCATATTCACTAATCATACACCGACCTACCTGTCACCATATACACTAATCACACACCGACCTACCTGTCACAATATACACTAATCATACACCGACCTACCTGTCACCATATACACTAATCATACACCGACCTACCTGTCACCATATACACTAATCATACACCGACCTACCTGTCACCATATACACTAATCATACACCGACCTACCTGTCACCATATACACTAATCACACCCCGACCTACCTGTCACCATATACACTAATCATACACTGACCTACCTGTCACCATATACACTAATCACACCCCGACCTACCTGTCACCATATACACTAATCACACCGACCTACCTGTCACCATATACACTAATCACACCCCGACCTACCTGTCACCATATACACTAATCATACCGACCTACCTGTCACCATATACACTAATCATACACCGACCTACCTGTCACCATATACACTAATCATACCGACCTACCTGTCACCATATACACTAATCACACCCTAACCTACCTGTCACCATATACACTAATCACACCCTGACCTACCTGTCACCATATACACTAATCATACCCCGACCTACCTGTCACCATATACACTAATCATACCGACCTACCTGTCACCATATACACTAATCATACCGACCTACCTGTCACCATATACACTAATCACACACCGACCTACCTGTCACCATATACACTAATCATACCGACCTACCTGTCACCATATACACTAATCATACCGACCTACCTGTCACCATATACACTAATCATACACCGACCTACCTGTCACCATATACACTAATCACACCCCGACCTACCTGTCACCATATACACTAATCACACACCGACCTACCTGTCACCATATACACTAATCATACACCGACCTACCTGTCACCATATACACTAATCATACCCCGACCTACCTGTCACCATATACACTAATCATACCCCGACCTACCTGTCACCATATACACTAATCATACACCGACCTACCTGTCACCATATACACTAATCATACCGACCTACCTGTCACCATATACACTAATCACACACCGACCTACCTGTCACCATATACACTAATCATACACCGACCTACCTGTCACCATATACACTAAACACACCGACCTACCTGTCACCATATACACTAATCATACACCGACCTACCTGTCATCATATACACTAATCATACACCGACCTACCTGTCACCATATACTCTAATCACACACCGACCTACCTGTCACCATATACACTAATCATACACCGACCTACCTGTCACCATATACACTAATCATACACCGACCTACCTGTCACCATATACACTAATCACACCCCGACCTACCTGTCACCATATACACTAATCACACACCGACCTACCTGTCACCATATACACCAACCTACCTGTCACCATATACACTAATCATACACCAACCTACCTGTCACCATATACACTAATCATACACCGACCTACCTGTCACCATATACACTAATCACACCCGACCTACCTGTCACCATATACACTAATCACACACCGACCTACCTGTCACCATATACACTAATCATACACCGACCTACCTGTCACCATATACACTAATCATACACCGACCTACCTGTCACCATATACACTAATCACACCCGACCTACCTGTCACCATATACACTAATCATACACCGACCTACCTGTCACCATATACACTAATCATACACCGACCTACCTGTCACCATATACACTAATCACACCCCGACCTACCTGTCACCATATACACTAATCACACCCTAACCTACCTGTCACCATATACACTAATCATACACCGACCTACCTGTCACCATATACACTAATCACACCCCGACCTACCTGTCACCATATACACTAATCATACCCCGACCTACCTGTCACCATATACACTAATCACACCCCGACCTACCTGTCACCATATACACTAATCATACACCGACCTACCTGTCACCATATACACTAATCATACACTGACCTACCTGTCACCATATACACTAATCATACACTGACCTACCTGTCACCATATACACTAATCATACCCCGACCTACCTGTCACCATATACACTAATCACACCCCGACCTACCTGTCACCATATACACTAATCATACACCGACCTACCTGTCACCATATACACTAATCATACCCCGACCTACCTGTCACCATATACACTAATCATACACCGACCTACCTGTCACCATATACACTAATCATACCCCGACCTACCTGTCACCATATACACTAACCTACCTGTCACCATATACACTAATCACACCCCGACCTACCTGTCACCATATACACTAATCATACACCTACCTACCTGTCACCATATACACTAATCACACCCCGACCTACCTGTCACCATATACACTAATCATACCCCGACCTACCTGTCACCATATACACTAATCACACCCCGACCTACCTGTCACCATATACACTAATCATACACCGACCTACCTGTCACCATATACACTAATCATACCCCGACCTACCTGTCACCATATACACTAACCTACCTGTCACCATATACACTAATCACACCCCGACCTACCTGTCACCATATACACTAATCATACACCTACCTACCTGTCACCATATACACTAATCACACCGACCTACCTGTCACCATATACACTAATCACACCCCGACCTACCTGTCACCATATACACTAATCATACCGACCTACCTGTCACCATATACACTAATCATACCGACCTACCTGTCACCATATACACTAATCACACACCGACCTACCTGTCACCATATACACTAATCATACCGACCTACCTGTCACCATATACACTAATCATACCCCGACCTACCTGTCACCATATACACTAATCATACACCGACCTACCTGTCACCATATACACTAATCATACCGACCTACCTGTCACCATATACACTAATCACACACCGACCTACCTGTCACCATATACACTAATCATACCGACCTACCTGTCACCATATACACTAATCATACCGACCTACCTGTCACCATATACACTAATCATACACCGACCTACCTGTCACCATATACACTAATCACACCCCGACCTACCTGTCACCATATACACTAATCATACACCAACCTACCTGTCACCATATACACTAATCACACCCCGACCTACCTGTCACCATATACACTAATCATACACCGACCTACCTGTCACCATATACACTAATCACACCCCGACCTACCTGTCACCATATACACCAATCATACACCGACCTACCTGTCACCATATACACCAATCATACACCGACCTACCTGTCACCATATACACTAATCATACACCGACCTACCTGTCACCATATACACTAATCACACCCCGACCTACCTGTCACCATATACACTAATCATACACCGACCTACCTGTCACCATATACACTAATCATACACCGACCTACCTGTCACCATATACACTAATCATACACCGACCTACCTGTCACCATATACAGTAATCACACACCGACCTACCTGTCACCATATACACTAATCATACACCGACCTACCTGTCACCATATACACTAATCATACCCGACCTACCTGTCACCATATACACCAACCTACCTGTCACCATATACACTAATCATACACCGACCTACCTGTCACCATATACACCAATCATACACCGACCTACCTGTCACCATATACACTAATCATACACCGACCTACCTGTCACCATATACACTAATCATACACCGACCTACCTGTCACCATATACACTAATCACGCACCGACCTACCTGTCACCATATACACTAATCACACCCCGACCTACCTGTCACCATATACACTAATCATACACCGACCTACCTGTCACCATATACACTAATCATACACCGACCTACCTGTCACCATATACACTAATCATACACCGACCTACCTGTCACCATATACACTAATCATACACCGACCTACCTGTCACCATATACACTAATCATACACCGACTTACCTGTCACCATATACACTAATCACACCCCGACCTACCTGTCACCATATACACTAATCATACACCGACCTACCTGTCACCATATACACTAATCATACACCGACCTACCTGTCACCGTATACACTAATCATACACCGACCTACCTGTCACCGTATACACTAATCATACACCTACCTACCTGTCACCATATACACTAATCACACACCGACCTACCTGTCACCATATACACTAATCATACCCCGACCTACCTGTCACCATATACACTAATCATACACCTACCTACCTGTCACCATATACACTAATCACACCCCGACCTACCTGTCACCATATACACTAATCACACCCCGACCTACCTGTCACCATATACACTAATCATACACCGACCTACCTGTCACCATATACACTAATCACACACCGACCTACCTGTCACCATATACACTAATCACACCCCGACCTACCTGTCACCATATACACTAATCATACACCGACCTACCTGTCACCATATACACTAATCATACCCCGACCTACCTGTCACCATATACACTAATCATACCGACCTACCTGTCACCATATACACTAATCACACCCCGACCTACCTGTCACCATATACACTAATCATACACCGACCTACCTGTCACCATATACACTAATCACACCCCGACCTACCTGTCACCATATACACCAATCATACACCGACCTACCTGTCACCATATACACCAATCATACCCCGACCTACCTGTCACCATATACACCAATCATACACCAACCTACCTGTCACCATATACACTAATCACACCCCGACCTACCTGTCACCATATACACTAATCACACCCCGACCTACCTGTCACCATATACACTAATCACACCCCGACCTACCTGTCACCATATACACTAATCATACCCCGACCTACCTGTCACCATATACACTAATCATACACCTACCTACCTGTCACCATATACACTAATCACACCCCGACCTACCTGTCACCATATACACTAATCACACCCCGACCTACCTGTCACCATATACACTAATCATACACCCACCTACCTGTCACCATATACACTAATCATACACCGACCTACCTGTCACCATATACACTAATCATACACCTACCTACCTGTCACCATATACACTAATCATACACCTACCTGTCACCATATACACTAATCATACACCGACCTCCCTGTCACCATATACACTAATCATACACCGACCTACCTGTCACCATATACACTAATCACACCCCGACCTACATGTCACCATATACACTAATCATACTCCGACCTACCTGTCACCATATACACTAATCACACCCCGACCTACCTGTCACCATATACACTAATCATACACCGACCTACCTGTCACCATATACACTAATCATACACCTACCTACCTGTCACCATATACACTAATCACACCCCGACCTACCTGTCACCATATACACTAATCATACACCAACCTACCTGTCACCATATACACTAATCACACCCCGACCTACCTGTCACCATATACACTAATCATACACCGACCTACCTGTCACCATATACACTAATCACACCCCCACCTACCTGTCACCATATACACTAATCATACACCGACCTCCCTGTCACCATATACACTAATCACACCCCGACCTACCTGTCACCATATACACTAATCATACACCGACCTACCTGTCACCATATACACTAATCATACACCGACCTACCTGTCACCATATACACTAATCATACACCGACCTACCTGTCACCATATACACTTATCACACCCCGACCTACCTGTCACCATATACACTAATCATACACCGACCTACCTGTCACCATATACACTAATCATACCCCGACCTACCTGTCACCATATACACTAATCATACCCCGACCTACCTGTCACCATATACACTAATCATACCCCGACCTACCTGTCACCATATACACTAATCACACACCAACCTACCTGTCACCTTATACACGAATTATACACCGACCTACCTGTCACCATATACAGTAATCATACACCGACCTACCTGTCACCATATACACCAACCTACCTGTCACCATATACACTAATCATACACCGACCTACCTGTCACCATATACACTAATCATACACCGACCTACCTGTCACCATATACACTAATCATACCCCGACCTACCTGTCACTATATACACTAATCATACACCGACCTACCTGTCACCATATACACTAATCATACCCCGACCTACCTGTCACTATATACACTAATCATACACCAACCTACCTGTCACCATATACACTAATCACACCCCGACCTACCTGTCACCATATACACTAATCATACACCGACCTACCTGTCACCATATACACTAATCACACCCCGACCTACCTGTCACCATATACACCAATCATACACCGACCTACCTGTCACCATATACACCAATCATACACCGACCTACCTGTCACCATATACACCAACCTACCTGTCACCATATACACTAATCATACACCGACCTACCTGTCACCATATACACTAATCACACCCGACCTACCTGTCACCATATACACTAATCATACACCGACCTACCTGTCACCATATACACTAATCATACACCGACCTACCTGTCACCATATACACTAATCACACCCCGACCTACCTGTCACCATATACACTAATCATACACCGACCTACCTGTCACCATATACACTAATCATACACCGACCTACCTGTCACCATATACACTAATCATACACCGACCTACCTGTCACCAAATACACTAATCACACCCTAACCTACCTGTCACCATATACACTAATCATACACCGACCTACCTGTCACCATATACACTAATCATACCCCGACCTACCTGTCACCATATACACTAATCCTACACCGACCTACCTGTCACCATATACACTAATCACACCCTAACCTACCTGTCACCATATACACTAATCATACACCGACCTACCTGTCACCATATACACTAATCACACCCTGACCTACCTGTCACCATATACACTAATCATACCCCGACCTACCTGTCACCATATACACTAATCATACACCGACCTACCTGTAATCATATACACTAATCACACCCCGACCTACCTGTCACCATATACACTAATCACACCCCGACCTACCTGTCACCATATACACTAATCATACACCGACCTACCTGTCACCATATACACTAATCATACACCGACCTACCTGTCACCATATACACCAATAATACACCGACCTACCTGTCACCATATACACTAATCATACACCGACCTACCTGTCACCATATACACTAATCATACACCGACCTACCTGTCACCATATACACTAATCACGCACCGACCTACCTGTCACCATATACACTAATCACACCCCGACCTACCTGTCACCATATACACTAATCATACACCGACCCACCTGTCACCATATACACTAATCATACACCGACCTACCTGTCACCATATACACTAATCATACACCGACCTACCTGTCACCATATACACTAATCATACACCGACTTACCTGTCACCATATATACCTGTCACCATATACACTAATCACACCCCGACCTACCTGTCACCATATACACTAATCATACACCGACCTACCTGTCACCATATACACTAATCATACACCTACCTACCTGTCACCATATACACTAATCACACCCCGACCTACCTGTCACCATATACACTAATCACACCCCGACCTACCTGTCACCATATACACTAATCATACACCGACCTACCTGTCACCATATACACTAATCATACACCGACCTACCTGTCACCATATACACTAATCATACACCCCGACCTACCTGTCACCATATACACTAATCACACCCCGACCTACCTGTCACCATATACACTAATCATACACCGACCTACCTGTCACCATATACACTAATCACACACCGACCTACCTGTCTCCATATACACTAATCACACCCCGACCTACCTGTCACCATATACACTAATCATACACCGACCTACCTGTCACCATATACACTAATCACACCCCGACCTACCTGTCACCATATACACTAATCATACACCGACCTACCTGTCACCATATACACTAATCACACACCGACCTACCTGTCTCCATATACACTAATCACACACCGACCTACCTGTCTCCATATACACTAATCACACACCGACCTACCTGTCACCATATACACTAATCACACCCCCACCTACCTGTCACCATATACACTAATCATACACCGACCTACCTGTCACTATATACACTAATCATACACCGACCTACCTGTCACCATATACACTAATCACACCCCGACCTACCTGTCACCGTATACACTAATCATACACCGACCTACCTGTCACCATATACACTAATCATACACCGACCTACCTGTCACCATATACACTAATCATACACCGACCTACCTGTCACCATATACACTAATCATACACCGACCTACCTGTCACCATATACACCGACCTACCTGTCACCATATACACTAATCATTCCCCGACCTACCTGTCACCATATACACTAATCATGCACCGACCTACCTGTCTCCATATACACTAATCACACCCCGACCTACCTGTCATCATATTCACTAATCATACACCGACCTACCTGTCACCATATACACTAATCACACACCGACCTACCTGTCACAATATACACTAATCATACACCGACCTACCTGTCACCATATACACTAATCATACACCGACCTACCTGTCACCATATACACTAATCATACACCGACCTACCTGTCACCATATACACTAATCATACACCGACCTACCTGTCACCATATACACTAATCACACCCCGACCTACCTGTCACCATATACACTAATCATACACTGACCTACCTGTCACCATATACACTAATCACACCCCGACCTACCTGTCACCATATACACTAATCACACCGACCTACCTGTCACCATATACACTAATCACACCCCGACCTACCTGTCACCATATACACTAATCATACCGACCTACCTGTCACCATATACACTAATCATACACCGACCTACCTGTCACCATATACACTAATCATACCGACCTACCTGTCACCATATACACTAATCACACCCTAACCTACCTGTCACCATATACACTAATCACACCCTGACCTACCTGTCACCATATACACTAATCATACCCCGACCTACCTGTCACCATATACACTAATCATACCGACCTACCTGTCACCATATACACTAATCATACCGACCTACCTGTCACCATATACACTAATCACACACCGACCTACCTGTCACCATATACACTAATCATACCGACCTACCTGTCACCATATACACTAATCATACCGACCTACCTGTCACCATATACACTAATCATACACCGACCTACCTGTCACCATATACACTAATCACACCCCGACCTACCTGTCACCATATACACTAATCACACACCGACCTACCTGTCACCATATACACTAATCATACACCGACCTACCTGTCACCATATACACTAATCATACCCCGACCTACCTGTCACCATATACACTAATCATACCCCGACCTACCTGTCACCATATACACTAATCATACACCGACCTACCTGTCACCATATACACTAATCATACCGACCTACCTGTCACCATATACACTAATCACACACCGACCTACCTGTCACCATATACACTAATCATACACCGACCTACCTGTCACCATATACACTAAACACACCGACCTACCTGTCACCATATACACTAATCATACACCGACCTACCTGTCATCATATACACTAATCATACACCGACCTACCTGTCACCATATACTCTAATCACACACCGACCTACCTGTCACCATATACACTAATCATACACCGACCTACCTGTCACCATATACACTAATCATACACCGACCTACCTGTCACCATATACACTAATCACACCCCGACCTACCTGTCACCATATACACTAATCACACACCGACCTACCTGTCACCATATACACCAACCTACCTGTCACCATATACACTAATCATACACCAACCTACCTGTCACCATATACACTAATCATACACCGACCTACCTGTCACCATATACACTAATCACACCCGACCTACCTGTCACCATATACACTAATCACACACCGACCTACCTGTCACCATATACACTAATCATACACCGACCTACCTGTCACCATATACACTAATCATACACCGACCTACCTGTCACCATATACACTAATCACACCCGACCTACCTGTCACCATATACACTAATCATACACCGACCTACCTGTCACCATATACACTAATCATACACCGACCTACCTGTCACCATATACACTAATCACACCCCGACCTACCTGTCACCATATACACTAATCACACCCTAACCTACCTGTCACCATATACACTAATCATACACCGACCTACCTGTCACCATATACACTAATCACACCCCGACCTACCTGTCACCATATACACTAATCATACCCCGACCTACCTGTCACCATATACACTAATCACACCCCGACCTACCTGTCACCATATACACTAATCATACACCGACCTACCTGTCACCATATACACTAATCATACACTGACCTACCTGTCACCATATACACTAATCATACACTGACCTACCTGTCACCATATACACTAATCATACCCCGACCTACCTGTCACCATATACACTAATCACACCCCGACCTACCTGTCACCATATACACTAATCATACACCGACCTACCTGTCACCATATACACTAATCATACCCCGACCTACCTGTCACCATATACACTAATCATACACCGACCTACCTGTCACCATATACACTAATCATACCCCGACCTACCTGTCACCATATACACTAACCTACCTGTCACCATATACACTAATCACACCCCGACCTACCTGTCACCATATACACTAATCATACACCTACCTACCTGTCACCATATACACTAATCACACCCCGACCTACCTGTCACCATATACACCAACCTACCTGTCACCATATACACTAATCACACCGACCTACCTGTCACCATATACACTAATCACACCCCGACCTACCTGTCACCATATACACTAATCATACCGACCTACCTGTCACCATATACACTAATCATACCGACCTACCTGTCACCATATACACTAATCACACACCGACCTACCTGTCACCATATACACTAATCATACCGACCTACCTGTCACCATATACACTAATCATACCCCGACCTACCTGTCACCATATACACTAATCATACACCGACCTACCTGTCACCATATACACTAATCATACCGACCTACCTGTCACCATATACACTAATCACACACCGACCTACCTGTCACCATATACACTAATCATACCGACCTACCTGTCACCATATACACTAATCATACCGACCTACCTGTCACCATATACACTAATCATACACCGACCTACCTGTCACCATATACACTAATCACACCCCGACCTACCTGTCACCATATACACTAAACACACCGACCTACCTGTCACCATATACACTAATCATACACCGACCTACCTGTCACCATATACACTAATCATACACCGACCTACCTGTCACCATATACACTAATCACACCCCGACCTACCTGTCACCATATACACTAATCACACACCGACCTACCTGTCACCATATACACCAACCTACCTGTCACCATATACACTAATCATACACCAACCTACCTGTCACCATATACACTAATCATACACCGACCTACCTGTCACCATATACACTAATCACACCCGACCTACCTGTCACCATATACACTAATCACACACCGACCTACCTGTCACCATATACACTAATCATACACCGACCTACCTGTCACCATATACACTAATCACACCCGACCTACCTGTCACCATATACACTAATCACACCCCGACCTACCTGTCACCATATACACTAATCACACCCTAACCTACCTGTCACCATATACACTAATCATACACCGACCTACCTGTCACCATATACACTAATCACACCCGACCTACCTGTCACCATATACACTAATCACACCCCGACCTACCTGTCACCATATACACTAATCACACCCTAACCTACCTGTCACCATATACACTAATCATACACCAACCTACCTGTCACCATATACACTAATCATACACCGACCTACCTGTCACCATATACACTAATCACACCCCGACCTACCTGTCACCATATACACTAATCATACCCCGACCTACCTGTCACCATATACACTAATCATACACCGACCTACCTGTAATCATATACACTAATCACACCCCGACCTACCTGTCACCATATACACTAATCATACACTGACCTACCTGTCACCATATACACTAATCATACACTGACCTACCTGTCACCATATACACTAATCATACCCCGACCTACCTGTCACCATATACACTAATCACACCCCGACCTACCTGTCACCATATACACTAATCATACACTGACCTACCTGTCACCATATACACTAATCATACACTGACCTACCTGTCCCCATATACACTAATCACACCCCGACCTACCTGTCACCATATACACTAATCATACACTGACCTACCTGTCACCATATACACTAATCATACACTGACCTACCTGTCCCCATATACACTAATCACACCCCGACCTACCTGTCACCATATACACTAATCATACACCGACCTACCTGTCACCATATACACTAATCATACACCGACCTACCTGTCACCATATACACTAATCATACCCCGACCTACCTGTCACCATATACACTAATCATACACCGACCTACCTGTAATCATATACACTAATCACACCCCGACCTACCTGTCACCATATACACTAATCACACCCCGACCTACCTGTCACCATATACACTAATCATACCCCGACCTACCTGTCACCATATACACTAATCATACCCCGACCTACCTGTCACCATATACACTAATCATACACCGACCTACCTGTCACCATATACACTAATCACACACCGACCTACCTGTCACCATATACACTAATCACGCACCGACCTACCTGTCACCATATACACTAATCACACCCCGACCTACCTGTCACCATATACACTAATCACACCCCGACCTACCTGTCACCATATACACTAATCACACACCGACCTACCTGTCACCATATACACTAATCATACACCGACCTACCTGTCACCATATACACTAATCATACACCGACCTACCTGTCACCATATACACTAATCACGCACCGACCTACCTGTCACCATATACACTAATCACACCCCGACCTACCTGTCACCATATACACTAATCATACACCGACCCACCTGTCACCATATACACTAATCATACACCGACCTACCTGTCACCATATACACTAATCATACCCCGACCTACCTGTCACCATATACACTAATCATACACTGACCTACCTGTCACCATATACACTAATCACACACCGACCTACCTGTCACTATATACACCGACCTACCTGTCACCATATACACTAATCATCCCCCGACCTACCTGTCACCATATACACTAATCATACACCGACCTACCTGTCACCATATACACTAATCATACACCGACCTACCTGTCACCATATACACTAATCATACACCGACCTACCTGTCACCATATACACTAATCATACACCGACCTACCTGTCACCATATACACTAATCATACACCGACCTACCTGTCACCATATACACTAATCATACACCGACCTACCTGTCACCATATACACTAATCATACACCGACCTACCTGTCACCATATACACTAATCATACACCAACCTACCTGTCACCATATACACTAATCACACACCGACCTACCTGTCACCATATACACTAATTATACACCGACCTACCTGTCACCATATACACTAATCATACACCGACCTACCTGTCACCATATACACTAATCATACACCGACCTACCTGTCACCATATACACTAATCATACCCCGACCTACCTGTCACCATATACACTAATCATACACCGACCTACCTGTCACCATATACACCAATCATACCCCGACCTACCTGTCACCATATACACTAATCATACACCGACCTACCTGTCACCTTATACACCGACCTACCTGTCACCATATACACTAATCACACACCGACCTACCTGTCACCATATACACTAATCATACACCAACCTACCTGTCACCATATACACCGACCTACCTGTCACCATATACACTAATCATACACCGACCTACCTGTAATCATATACACTAATCACACCCCGACCTACCTGTCACCATATACACTAATCACACCCCGACCTACCTGTCACCATATACACTAATCATACACCGACCTACCTGTCACCATATACACTAATCATACCCCGACCTACCTGTCACCATATACACTAATCATACCCCGACCTACCTGTCACCATATACACTAATCATACACCGACCTACCTGTCACCATATACACTAATCATACACCGACCTACCTGTCACCATATACACTAATCACACCCCGACCTACCTGTCACCATATACACTAATCACACACCGACCTACCTGTCACCATATACACTAATCATACACCGACCTACCTGTCACCATATACACTAATCACACCCCGACCTACCTGTCACCATATACACTAATCATACACCGACCTACCTGTCACCATATACACTAATCACACCCCGACCTACCTGTCACCATATACACTAATCACACCCCGACCTACCTGTCACCATATACACTAATCACACACCGACCTACCTGTCACCATATACACTAATCATACACCGACCTACCTGTCACCATATACACTAATCATACACCCCGACCTACCTGTCACCATATACACTAATCACACCCCGACCTACCTGTCACCATATACACTAATCACACCCCGACCTACCTGTCACCATATACACTAATCACACACCGACCTACCTGTCACCATATACACTAATCACACACCGACCTACCTGTCACCATATACACTAATCATACACCGACCTACCTGTCACCATATACACTAATCATACACCGACCTACCTGTCATTATATACACTAATCATCCCCCAACCTACCTGTCACCATATACACTAATCATACACCGACCTACCTGTCACCATATACACTAATCACACCCCGACCTACCTGTCACCATATACACTAATCATACACCGACCTACCTGTCATCATATACACTAATCATACACCGACCTACCTGTCACCATATACACTAATCATACACCGACCTACCTGTCACCATATACACTAATCATACACCGACCTACCTGTCACCATATACACTAATCATACCCCGACCTACCTGTCACCATATACACTAATCACACCCCGACCTACCTGTCACCATATACACTGACCTACCTGTCACCATATACACTAATCATACACCGACCTACCTGTCTCCATATACACTAATCATACACCGACCTACCTGTCACCATATACACTAATCACACACCGACCTACCTGTCACCATATACACTAATCATACACCGACCTACCTGTCACCATATACACTAATCATACACCGACCTACCTGTCACCATATACACTAATCATACCCCGACCTACCTGTCACCATATACACTAATCACACCCCGACCTACCTGTCACCATATACACTGACCTACCTGTCACCATATACACTAATCATACACCGACCTACCTGTCTCCATATACACTAATCATACACCGACCTACCTGTCACCATATACACTAATCATACACCTACCTACCTGTCACCATATACACTAATCACACCCCGACCTACCTGTCACCATATACACTAATCATACACCGACCTACCTGTCACCGTATACACTAATCATACACTGACCTACCTGTCACCATATACACCGACCTACCTGTCATCATATACACTAATCACACCCCGACCTACCTGTCACCGTATACACTAATCATACACCGACCTACCTGTCACCATATACACTAATCATACACTGACCTACCTGTCACCATATACACTAATCATACACCCCGACCTACCTGTCATCATATACACTAATCATACACCGACCTACCTGTCACCATATACACTAATCATACACCGACCTACCTGTCACCATATACACTAATCATACACCGACCTACCTGTCACCATATACACTAATCATACACCGACCTACCTGTCACCATATACACTAATCACACCCCGACCTACCTGTCACCATATACACTAATCACACCCCGACCTGTCACCATATACACTAATCACACACCGACCTACCTGTCACCATATACACTAATCACACACCGACCTACCTGTCACCATATACACTAATCATACCCCGACCTACCTGTCACCATATACACTAATCATACCCCGACCTACCTGTCACCATATACACTAATCACACCCCGACCTACCTGTCACCATATACACTAATCATACACCTACCTACCTGTCACCATATACACTAATCATACACCGACCTACCTGTCACCATATACACTAATCATACACCGACCTACCTGTCACCATATACACTAATCACACACCGACCTACCTGTCACCATATACACTAATCACACCGACCTACCTGTCACCATATATACTAATCATACACTGACCTACCTGTCACCATATACACTAATCACACCCCGACCTACCTGTCACCATATACACTAATCACACCCCGACCTACCTGTCACCATATACACTAATCATACCCCGACCTACCTGTCACCATATACACTAATCATACACCGACCTACCTGTCACCATATACACTAATCATACACCGACCTACCTGTCACCATATACACTAATCATACACCGACCTACCTGTCACCATATACACTAATCATACACCGACCTACCTGTCACCATATACACTAATCATACACCGACCTACCTGTCACCATATACACTAATCATACACCGACCTACCTGTCACCATATACACTAATCATACACCGACCTACCTGTCACCATATACACTAATCATACACCGACCTACCTGTCACCATATACACTAATCATACACCGACCTACCTGTCACCATATACACTAATCATACACCGACCTACCTGTCACCATATACACTAATCACACACCGACCTACCTGTCACCATATACACTAATCACACCCCGACCTACCTGTCACCATATACACTAATCACACCCCGACCTACCTGTCACCATATACACTAATCATACACCGACCTACCTGTCACCATATACACTAATCATACTCCGACCTACCTGTCACCATATACACTAATCACACACCGACCTACCTGTCACCATATACACTAATCATACACCGACCTACCTGTCACCATATACACTAATCACACCCCGACCTACCTGTCACCATATACACTAATCATACACCGACCTACCTGTCACCATATACACTAATCATACACCTTGACCTACCTGTCACCATATACACTGATAACACTCACACACAGTGTAGCGCAGTACAAGGTGTCAGTAGTATGTGGGGGATATTTGGGGTTCCATATTACAGAATATGATCTATAGGGGGATGGGATAGTAGAATAGAAGAGATTTGTACGGTGTTGTACATGAAGGTATAAAAGTCATATTTATAGAATGGAGTGTTTGTACAGCTTATCATCTGTTTTTTTTAGAAGTTGTAATGTGTTGGTGGAGTGCCATTAGGAGGAGTTCTTCCCATTTTAGTGTCATTACTCATAGGAAGAACAGATCCGGTCATTGGTTACATCAATGAAAATAGTCGGTGATCACTATCAGGAATAGTGTGAGAGGAGGAGGAGGAGTCCTCTCTGTACTGTACATATAATACACATGATAGTATTCTGTGATCAGTCAGGAATAGTTGATCAGTGAGTGCAGAGATCAGGGTACAGCCCGGACACCGAGTACATCACCGACCCACCGAGACATGATCTGTCCATCCATTTCTCCTGTGTATGGAGGTGAGTGCACATCCCGGGGGGCAGAGCCATGACAGCGGGGGAGGGAGGGAGGACAGTGATGTTTGGGGGGGTAGAATGTTATTTATATACTGGGGGGGTCATCATATCTCTGGGTTAGCGGAGGAATTACCAGAGTCACACCTGAGACTGGGAGCTGTTATTTCACCTCTGTGGGGGGCGCAAGACCCGACATCCCCCCCCCCCCCCACCACACCTCTGTCTGTCAGATCTCTATGGAGTGATGTGTATAGGGGGGTGCAGAGATGTGTGTGTGTAGGGGGAGGGGGGTGCAGAGATGTGTGTGTAGGGGGAGGGGGGTGCAGAGATGTGTGTAGGGGGGGTGCAGAGATGTGTGTAGGGGGGAGGGGGGGTGCAGAGATGTGTGTGTGTGTAGGGGGGAGGGGGGGTGCAGAGATGTGTGTGTAGGGGGGGGAGGGGGGTGCAGAGATGTGTGTGTGTGTAGGGGGAGGGGGGGTGCAGAGATGTGTGTGTAGGGGGAGGGGGGGTGCAGAGATGTGTGTGTGTGTAGGGGGGAGGGGGGGTGCAGAGATGTGTGTGTAGGGGGAGGGGGGTGCAGAGATGTGTGTGTAGGGGGAGGGGGGTGCAGAGATGTGTGTGTAGGGGGAGGGGGGTGCAGAGATGTGTGTGTAGGGGGAGGGGGGTGCAGAGATGTGTGTGTAGGGGGAGGGGGGTGCAGAGATGTGTGTGTAGGGGGAGGGGGGTGCAGAGATGTGTGTAGGGGGAGGGGGGTGCAGAGATGTGTGTGTAGGGGGAGGGGGGTGCAGAGATGTGTGTGTAGGGGGAGGGGGGGTGCAGAGATGTGTGTGTAGGGGGAGGGGGGTGCAGAGATGTGTGTGTAGGGGGAGGGGGGTGCAGAGATGTGTGTAGGGGGAGGGGGGGTGCAGAGATGTGTGTGTAGGGGGAGGGGGGTGCAGAGATGTGTGTGTAGGGGGAGGGGGGTGCAGAGATGTGTGTAGGGGGAGGGGGGGTGCAGAGATGTGTGTGTAGGGGGAGGGGGGTGCAGAGATGTGTGTGTAGGGGGAGGGGGGTGCAGAGATGTGTGTGTAGGGGGAGGGGGGTGCAGAGATGTGTGTGTAGGGGGAGGGGGGTGCAGAGATGTGTGTAGGGGGAGGGGGGGTGCAGAGATGTGTGTGTAGGAGGAGGGGGGTGCAGAGAGGTGTGTGTAGGGGGAGGGGGGTTGCAGAGATGTGTGTGTAGGGGAGGGGGGTGCAGAGATGTGTGTGTAGGGGGAGGGGGGTGCAGAGAGGTGTGTGTAGGGGGAGGGGGTGCAGAGAGGTGTGTGTAGGGGGAGGGGGATGCAGAGATGTGTGTGTGTAGGGGGAGGGGGGTGCAGAGATGTGTGTGTGTAGGGGGAGGGGGATGCAGAGATGTGTGTGTGTAGGGGGAGGGGGGTGCAGAGATGTGTGTGTGTGTAGGGGGGAGGGGGGTGCAGAGATGTGTGTGTAGGGGGGAGGGGGGTGCAGAGATGTGGGGGTGCAGAGACGTGTGTGTAGGGGGGAGGGGGGTGCAGAGATGTGTGTGTGTAGGGGGGAGGGGGGTGCAGAGATGTGTGTAGGGGGAGGGGGGTGCAGAGATGTGTGTGTAGGGGGGAGGGGGTGCAGAGATGTGTGTGTAGGGGGAGGGGGGTGCAGAGATGTGTGTGTAGGGGGAGGGGGGTGCAGAGATGTGTGTGTAGGGGGAGGGGGTGCAGAGATGTGTGTAGGGGGAGGGGGTGCAGAGATGTGTGTGTAGGGGGAGGGGGGGTGCAGAGATGTGTGTGTAGGGGGAGGGGGGTGCAGAGATGTGTGTGTAGGGGGAGGGGGGTGCAGAGATGTGTGTGTGTGTAGGGGGGGGTGCAGAGATGTGTGTGTGTGTAGGGGGGGGTGCAGAGATGTGTGTGTAGGGGGAGGGGGGTGCAGAGAGGTGTGTGTGTAGGGGGGAGGGGGGTGCAGAGATGTGTGTGTAGGGGGAGGGGGGTGCAGAGATGTGTGTGTAGGGGGGAGGGGGGTGCAGAGATGTGTGTGCAGGGGGGAGGGGGGTGCAGAGATGTGTGTGTAGGGGGAGGGGGGTGCAGAGATGTGTGTGTAGGGGGAGGGGGGTGCAGAGATGTGTGTGTAGGGGGAGGGGGGTGCAGAGATGTGTGTGTAGGGGGAGGGGGGTGCAGAGATGTGTGTGTAGGGGGAGGGGGGTGCAGAGATGTGTGTGTAGGGGGAGGGGGGTGCAGAGATGTGTGTGTAGGGGGGAGGGGGTGCAGAGATGTGTGTGTAGGGGGAGGGGGGGGGGTGCAGAGATGTGTGTGTAGGGGGGAGGGGGGGTGCAGAGATGTGTGTGTAGGGGGAGGGGGGGGTGCAGAGATGTGTGTGTAGGGGGAGGGGGGTGCAGAGATGTGTGTGTAGGGGGAGGGGGGGTGCAGAGATGTGTGTAGGGGGAGGGGGGTGCAGAGATGTGTGTGTAGGGGGGGAGGGGGGTGCAGAGATGTGTGTGTGTGTAGGGGGAGGGGGGGTGCAGAGATGTGTGTGTGGGGGGAGGGGGGTGCAGAGATGTGTGTGTAGGGGGAGGGGGGTGCAGAGATGTGTGTGTAGGGGGAGGGGGGTGCAGAGATGTGTGTGTAGGGGGAGGGGGGTGCAGAGATGTGTGTAGGGGGAGGGGGGTGCAGAGATGTGTGTGTGTAGGGGGAGGGGGGTGCAGAGAGGTGTGTGTAGGGGGGAGGGGGGTGCAGAGATGTGTGTGTAGGGGGAGGGGGGTGCAGAGAGGTGTGTGTAGGGGGAGGGGGGGTGCAGAGATGTGTGTGTAGGGGGAGGGGGTGCAGAGATGTGTGTGTAGGGGGAGGGGGGTGCAGAGATGTGTGTAGGGGGAGGGGGGTGCAGAGAGGTGTGTGTAGGGGGGAGGGGGGTGCAGAGATGTGTGTGTAGGGGGAGGGGGGTGCAGAGATGTGTGTGTAGGGGGAGGGGGGTGCAGAGATGTGTGTGTAGGGGGAGGGGTGCAGAGATGTGTGTGTAGGAGGAGGAGGGGGGGTGCAGAGATGTGTGTGTAGGGGGAGGGGGCAGAGATGTGTGTGTAGGGGGGAGGGGGGGTGCAGAGATGTGTATGTAGGGGGAGGGGGGGTGAAGAGATGTGTGTGTAGGGGGGAGGGGGTGCAGAGATGTGTGTAGGGGGAGGGGGGGTGCAGAGATGTGTGTGTAGGGGGAGGGGGGGGTGCAGAGAGGTGTGTGTGTAGGGGGAGGGGGGGTGAAGAGATGTGTGTGTGTGTGTAGGGGGAGGGGGGGTGCAGAGAGGTGTGTGTGTAGGGGGAGGGGGGGTGAAGAGATGTGTGTGTGTGTGTGTAGGGGGAGGGGGGGTGCAGAGAGGTGTGTGTGTAGGGGGAGGGGGGGTGAAGAGATGTGTGTGTGTGTGTAGGGGGAGGGGGGGTGCAGAGATGTGTGTGTGTAGGGGGAGGGGGGCGCAGAGATGTGTGTGTAGGGGGGGAGGGGGGCGCAGAGATGTGTGTGTAGGGGGAGGGGGGTGCAGAGATGAGTGTGTAGGGGGAGGGGGGTGCAGAGATGTGTGGAGGGGGAGGGGGGAGGGGAGAGATGTGTGTAGGGGGAGGGGGGAGGGGAGAGATGTGTGTAGGGGGAGGGGGGGTGCAGAGATGTGTGTAGGGGGAGGGGGGTGCAGAGATGTGTGTGTAGGGGGAGGGGGGTGCAGAGATGTGTGTGTAGGGGGAGGGGGGGTGCAGAGATGTGTGTGTAGGGGGGGAGGGGGGTGCAGAGATGTGTGTGTAGGGGGAGGGGGGTGCAGAGATGTGTGTGTAGGGGGAGGGGGGGGTGCAGAGATGTGTGTAGGGGGGAGGGGGGTGCAGAGATGTGTGTGTAGGGGGAGGAGGGGGGTGCAGAGATGTGTGTGTAGGGGGGAGGGGGTGCAGAGATGTGTGTAGGGGGAGGGGGGGTGCAGAGATGTGTGTGTAGGGGGAGGGGGGTGCAGAGATGTGTGTAGGGGGAGGGGGGTGCAGAGATGTGTGTGTAGGGGGAGGGGGGTGCAGAGATGTGTGTGTAGGGGGAGGGGGGGTGCAGAGATGTGTGTGTAGGGGGAGGGGGGGTGCAGAGAGGTGTGTGTAGGGGGAGGGGGGGTGCAGAGATGTGTGTGTAGGGGGAGGGGGGGTGCAGAGATGTGTGTGTAGGGGGAGGGGGGGTGCAGAGATGTGTGTGTAGGGGGAGGGGGGTGCAGAGATGTGTGTGCAGGGGGGAGGGGGGTGCAGAGATGTGTGTGCAGGGGGGAGGGGGGTGCAGAGATGTGTGTGTAGGGGGGAGGGGGGTGCAGAGATGTGTGTGTAGGGGGGAGGGGGTGCAGAGATGTGTGTGTAGGGGGAGGGGGTGCAGAGATGTGTGTGTAGGGGGAGGGGGTGCAGAGATGTGTGTGTAGGGGGAGGGGGGGTGCAGAGATGTGTGTGTAGGGGGGAGGGGGGTGCAGAGATGTGTGTAGGGGGAGGGGGGTGCAGAGATGTGTGTGTAGGGGGAGGGGGGGTGCAGAGATGTGTGTGTAGGGGGGAGGGGGGTGCAGAGATGTGTGTAGGGGGGAGGGGGGTGCAGAGATGTGTGTAGGGGGGAGGGGGGTGCAGAGATGTGTGTATGGGGGGGGAGGGGGGGTGCAGAGATGTGTGTGTAGGGGGAGGGGGGTGCAGAGATGTGTGTAGGGGGAGGTGGGTGCAGAGATGTGTGTGTAGGGGGAGGGGGGTGCAGAGATGTGTGTGTAGGGGGAGGGGGGTGCAGAGATGTGTGTGTAGGGGGGGGGGTGCAGAGATGTGTGTGTAGGGGGGAGGGGGGTGCAGAGATGTGTGTGTAGGGGGAGGGGGTGCAGAGATGTGTGTGTAGGGGGAGGGGGTGCAGAGATGTGTGTGTAGGGGGAGGGGGGTGCAGAGATGTGTGTGTAGGGGGGGAGGGGGGTGCAGAGATGTGTGTAGGGGGAGGGGGGTGCAGAGATGTGTGTGTAGGGGGAGGGGGGTGCAGAGATGTGTGTAGGGGGAGGGGGGTGCAGAGATGTGTGTGTAGGGGGAGGGGGGTGCAGAGATGTGTGTGTAGGGGGGTGCAGAGATGTGTGTGTAGGGGGGGAGGGGGGGCAGAGATGTGTGTGTGTGTGTGTAGGGGGGAGGGGGGTGCAGAGATGTGTGTGTAGGGGTGAGGGGGGGTGCAGAGATGTGTGTGTAGGGGGAGGGGGGGCGCAGAGATGGGGGAGGGGGGTGAAGAGATGTGTGTAGGGTGGGGGTGGGGGGGGTGAGATGTTTGGGATGCTCTGGATCGGTATATATGATCAGCGGTTTCCAGTTCCTGACAATATCCAGTAATTTGGCACAACCATTGAGGACCAACATTCCACAATCAACAACCTGATAACTATGGGAAGGAGATGTTCTGCACTGTGTGGGGTAAATGGTGGTCACATCAGATACTGACTGGTTTTCAGCCCACGCAGCCCGGCCGGACAGGAATGGGGGTGGGGACGAGCCAGCGCCCCCCCTCCTGAACCGTACCAGGCTGCATGCCCTCAACATGGGGGGGTTGTTGCCTTGGGGGAGGGGGGGGCGTGCTGCGGCCCCCCACCCCAAAGCACCTTGCCCCCATGTTGATGAGGACAAGGGCCTCGTCCCGACAACCCTGGCCGTTGGTTGTCGGGGTCTGCGGGCGGGGGGCTTATCGGAATCCGGGAGCCCCCTTTAATAAGGGGGCCCCCAGATCCCGGCCCCCCACCCTATGTGAATGAGTATGGGGTACATCGAACCCCTACCCATTCACCTAGGGAAAAAGTGTCAATTTAAAAAAAAAACACTACACAGATTTTTAAAGTAATTTATTAGACAGCTCCGGGGGTCTTCTTCCGACTTCGGGGGTCTCTCCGGTTCTTCTCCGCGCTCTCCGGGTCTTCTGCCGGGCTCCTCCGCTCTCTTCTGCTCTTTTGCAGCTCTTTTGCTAAAGCGGAGGAGCCCGGTCTGCTGCCTTCTTCTCTTCAGGGGTCTCTCCGGTTCTTCTCCGCGCTCTCCGGATCTTCTGCCGGGCTCCTCCGCTATTTTCTGCTCTTTTGCTATAGCGAAGGAGCCCGGTCTTCAATCTTCTGCCTTCTGCCCTCTTCTCCTGATGTTGACACGACGCTCTCTGGGGCTGGAATGCACTCTGAGCGCTCCGCTCTGACTTATATAGGTGGTGACCACGCCCCCTTATGCCGTCACAGTCCCTGGGCATGCTGGGACTGTGACGTTTTAGGGGGCGTGGTCATCACCCGATGACCACGCCCCCCTTATGCCGTCATAGTCCCAGCATGCCCAGGGACTGTGACGGCATAAGGGGGCGGGGTCACCGCCTATATAAGTCAGAGCAGAGCGCACAGAGAGCATTCTAGCCAGAGAGAGCGTCGTGTCAACATCAGAAGAAGAGAGGAAGGCAGAAGACCGAAGACCGGGCTCCTCCGCTTTAGCAAAAGAGCGGCAAAAGAGCAGAAGAGAGCGGAGAAGCCCGGCAGAAGATCCGGAGAGCGTTAAGAAGAACCGGAGAGACCCCGAAGTCGGAAGAAGACCCCCGGAGCTGTCTAATAAAATGCTTCAAAAATCTGTGTAGTGTTTTTTTTTAAATTGACACTTTTTCCCTAGGTGAATGGGTAGGGGTACGCTGTACCCCATACTCATTCACATAGGGTGGGGGGGCCGGGATCTGGGGGCCCCTTATTAAAGGGGGCTCCCAGATTCCGATAAGCCCCCCGCCCGCAGACCCCGACAACCAACGGCCAGGGTTGTCGGGAAGAGGCTCTTGTCCTCATCAACATGGGGACAAGGTGCTTTGGGGTGGGGGGGGCCGCAGCGCGCCCCCCTCCCCAAGGCAACAACCCCCCATGTTGAGGGCATGCGGCCTGGTACGGTTCAGGGGGGGGGGGCGCTCGCTTGTCCCCACCCCCATTCCTGTCCGGCCGGGCTGCGTGCTCCGATAAGGGTCTGGTATGGATTGGGGGGACCCCCCCACGCCGCCCTTTCGGCCTAGGGGGTTTCCCTCAAGGTCCATACCAGACCCAAGGGCCTGGTATGCTCTTGGAGGGGGAACCCATGCCGGATTTTTATTTAAATTTTTGCGCGGAGTTCCCCCTGAAGATTCATACCAAACAATGCTGGGTATTGGCGGGGATCCAAGTCGGATCCCCGTTCATTGAAAGTTGGACACATGCCGGCTTCATGTCGCAGGGCAAAGTCGGATCCAAAGTAGGACGGCTGTCGTGTCGCACCAGTGTGAACCCAGCCGCATGAGGTGGCAACCCTAGTGACCATATGAATATTGAAGATAGAAACCGATTGGTTGCCCCTCTCATTTCAGTTCTAGTAATTCCCCCTCCCCCACAGCAACACTGAAGTCAAGCCATCAGACAGTTGCAAATCAGTGGTCTTGCTATCAGACGAGTATTTTTTGGTTGGATTTTAAACACACAAAAACTAAATATAACATAATGGATGTGTGACAGCTCTGTATAATCATTATATTATATGTTATATCACCCTCTCTAACATTTACAATACGGTAAAATTTGACTGTGGAAATTTAAAGATACAGAGCCCCAAATATTGACCCATTGGCTACATAGTGACATTTTTCCAATACTTCTAAATGGGTTCAAAAAAAATTCTCCCATTGGACCAATACGTTTACAATGCAGATGTGTCATACACACCCCCCTCTATGATATCTTACAATACGGTAAAATTTTACTGTGGAAATTTAAAGATACAGAGCCCCAAATACCAACCCATTGGCTACATAGTGACATTAGGAAGTCAATTTTGTTTGGGAGCAACATCAGACAACCTTGCAATTTTAATTTAAAGTGACGCAGTGCCAAATCGCAAAAAGTGATCTGGTCTTTGGCCAGCCAAATGGTTCGGGGCTTAAGTGGTTAAAAAGATATGTCTCTGTAAATTCTTAGATATAATCTAACATATTTTTGTATATATATATATATATATATATATATATATATATATATATATATATATATATATATATATATATATATATATATATACACATACATACACACACACACACAAACATCAATTTCGATGAATGGGCTAATATTTAGGGCATATATTGATTGTAACTAGCCAATGTACAGATATTTGGGTGTTTATATCTGCATTGTAAACGTATTGGTCCAATGGGAGAATTGGTTTTGAACCCAATTTGAAATATTGCAAAAATATCACTATGTAACCAATGGGTTGATATTTGGGGCTCTGTATCTTTAAATTTCCACAGTAAAATCTTACCGTATTGTAAATGTTAGAGAGGGTGATATAACATATAATATAATGATTATACAGAGCTGTCACACATCCATTATGTTATATTTAGTTTTTGTGTGTTTAAAATCCAACCAAAAAATACTCGTCTGATAGCAAGACCACTGATTTGCAACTGTCTGATGGCTTGACTTCAGTCAAAGCAACCAATAAGATTTCTTGGGGAAGATTGTAAACCAGAAACACTGATAATTCCTGGAATACCTTCACCGATCCGACAACAGAGGAGCCCTGGAAATAAATGCAGTTCCCTCCTCCTCCATTGGGTGGCAGCAAATGGAATGTCAGTCGGTTCCTCCGGTGTGTTTTCTCTCCGGTGTGAGATGAAATCTCCGGACACTCCCCGCTCTTCTCACCCCACATCTCCGCTTCCCGCTCATCACATCCCCGTACAGATCTCCGGTGTTCTCCAACACACAATACGATCTCCTCTCTCTCTCCATCGGCTCTCCTCTGACACTTCTTATACACACAACCAATCAGCACCCTACATGTCAGTCCCGCCTATGAGCCATGTGCAGTGGTGGGCGCGGTCACAGCAATGTCTCCATGTTCTGATTGGCTGTACACAGTATGAGATCAGATACAATGTATCTATTTATATCTTTATAGGAAATATATAGAGGGGAGTGTACAGGGAGGGGGAGGGATGGGAGTTACATCACGTGATCTCACATTTCTCTGATCACAGGAGGAAACTTTTAACCCCTTATCTACCAGAACAGTTTTATCATTTTTACACACAAAGTCTGCATGTTAAAATCTGCATTTTCTTTAAATAGAAATGACTACAACAGCCCAAAAGGTATTTATTTTCTGACAGCAGAGGCCCTGGATATATATATATATATATATATATATATATATATATATATATATATATATATATATATATATATATATACAGTATATATACATGTAGGGGACATAATCTCTTTTTGAACCCCCTGTATAGAGAGGAGTGATCACCACATGTGGGTCAGATTGCTGCGACAGGAAGGAGACTCCTAAAGCCTTGTACACCATACGAAAATCAGAAGGGAAAATTTATAAAGATACTTTCACACTGAGGCGCTTTACAGGCGATGCATCGCTAAAAATAACACCTGCATATCGCCTGTATAGCGCCTCTCCTGTGTCTCCAGTGTGGGAGTCCGAGGGCTTTCACACTGGGGCGGTGCGCTTGCAGGACGGTAAAAAAAAGTTCCTGCTAGCCGCATCTTTGCAGCGCTGTAGAAGCGGTGTATACACTGCCCATTGAAAGCAGCGGGGCTTTGCGGGCAGTTTTAACCCTTTTTCAGCTGCTAGCAAGGCTTAAAACCACCCGACTATTGGCCAAATAGTGGCGCTAAGTAAGAAGCCTAAGACAAGCTCTCTGCGGATTTTCGGATCCTTAGTACGGTGCTTTTCGACAGCCGATTTTCTCTTTTTCGGATGTGAACCCAACATCTGATTTTCGGATGGTCAGTACAGAAATCACACAAAAGTCGAAAGTACAAATACACATGATCGGAATCAAAGAATGACTGGGAAGAAGTCGGTGTTGTAAACTACCGTTCATAATCTAGAATTAACATTCGTGACGCGGCAATTGATGAAATGTCAAAATGCAGCGCAGATTCTCATCTTCTATAATGGGATAATAATGAAGCTGCTTTGCTGGTGATACTGATGAAGTTATGCCAAACTTATTTTAACCGATTCAGCCCCGGAAGATTTTACCCCCTTCCTGACCAGGGCACTTTTTGCAATTCGACACTGCGTTGCTTTAACTGACAATTGCGCGGTCGTGTGACATTGCAACCAAACAAAAACAAGTGACACATTGAAGTCATGGTGTCGGGATGATTGAAGCCGGTCCCGGGTGCCAAAAAGGTTGGGGACTCCTGAGATGGACTCCTTCCCTCTGCACATACTGATAGAATACTAGATGGGAGTTAACAGATTTTTCTCTTCCTGCCAATAAAAAGAAAAGAATAGTGGAAAGACACTAATTTATAACCTACCGAGTCACCAGATCCACAAATATAAAAATATTTTTATTGAAAAATGTATAAAATATGTATCCAGAACAAATACAAGAAGAAACTCTGTATACCCCTCAGTCCTCTCCCCCCTCCCAAAACACCCAAACAAAAGTAAAATAAGGGAGAACCACATACCCCACCACCAAAAAAACTTCCACCATGCAGCCGGGAAGAATACAAGATGATAATAAGAATGTCACAATGGAGACACAAGTGATGACCCTGCAGAAAAAAACACAAAGTGGAGAGCCTGATCGGAGGAGGATGCCTCGTTGATACTATGCTGTTGGACTGATTATACAGGTCCAGTTAATTTTTGGACCCCAGCCCGCGCACAAACGCCGCGCCAAATCTTAGGCGCGGCGGTTTTCAGCACCCATTGGGATTGCATTATATGCACCAGTCATTACAATTTCACTCTACATGGTCCGCGATCTGGCTCTCTTTTTATGCACATGGCCTGGGAGACCGTTGTAAAGCTGATTTTATGCCTTGGATACTTCTATAGCACATGTATTTTGGAAATGGTAACTCTCACTTAATGAACCCTGATGAAGGATTCCCCGAAACGCGTCGGTTCAGTGAAACTTATTACATTTCCACTTTTGGTTTTCCTCTCAATGTGATGCAGTTGTGTCCAAATTACATGGCCTTGCTTTTTGATGTATCCCATTGTATATATTGTTTGTGTTTGATTTGTATTTTTGTATATATTTTTTTGTTGTACTTTTGAATTTTGTAATAAAATTATATATTTTTTAATTACATTGCATCATTGATGGTAGTGCCTCAAAAGTCCCGCTCTAGGGGAATGTTTTGGTCTTTTTGGATTTTTGGGATGTGGCACACCCTCTGCTTAGTACTACTCCCTGTCAGAGACCTCTTTTTCCACACAAAGTGGAGATCCTGAGAGCAATCCATAGGGAGCGCAAGAATATACAAACCTCATAAAAACTATAATAATTCACAATAGATAATAAATCAATCGCTCAGATGCTCCGGATATCAATAATCAGGAGAATATTTACTTAACCGCTTAAGCCTCGGAAGATTTTACCCCCTTCCTGACCAGAGCACTTTTTGCGATTCGGCACTGTGTCGCTTTAACTGACAATTGTGCGGTCGTGCGACGTTGTACCCAAACAAAATTGACTTATTTTTTTTCCCACAAATAGAGCTTTCTTTTAGTGGTATTTGATCACCTCTGTGGTTTTTATTTTTTGCGCTATAAACAAAAAAAGAGCAAAAATTTTGAAAAAAACGCAATATTTTTTACTTTTTGCTATAATAAATATCCCCAAAAATATATTTAAAAAAATGTTTTCCTCAGTTTAGGCCGATATGTATTCTTCTACATATTTTTGCTAAAAAAAAAATTGCAAAAAGCGTATATTGATTGGTTTGCGCAAAAGTTATAGCGTCTTCAAAATAAGAACTAGTTTTATGGCATTTTTATTATTAATTTTTTTTATTTATATAATGGCGGCAATCTGCGATTTTTATCAGAACTGCGACATTATGGCGGACACATTGGGCACCTTTGACACTATTTTGGGACCATTGTCATTTATACAGCGATCAGTGCTATAAAAATGCACTGATTACTGTGTAAATGACACTGGCAGTGAAGGGGTTAACCACTAGGGGACGATGAAGGGGTTAAATGTGTCCTAGGGAGTGATTCTAACTGTGAGGGGATGGGCTACAACTCGCATGACAGTGATCACTGCTCCCAATGACAGGGAGCAGTGATCTCTGTCATGTCACAAGGCAGAACGGTGAAATGTCTTGTTTACATAGGCACTTCCCCGTTCTAAGGCTCCGTGACACGATCGCCGGGAGACGGTGTCCCGCGGGCACGGTCACGCTGTACACAGTGCTATCCCCGCCTCTTAAAGAGGACATACAGGTACGCCCATTTGCCCACCGCTGCCATTGTTCCGACATATATCGGCGTGCAGCTGTCGGCAAGTGGTTAAAAGGCATTTGTTTTGTAGTGATATAAATAATATTAATATTATAGTTGTTGTTTGATTTTTTGGGGAAGTTACCACAACACCTTTTTTCCCCACAAATAGAGCTTTCTTTTGCTGGTATTTGATCACCTCTGCGATTTTTATTTTTTGCGCTGTAAATAAAAAAAAAGATTATCAATTTTGAAAAAAAAACAATATTTTTTACTTTTTGCTATATTAAATATCCCCCACATTTAAGAAAAAAAAATTCTCCCTCAGTTTAGGCCGATATGTATTCTACATATTTTTTGGTAAAAAAATCGCAATAAGCGTATATTTATTGGTTTGCACAAAAAATAAAGCGTCTACAAAATAGGGGATAGATAAATGGCATTTTTATTATTAATTTTTTTTTTTTACTAGTAATAATGCCGGCGATCTGTGATTTTTATCGGGACTGCAATATTGCGGCGGACAGATCGGACACTTTTGACACTTTTTTGGTGTGACATTTATACAGCGATCAGAGCTAAAAATAGCCACTGATTACTGTATAAATGTCACTGGCAGGGAAGGGGTTAACACCAGGGGGCGATCAAGGGGTTAACTGTGTTCCCTAGGTGTGTTCTAACTGTAGGGGATGTGGCTGACTACTTAGTATGAACATACAATCTGTCTCCTCTCCCCTGACAGAACCGGGATTTATTTGTTTACACACACAGATCCCGGTTTTCGCTCTGTCCTGCACGATCGTGGGTGCCCGGCTGTCATCGCACCCGCTGGGCATGCACATCGGCTCCGTGGACATGCTGCCGGCCTGCTAGAGCATCTTAAAGAGCCAACATACAGCTACGACGGCTCACCCAGGGGAGCCAATCTACCGCAGTATAACTGCGGCGGCTGGTCAGGAAGCGGTTAATTTTCCATTGTGATGTTTTTAATGTAACTGCCGACTCCCAAACTGTCATTTGAAGAAAAACATAGCCGAGCATTATTCTTTTTTTTTTTTCCTTAGATAATCTTTATTAACATTTCTTAAATTTAACATACTTTCCAACAAACATATTAAGACAACCTCGGCTTCATGTAAACATAGTTCACTAGAGAGAAGGCAATTTACCCCCCATCCGTTCCTACTATGTTCCCGTTAAGCCTACTTATTCTCTCCACCGGTTAAAACTTTGTACCATATGTTGAGGCGACAGATAACTGTTTCCCCTACCCCTCCCACTTAATCCCTACCTCCCCTCCCACCCTGATCTGGATCTTACCTCCATTCCCTTAATCCTTGCAACCAATACTTATTAACCATGGATTCCACATCCTTTCAAATTTTTTAAGGTTCCCTCTTCTAATGTATAGGACTCTCTCCTTCCATATTATATCATTTACTATTTTTACCCACTCCTCAACTGTCGGGGGGAGGACTGTTTGCCATCTTTGCATAATTAGCTTCCGGGCTTGGTACAGGCATCTCAAAACTGCTGTTCTAACCACTACCTCCTCTGAACCCCACGCTCTATATCCAAAGATGCAGAATCTGGCATCTGTCTCCAAAGGTATCCCCCATTTACCACTAATGGAATCTACTACCCCCAACCAATAACGAACCAACTTGGGGCACCTCCATACCATGTGTATCAAATCACCCTCCTCACCACACCTGGGACATTTGGCGTCTAATCTTACACCAATCTTACGAAGTAATTTTTTTGGGGTGTAGTATGCTCTATGTACCAACATTAAATGAGAAAATCTCTGTGCGGGGGAAGCTGAAGCCTCCTGCCCTATTTCCAATATTTTCCTCCATTGTACATCTGGTAACTTCCCCACATCCGTCTCCCATTCCTCCCCGCACCCAGGATGTTCTGGTCTTACAATACTTTTATTGCACAGTTGCGCGTATAATCCGGAGATAAAACCCTTTATCTTCCCAGGTTTAACCACTTTCTGAAGCAATGCAACGTCGGTCCATACCGGGGCGCCTGCCCTGAATTGTGCATTCAAAGCAGCTCTTATTTGTAAATACCTAAAAAATGTTTGTTTCGGAATACCGTTTTCCTTTTGAAGATCCTCAAAGGTTTTTAATACAATCCCTTTATACAACTGGGATAATCTATTTATGCCCCAACTCGTCCATTCTTTAAACTCCCCCATGGCCACTATCTCCTGTAAGTTCCTATTGTGCCAGAGGGGGGCATATTCTGTGAACCCAACATATCCCATTTGGCTCTTTGTTACCTTCCAGACTTTTATTATCATCTTGGTTGTGGGAACACTACCAGGCAGTGAGTCTGCCTCCAGTGCTTCCACCACTGTCTTATGTGGCGCCTCCAAAGTTAACAAACCTCTATCAGCACTTCCGCCCCCTACATGCTGCAACTGTGCCGCCAGAAAATAACACCCTGGGTGCGGGAGGGCCATTCCTCCTTCTTTAACTGGCAGTTGTAGACTCTGAAGGCTAATCCTGGCCTTCCCCCTCCTCCATAACAGCTCCCTAAATAGCGTGTCAATTTTTTTAAACCACCTTTTATTCACCCACACCGGTGAGTTATATAACAAATACAGTAGTTGAGGCAGCCAGACCATCTTGATTAAGTTGCTTCTCCCTGCTACAGACAGGGGCAGCCGGTTCCAGATGTCTGTTTTACACTTAAATTTACCCAGTAGTGGAGCTAGGTTATCTTCAATATACTGATTGGGATCTTTTGTTATATTTATACCCAAGTAACGAATTGTTGATACTACTTTTAAATGGGAAATTCCCGACAGCACAGGACTATTAGGGGTGTCTATTGGCAATAATGCCGATTTCCTCCAGTTCACCACTAATCCTGACAAATTACCGAACCTCTCCATTGTATCCATTACCTGCCTAAGGGAGTTTTCCATATCTCCAAGAAACAGCAGGACATCGTCGGCATACAGGGCAATCCTCTCCTCTCCTGTTCTTCTTACAAACCCCTCAATCTTTGAGCTGGACCTGATATGTATTGCTAATGGCTCCATGGCAAGGGCAAAAAGCAGGGGGGACAGAGGGCACCCCTGTCTTGTCCCCCCTCTCTAAACATATTTTCCCTGAGAATTCTTTATTGACCTTAACCCTCGCGCTCGGGCCTTTATACAATATTTTTACCCATTTTATAAAAACAGGACCTAGACCAAATTCCTCCAGAACCCGCCAGAGATAAGCCCACTCTAGGCTGTCAAAGGCTTTAGTTATGTCCAAGGACACCATTGCTCTTGACCCCATGTTCTCTGTCGGGGTCTGGAGGTTCAAGTATACCCTCCTGATGTTCATACTTGTAGTCCTGTGGGAAATAAATCCCGTTTGATCCGGGTGTATAAGTTTATAGATAGTTTTGTTGAGCTTGGCTGCCAGCACCCTCGCCAGGATCTTGGCGTCCGTACACAACAGAGATATTAGCCTATATGCCGATGGTTCCAGCGGGTCGCCCCCCTCTTTATGGAGCAAGATAATATTTGTTTCGGTCATAGAGACAGGCAACCTCCCTGCCTGTAAAGCCCAGTTCAGTGTTTTGAGTAGTTCTGGAAGCAGAATCTTCCCGTATTGCTTATAGGTCTCCACCGGGAGACCATCTGGACCCGGAGATTTTTGGTTTGCCATTCCATTTACCGCTTGTTGTAGTTCAGCTAGTGTGATTGGCGTGTCTAAACCCTCTCTGTCCTCTTCCGCAACTATAGGGACCCGTATATCCTTAAAAAATGTGTCCATGTCCTCCTCTCCAGCAATCCCCTGCGACCTATACAGATTTTCATAATACTTCCCAAATATATCCGTAATCTCTAAGCTCTGAGAGGATATTTCACCATTTGGGGTCCTAATTGCAGGAATCGTCGAGGAGGAGGAGTTTGTTTTCACTAGATTTTTCTCCTTCCCCAAAGGTCCGTTGTCTCTGAAAAAGTTGCTTATTTTCCCCCCTCCTTAACACTGCAATTCTATAGGTCTCTTGTTTATCCTCCCACAACTTCTGCTTCTCTAGTGTTGGGCCCTCTAAAAAATTCTTCTCTGCCATCTCCAAATCCCTCCTAATCCCTACCTCCCACTCCCTTGCCCTCTTCTTGACCCCTGCCACCCCTTGAATCAGAATACCCCTAAGGAATGCCTTCAATGTGTCCCATTGTATACCTGCTGTAGTTAAGCCTTCATTGGATTTTATAAATCTTCTAGCTTTGTTATTATCCTCTCTGGTTCCCCCATTAACTCCAACCAATATGGACTTAGTTTCCAAAATCCTCTAGCCTCCCTACCCCCTATACCCACTGAGGCCACCATCAGAGAGTGGTCCAAGACCGCTCTCGGAAAGTATACTACATCCTTTATTATTGGTACCGCTTCCGCGTTCCCCAGGGTCATATCTATCCTGGAGAAGGTGGAGTGGGAGGCCGAGAAGCAGGAATATTGCCTTACTCCAGGATTCCGGACCCTCCATACATCTGTCAGACCTGCCTCTACTAGGAACTGGCCCAACTGGCCTTCTGCTACGTTATATGTTTGAGCTCTCAGTGGAAATCTGTCCAGACCTCTATTCATCACCTCATTAAAATCCCCTACAACTATTACTGGGGTGTCTGTTTTGTCCAACATGAACTCCATTAGGTTATACAGCACTTCCAGTTTAAAAGGCGGGGGGATATAGATATTAGCTATAACATACATTCTATTTTCTATTGAGCAGTGTAAAAAGACATAACGACCCATACTGTCTACCCTGGCCTGCCGACAGGAGAACACCACGCCTCTTGTCACCATTATGCTCACCACCCTAGAATAAGAGGAGTAAACCGAATGGTATTGGGCCTGAAACCTCCTACTTGGAAGATTTTTCATTGTGTCCTTTGTCAAGTGGGTCTCCTGTAGGCAGACCAGACCCACCCCCCTTATCTCCAACAGCGAGAAGATGGCAGACCTCTTATTTGGGTTCCCCATCCCCCGTATATTCCAGGAGCCTATTTTAAGAACCTTGGACTGCATCAAAAGAGCAACAAGCAGGGAATGGCACCCAAAAACCCAGATCTACTAAAACCGAAGAAAAAGGACACCCCAGCTTTAGACTTGGTATATTGCCTTGTGCCAAAAAATAAAACCTCCTTACCCAATGTAACTCCAGACCCATAGGGCAACTGAAACGAGACCTCTCTATTAATACCGTGATGTGTATTAAATACAAAAAAAGAAAAAGAGAAAAGAGCTCCCTTAATTACCCTCTGTACTTTAAAGCCCATAGGGCTTGTCTTACTATTCTTACTATTACTTTTCATTCCAGTGAAAATTCCAAGTGTCCCCCTTTATCTTCCATTTTCTTGTTCATAATGTTCCTATCGTATATACCACACATGTGCTTGAACCTCCATCCCCCCTCCCCCCCTCATACCTCCCTGTCCACCACCCCAAGTACTAAGTGCATTTTAATTTCTCTCTGTCTTAGTTTTACAACCCCCCCTCCTCTCCACCACCCAACTACCCCCCCCTCTCCCTCCCCCAAACCAGTCACCCGTACCCTCTCCCACCCCCCCTTCCCCCACCTTACCAGGTTCGCCCTTAGGGCTTTATTCATGACCACCTCATACACTCCCTGTAACATACCCATTCCTAACATTTTCCCCCCTCCCCCTACCAGCAATATCCACATGTGCCAAATTTTAAGTGTAATATCCTCCACTTCCCTCATTCCTACTTTAACATACACCATCCCTCTTCCACCCTATACCAAATCTATGTTCCTTCCCACAGTCCAAATCTTCTTATCGGGTACCCTAACTCTCTGGACTCCGTTCCTTAAGTTTCAGTCTTTCTTTATTTCCTTCATACCAGCGTGTTACTCCTGTCGGGGAGTCAAAGAAGAGGACCTCCCCATTTGCCTCTACCCGTAACCTGGCTGGGTGCATTAAAGCATACTTGACTTCGAATTTTTGTAGGGTACAGTACGTTTGATCTCCACAAAGCCCTCCCTGCGTCTCTGCAGATCCGGTGAAAAGTCCGAGAAGAATAAAATTTTTGCTCCATTGTAAAAGACAGGCCCCTTCTCTCTAGCTTTACGTAATAAAATTATCTTGTCATAGTGATTCAGAAATTTCATCAATAAGGACCTAGGGCGGCCTCCAGGAAGCGGAGCCCTGAAGGGAACCCGGTGGGCTCTCTCGATCGCAAACTGTAAAGAAAATGCATCTCTTCCGAACACTTCTATAAGCCATCCTTCCAGAAAAGCAATAGGGCTATGCCCCTCACATCTCTCTGGGAGACCCACTATCCTTATATTGTCCCTTCCCAGGCGATTTTCCATTTCATCCATTTTCTCATTAATTCTATGCAATTGATCCTTCATGGTTTTAACATCTTGCTGTAGGGAAAATACATCATCCTCTATTTGGCTCACCCTTTCCTCTAAGCCAATTGTCCTGTCTATTGCCTTTTGCAGCTCCTGCTTTATTAGTAACAGTTCATCTTTAAACTCTTTAATTTGGCAGTTTAGCCCCTCCACTGATGTTTTACATGAGTTGATCGCTTGTAATACCTCCCTCAAGGTAGGTTCTGCCTCTATAGCTGGGTCAGTGGTTGGTAGTGGCATTTGGACCTTTTCCACTACCCCTGTGCCTTTATTAACATTTGCGTTCTTGGCCCCTGCTCCAGCTGGGGTTGATGACGCCTGTCCCTGACTTTTCCTGTCCCCAGAGGCTTTAACTTGTGGTACTTGCCCATTTTTTGTAGGAGTCTGTTCAGGGGTATGTGCAAATCTCTCTAGTTTTGCTGCTGCTGCTGCCGCCTGGTTTCCCTTCTCCTTTGCTGACCGCAATGACTGGGGCCCCAGATTCTCCATGTTGGCTGGCTCCTCCCCTCTCCTCCTTGACATTGCCATTGTTAACTTTGTATAGCCAAATGCCACTAGGGGAAAAACAGTTAATAAGAGGGGACCCAAAAATCAGCGGGGCCTGGGATTACACAAGCAAGCACTGTCCCTTTAATGCAAAAGCACTATCAACGGTACTGCAACCTCCAATCAGCCGGTATTAGTATTATACAGTTTGAATACTTAGTGCTTTAAACAGATGTACCGCAGGTGCCCATACACTCCTCAATCCCCCTGTTTGTACTACAGGGTCACTTACACACTGTCCCTTAGCCAAGTGCAGTGATCTGACAGGGCCTAAGCCCTATTTCAAAGTCCCGCTCACCTGCCCGCTCCGGTCTCCAGGCTTCCGGGACACAGCATCCGGACCCAAACCAACCTCCAGAGGTTCTGCAGATGACTTTGGCACAGGTTTTCCGGAAATCCTCCAGCTCCACAGTCGCCGGTCTTCCTTTCTCACTGCTCCGTAGTGGCACAATGTTAACCGCTCCACCAATCTCTGGTCACGCAGGCGCAGTAGCTCCAGTGGCTCCAGCGAGGGTGCCTCCGTATAGCTGGCTATTCAGGCTTCAGGCACCAGTCTCTCTGCCGAGCGACACCTCCTCACTTGTCAACTTCACCACCGGTCAACTCTGAGCCCCGGGCACCAGACTGCCTGGTAATAACAGCCTGCCAGACGCTCCGACAATAGCAGGTAAGCAGAGAGGAGACTCTCATCCCGCTGCTCACTCACACTCCGCACTCCGTCCACACCCACGTCCGGTCACGCCACCGTCGCATTCACCAAGCATTATTCTACACAATTATTTTATCACGCAGAAACAAAAAACAACAGAAATTAAATTAGAGATTTGATCTGCCATCCAAATAAAAATATAACTTAACAAAAAAGTGTGAATCAACGATCACCAAACTTCTACTAACATGAAATTAGCAGAAAGAGCCCAAAGGGTGGCGCTCGAGAAATGAACTTCCTCTTCATACTCTCGTAGTACATCACTACGTTCGTATTTGTGGAACGACAATTTACGGATAGTTAGTATGCAAGAAAAAAATCCTGCACACGCGCTTTTCACAAAAATCAGATGCTCGATCGTACAACAATCAAACCGCGTGTACGAGGCTTAACTCTATCAGGTTCCTTTCACTCTGTATTGGCTCAGCAGCCTTAGAGAACTTTCACACTGACAGCGCAGCCGCATCAGCGGTAAAGCACTGCTCGTTTTAGCGACAATTTACCGTCGTTTTAGAGGCGCTTTTAACCCCCACTAGCGGCCAAATAAATGGTTAAAAGCGATGAAATTCACCGCTGCCGCGCAGGTGGATACACCGCTCCTAAAGCGCCCCAAAGATGCTGCTTGCAGGACTTTTTTTAACATCGCGCATCGCTCCAGTGTGAAAGCACTCGGGGTCTCACACTGGGACTACAGGGGAGGCATTTTTCAGGTGCTTTTTTTAGCGCTAAAGAGCCTGAAAAACGCCTCCAGTGTAAAAGGGGTCTTATGATTGGGATCTACCCGGCTCTGATCTGTACACAGAGGACTTTCATCTCCCTCTGGACCTCAGAAAAGTGTCTTCCAGCATTACTGATAAAGTGACATAGAGGCCGTCTTCATCAGATATGAACAGACACATAGAAACTGGAGTGACATCTCTTCTTGCTGTCAGATGGCCGCTGTCTTCTCTTCCCTTCTCTCCTCCCATGCTCATCTCCAGGACTTCTCCAGAGCCTCTCTCATCCTCTGAAACTCCCTACCCCCAATCCAGCTATTTCCTACTCTGTCCACTTTTAGATCCCTGAAAACTCATCTCTTCAGGGAAGCCTATCCCCCCTTCAACTAATAACCAAATCTTCTATTTCTCCCATCAATTCACCCCTCAGTTATTACCATTTCTTCCACCAGCCCCTCCCTATTAGATTGTAAGCTCCCAGGAGCGGGGCCCTTCTAACTCTCTTCTATTGAATTGTATTGTCTCTCTTATATTGTAAAGTGTTGCGCAAACTGTTGGCACCATATAAATCCTGTATAATAATAATACCCGGCCCTGCTAGGATCACCTCCTAAGGCCGGGGTCACATTGGAGCACGGAGCGGCTCCCAGCGGGGGGTCCAGTGCGTCCCCTTCACCATTTCAGGTCTGATTTCTGCCCGATTTTTTGGCTGAATTCGGACCTGAAACAGACCAGAAGATACACAGGACTCCTCTACAAATCACTCCGGAGATATGTGAACCGGCTCCATAGAGAATCGATCACAATCTCCTGACATGTGAATTGGATGTGGAGAAATCCACATCCAATTCACAAAGGTGTGAGCCCAGCCTTTCACACTTATACGACTTGTCCCACGATTTTGTACTGCAAAATCGTATGACAAGTCATTCTCCATGATTTGCAATGACTACCATTCATATTGTCACGACTTTAAGTCGTGCCGACTTGAAAGTAGTACCTGCACTACTTTGGTCCAACTTCTATGCGAGTTGTACTCCATAGACCTCAATGTTAAACCCTGAAGTAGCATGCAAGTCGTGCCTGAATAATATAGACACGACTTCAGTACAACTTTGTAAGCACAAGCCTGGCTCGCTGATCGGAAAAGGAAAACTTTTTTTTTCCTTTCCCAATGAGCGACAGGCAGTGCTGACAGCTGTCTGGTATGAATCCAGAGGGGGAACGCCGCGCCAAGTTTTAAATGAAAAAAATGGTGTGGGTTCCCCCCAAGGGCATACCAGGCCCTTAGGTCTGGTATGGATCTAAGGGGAACCCCCTACGCCGAAAAATCAGCATGGGGTCCCCCCCAAAATCCAAACCAGACCCTTATCCGTGCACGCAGCCCGGCCGGTCAGGAATGGGGGTGGGGACGAGCGAGCGCCCCCCCCCCTCCTGGACCGTACCAGGCTGCATGCCCTCAACATGGGGGGGTGGGTGCTTTAGGACATGGGGGGCAACCTGCCGGGCCCCCCCACCCCAAAGCACCTTGTCCCCATGTTGATGAGGACAAGGGCCTCTTCCCGACAACCCTGGCCGTTGGTTGTTGGGGTCTGCGGGCCCCCCACCCTATGTGAATGAGTATGGGGTACATGGTACCCCTACCCATTCACCTAGGGAAAAAAGCGTCAATAAAAAACACAGTACACAGGTTTTTAAAATAATTTATTAGGCAGCTCCGGGATCTTCTTCCAACTTCGGGGGTCCTCTTCCGACTTCGGGGGTCTCTCTGGCGTCTCCTCCCGGTGTCCTGATCTTCTGCAGGCTCCTCCGCTATCTTCTGCAGCTCAATTGCTAGCGGTGGTCTGGACTTCTGCCTTCTGCCTTCTTTTCTTCCAGAGATGTTGACACGACGCTCTCTCCAGCTGGAATGGTCTCTGAACGCTCCGCAACGGACTTATATAGGCGGTGACCCCGCCCCCTTATGAGGTCACTGTCTCGGGGCATGCTGGGACTGTGCCGTCATAAGGGGGCGTGGTCATCACCCAGTGACCACGCCTCCTAAAAAGTCACAGTCCCAGCATGCCCAGGGACTGTGACGGCATAAGGGGGTGGGGTCACCACCTATATAAGTCCGTTGCCGAGCGTTCAGAGACCATTCCAGCTGGAGAGAGCGTCGTGTCAACATCTCTGGAAGAAAAGAAGAAGGCAGAAGGCAGAAGTCCGGACCACCGCTAGCAATTGAGCTGCAGAAGATAGTGGAGGAGCCGACAGAAGATTAGTACACTGGGAGGAGACGCCGGAGAGACCCCCGAAGTCGGAAGAGGACCCCCAAAGTCGGAAGAAGATCCCGGAGCTGCCTAATAAATTATTTTAAAAACCTGTGTACTGTGTTTTTTATTGACGCTTTTTTTCCCTAGGTGAATGGGTAGGGGTACCATGTACCCCATACTCATTCACATAGGGTGGGGGGCCGGGATCTGGGGGCCCCCCTTATTAAAGGGGGCTCCCAGATTCCAATAAGCCCCCCCGCCCGCAGACCCCGACAACCAACGGCCAGGGTTGTCGGGAAGAGCTCCTTGTCCTCATCAACATGGGGACAAGGTGCTTTGGGGTGGGGGCCGCAGGGCACCCCCCATGCCCCAAAGCACCCACCCCCCATGTTGAGGGCATGCGGCCCTTTACGGTCCAGGAGGGGGGGCGCTAGCTCGTCCCCACCCCCATTCCTGACCGGCCGGGCTGCGTGCTCAGATAAGGGTCTGGTATGGATTTTGGGGGGACCCCCACACCCATTTTTCGGCATAGGGGGTTCCCCTTACAATCCATACCAGACCTAAGGGCCTGGTATGCCGGGGGGACCTGGGGGGGAACCCATGCCAGTTTTTTTATTTAAAACTTGGCGTGGAGTTCCCCCTTATGATTCATACCGACTACTGTATGTTTTGATTTGTTAATGCCAAAAACTTGGCAAAGTCGTACAAAGTAGTACTGCTCCCAAATTGCGGTAAAATCGCGGCCACGAAATTGCGGCAAAATCGCACGACTTTGAAGTCGTATAAGTGTGAAAGGGGTCTAAGTGTTTTTGTCTGAGATCTGAGGACCGGCTTATCCTTTCTGATCTCTGGTTCTCCAGCCGGACCACCGATGAGGAAAGCCCGGTACCTCTGTGCCGGATCCGGGTCCTGCTGTCTGTTCTGCATGCTGGACCTGGAGATCTCCCTCTGGCTGCCCTCTGATTGGTCACTGCTTCATCCGCCTATTCAGACTCCACCCAGTGATATGTGATTGAACCCTTCAGGATGGATTTATTCTGTGTGATATGTTTAGTAAGAGCTGCTTTTAGAAATCATGGGGCCCCATACAACCCACCTGACAGGGGGTACAGCACTGGTACTGGGGGGAGGGGGCCCCATACAACCCACCTAAAAGAAAAAAAAAATCAAGTTATATTTTTGCTTAAAATACAGTAAAATTATTATTAATAATGAAAAACACAATTCCTGCTAAATCTAAAAGATAGAACTGTATGGAGTTAATAAATGAAGCTCTTTGTGTGGATGAGATCTTGGGGGTCATTCACACGGACGCTGTGCTCTGTACAGTGTGAATCAGTGGTTTATTACTTTGTGCAGGCGATATACCTCCTCCGCCTGTTAAATGCTCTCTGAAGAGTGATCCAAATACTGACCACTCATCAGAGAGCAAAGCACATGTGATTGAGCCCTTAATCTACTTTTATTTTTAGAATTTTTAAACTTTTTTTAAGGGTTTTTTTTTTAAATGTTTAACATTTTCTTTCAGTTGTTTTATTTATTTTTAACAGCCCTGTTAGGAAACTTTAGTGAAATATCAGGGGTCTAAACAAACCTCAAATGTCTTTACTTTTAAGACAGAGAAAGGAAATGAGGATATCAATTCCCAATCTCTTCCTCTGCAGCCTCAGCTGCACTGCACAGAGAATGAATAGGAAGTGTTCTGTGCTGAGCGGCTTCCTGTTCATTCACAAACTGAAGCATAGCAAACACAGTTTACTATGGGGGGTGGAGAGCAGGGGGTGGGGATGGAGATACAGCACTGGTACTGGGGGTATAGCACTGATCACACTGACAGGGGGTACAGCACTGGTACTGGGGGAGGGTTGCCACCTTTTCTTCAAACCGGAACACTTTAGCATTGCACAGCAATTTTTTTTATAGTATAAACTATACATATATATTGATCTTAAATAACATTTCTAATCATATAAAGTTAATAACAAGAGTTCCTCTTTTACATATGAACTCGCAGAGTTCCCTTTTACTGTAAGGGGGGACTCTACAGACTCTGATGTAAGGGAGAACTCTGGGGACTCTGACATAAGGGATACTCTGAGAACCTTGATTTAAGGGGGATACTGAGAACTCTGATGTATGGAGAGGACTCTGATGTAAGGGAGAACACTGTGGCCTCCGGTGTAAAGGGGAACTCTGATGTAAGGGGTGCTCTGAGTACCCCAGTTTACCTTAGTGTTCTCACTCAGAGGCAGGAGAGAGAAGAGGGAGACTTCAGTCACAGACAGGGATGGATGGTGAGCTCACTCACCCCTTGGCACCTCTCATCCAGATGTATCTGAGGCTGCTGGACTTCAAATTTCTGGCCCCAACTTTCCTTTTCTGAGGCACAGTGCTGGGGATTGGAGTGTGGGCAGACACAGAGGGGTGGGGGGAAGAGGAGCAGATCGAGCCCTCTCTCTCCTCTCCTGTATGTGTGTGTTTGTGGGGGAGGGGTAATTGTTAGTGTTGGCTTTGGGCAGTGTGAAAGAGAGTGTAATGCCGCGTACACACGAGCGGACTTTACGGCAGACTTGGTCCGGTGGACCGGAGTCCGGCGGATGATTCGATCGTGTCTGGGCTCCAGCAGACTTTTTTTTCCCAAAAGTTCGACGGACCTAGAAATGAAACATGTTTCAAATCTTTCCGACAAACTCGAGTCGGTCGACAAGTCCGCTCGTCTGTATGCTAGTCTGACGGACAAAAAACGACGCTAGGGTAGCTATTGGCTACTGGCTATTAACTTCCTTGTTTTAGTCCGGTTGTACGTCATCACGTACGAATCTGTCGGACTTTGGTTGATTGTGTGTAGGCAAGTCCGTTCATTCGGAAAGTCCGTTGGAAAGTCCGCCAGACCTAGTCCATCGAAAAGTCCGCCTGTGTGTACACGGCATAACAGACACTCTAAGCTTAGACAACGGCAGCCAGCAATCCTGCTGGGAAGCCAGAGTTCAGTCTAAATAATGTGTCCGGGTTTTAGGCAGTCTGAAACCCGGATGCATGGTTCCAAACCCCAACTGTATGGGTGAATCCCGGACAGGTGGCAACCCTAGGGAGGGGGCTCTCCAATTGCACAATCGTGCGACGTTGTACCCAAATGAAATTGACTTCCTTTTTTTTCCACAAATAGAGCTTTCTTTAGGTGGTATTTGATCACCTCTGTGGTTTTTTATTTTTTGCGCTATAAACAAAAAAAGAGCCTCAATTTTGAAAAAAAAAACAATATTTTTTACTTTTTGCTATAATAAATATCCCCCAAAAATACATAAAAAAATCCTATTATTTTCCTCAGTTTAGGCCGATATGTATTCTTCAACATATTTTTGGTAAAAAAAAAAAAAAAAAAAAAAAAAAAAAAAAAAATCGCAATAAGCGTATTGGTTTGCACTAAATTTATAGTGTCTACAAAATAGGGGATAGATTTATGGCATTTTTATTTTTAATTTTTTAATGGCGGCGATCTGCGATTTTTATCAGGACTGCGACATTATGGTAGACACATTGGACAGTTTTTACACTATTTTGGGATCATTTATACAGCGATCAGTGCTATTAAAATGCATTGATTACTATGTAAATGACACTGGCAGTGAAGGGGTTAAGTGTGTCCTAGGGAGTGATTCTAACTGTGAAGGGGAGGGGCTACAGCACACAGGACAGTGATCACTGCTCTCTATGACGGACAGCTGTGATCTCTGTCCTGTCACTAGGCAGAACGGGGAAATGCTTTGTTTACTAAAGGGTCTCCCCGTTCTTCCTCTCCATGACATGATGGCGGGCACCCGGCGGACACCGAGTCTGCAGGACCCGCGGTCACGATGACCGCGGCAGGCGCACGCCCGTGACACCGCTTCTAAAAGGGGACGTACCTGTATGCCGTTTTGCCTACCAGCACTATCCTGCTCACGTAAATCGGCATGCGCTGGTCGGCAAGCGGTTAATCATAGAACAATTTCAGCTGCTACAATAGTATAACTTTCAAAGACAGAGCACCGGTCCCTGAAAACAAGAAGTTAAATGTAAAGCAAATCAGATGATGATTGTAGTACAGGAGGAAAGGTCTGGATGAAATCAGCTGGCAGAAGATGAATCCCATACAGAGGACTAAAATAGACCCTTCACATGTATTGTGGATTTATAAATAGATTTATCCATCCAGCTGAACAATACATGGGAGACGCCTCCTGAACGGAGTTAACTTGTTGCAATTAGATGGATCAATCCAGACAAACTGTTCTGTGTATAAATATATATATATAGAGCTTTTCTCCTGCAGAGCAATAAAAACTAATATTCTCCATATTATTTATTGATATCCTGAACATAAGTGATTGATTTATTACCTATTGTGAATTATCATAGTTTTTATGATTTTTGTATATTCATGCGCTCCCTATGGATTGCTCTAATAGGGCGTACACACAGTCGGACTTTGTTCGGACATTCCGACAACAAAATCCTAGGATTTTTTCCGACGGATGTTGGCTCAAACTTGTCTTGCATACACACGGTCACACAAAGTTGTCGGACAATCCGAACGTTATAAACGCGGTGACGTAAAACACGTACGTCGGGACTATAAACGGGGCAGTGGCCAATAGCTTTCATCTTTTTATTTATTCTGAGCATGCATAGCACTTTTTCTGTCGGATTTGTGTACACACGATCGGAATTTCCGACAACGGATTTTGTTGTCGGAAAATTTTATAGCCTGCTCTCCAACTTTGTGTGTCGGAAAATCTGATGGAAAATGTCCGATGGAGCCCACACACGGTCGGAATTTCCCACAACAAGGTCCTATCACACATTTTCCGTCGGAAAATCCGACCGTGTGTACGGGGCATTAGACATAATAATTTGTTTTATTTGCAGGTTGGCTGGCAAGTGATCTGGGAGTTTTTTGATTGTGTAAATTAATCTTACATTTTTTTTCCCTCCATCTCCCCAAGTCTGCAGATCTCCCATCAGCGATCAGTAGTCCCCAGCTGGCCATGACAAGGTCATCAATAGAGTAACTACACTAATATAATAACTACATTAGGGAGATTAGTAAGAGGGAATCATGGTGAATTACCAGATGGGGGTCTCTTATGCCACAAGTAGTTTTAACCACTTCAGCCCCGGAAGGATTTACCCCCTTCCTGACCAGAGCACTTTTTGCGATTCGGCACAGCGTCGCTTTAAGGGACAATTGCGCGGTCGTGCGACGTGGCTCTCAAACAAAATTGACGTCCTTTTTTTCCCACAAATAGAGCTTTCTTTTGGTGGTATTTGATCGCCTCTGCGATTTTTATTTTTTGTGCTATAAACAAAATAATTTTGAAAAAAACGCATTATTTTTTACTTTTTGCTATAATAAATATCCCCCAAAAATATATAAAAAAACATTTTTTTCCCTCAGTTTAGGCCAATACGTATTCCTCTACATATTTTTGGTAAAAAAAAAATTGCAATAAGCGTTTATTGATTGGTTTGCGAAAAAGTTATAACGTCTACAAAATAGGGGTTAGTTTTATGGCATTTTTATTAATAATTTTTTTTTTACTAGTTTTGGCGGTGATCAGCGATGTTTATTGTGACTGTGACATTATGGCGGACACATCGGACATTTTTGACACATTTTTGGGACCACTGTCAATTATACAGCAATCAGTGCTATAAAAATGCATTGATTCCTGTGTAAATGACACTAGCAGTGAAGGGGTTAACCACTAGGGGGCGGGGAGGGGTTAAATCAGTACTAGGGAGTGATTACTAACTGTAGGGGGATGGGCTGTATGTGTGACATCACTGATCTCTGCTCCGATGACAGGGAGCAGAGATCGAGTGACACTGTCACTAGGCAGAACACGGAGATGCTGTTTACATCAGCATCTCCCCATTCATGCTCTCCGTGAGACGATCGCGGGTATCCCTGCAGCGATCAAGTCCGCGGGACCTGCGACCCGACTCACGGAGCTCCCGGAAGGCGCGTACGTGCGCCACCGGCCGTGCGCACGCAATGACATGGCGGGAAATTCAAATGGACGTACCTGTACGCCCATTTGCCTAGCCATGCCATTCTGCCAATGTACATCGTCGTGCGCCGGTCGGGAAGCGGTTAAATGACTTTTTTCCTTTAGAAATGTCATTTTGCTGTGGTACTGTTCTAATCATGGGAAAGATGCGCCTCTTTACAGGCATACTATAGACACCCCCCAGGCACGATATTTAAAGGACTATTTCATTTTTATTGTTTCACTGTAAGCATTATGTAAATGACTGCTCCCGAAAAAACGGCGGTTTTTAAAAAACATTTATTTGCATTGATCCATGTCTCCTGGGGCAGGACCCAGGTCCCCAAACACTTTTTATGGCAATAACTTGCATATAAGCCTTTTAAAATGAGCACTTTTTTTTTCATGTTAGTGTCCCATAGACTTTAATAGTGTTCTTGTGTTTTTTTCTGAATTTTTTACCTGTTCGCATGTTCTGGTGCGAACTGAACCAGGGGGGTGTTTAGCTCATCCTTAGTCAGCACATTACTATGTTGTTTATCAGATCAATTTAAGATTGGCGCACAGAAGCACTATATTGCAGGTTTTTTGTTATGAAATTTGTGTATAAGTACTTTATATTAATATTGCACTATGCTGCACAGATATTAACCACTTCAATACAGGGCATTTTCACCCCCTTCCTGCGCAGACCAATTTTTAGTTTTCAGCGCTGTCGCACTTCGAATGACAATTGCGCGGTCGTGCTATGTTGTACCCAAACAAAATTGATGTCCTTTTTTTCCCACAAATAGAGCTTTCTTTTGGTGGTATTGGATCACATGTGCGGTTTTTATTTTTTGCGCTATAAACAAAAAAAGAGCGACAATTTTGAAAATGCAATATTTTTTACTTTTTGCTATAATAAATATCCCCCAAAAATATATAAAAAAAACTATTTTTTCCTCAGTTTAGGCCGATATGTATTCTTCCATATATTTTTGGTAAAAAAAAAAAAAAAAAAAAAAAAAATCGCAATAAGCATATATTGATTTTTTGCGCTATAAACTAAAGAAAAGCGACAATTTTGAAATTTGAAATTTTTAAAAAAACACAATATTTTTTACTTTTTGCTATAATAAATATCCCAATTTTTTTCCTCAGTTTTAGGCCGATTCTTTACATATTTTTGGTAAAAAAAAAAATTGCAATAAGCGTACATTGATTGGTTTGCGCAAACATTGTAGCGTCTACAAAATAGGGGATAGATTTATGGCTTTTTCTTTACTAGTAATGGCAGCGATTTCTTTGTTTTCATGACTGTGACATTGCGGCAGACACATCGGACACTTTTGACACATTTTTGGGACCATTCACATTTATATAGTGATCTATGCTATAAAATTGCACTGATTACTGTGTAAATGTGACTGGCAGGGAAGGGGTTAACACTAGGGGGTGATTGAGGGGTTAATTATTTTTCCTAGGGAGTGTTTCTAACTGTAGGGGGAGGGGACTCACAAGGGGAGGAGATTGATCGGTGTTCCTCTGTACTGGGAACACACGATTGGTCTCCTCTCCTCTGACAGGATGTGGATCTCTGTGTTTACACACACAGATCCACGGTCCTGCTCGGTTAACGGGCAATCGCGGGTGCCTGGCAGACATCATGGCCGGCGGGCACGTGCACCGGGTCCCGAGCAATGCGGCAGGTGTGCGCCCCCTAGATGGACGGGAAGCCCAGGACCTCACATGATGTCCACCCAGGATGGGAGATCCCATCTGCAGGTGTCATATTACTATGGGCGGGTAGGGAAGTGGTTAATTATCATCCACTCAGCGCAACATTTTATTGGTTGTAAATGTCATCAATAGAAATGGACACACAAAGAACTGGAGCTGATGAGGCTTTGGGACGATCGATGTGTTTATGTTCCTCTTCTCTGCTGGGATGTCTTTTTTGCTTCTGTTCATATTCATGATACCATAAATTACAAGTGGAATTTAGGGACACTATGAAAGTTCTGCTCACATTTCTGATCTGTCTTCTCCTCCCAGGTCTCCTGTGTATGATGATTGCACCGGTGTCATCAGGAACGGTGTATGTACAGAGCGGATCAGACATCACTGACTGTAATATGAAATGTCCCGAGGATAACAATGAAGTGACTCTGGAGCTGTACAGACAATGCAGAGGGGAGGATAGGACATTGCTGGAAAATCACTGTTATTACAATCACACTAAATCTCATGACTCCAGACTCCAACTGCACACAGGGAGCGGATGCTGGAAGCTGACACATGTCAGGAAGGAGGATTCCTGTGTGTATAAGATCTGGTGTTACTGTGATCCGGGACATCTAATATCCTCTACAGAGATCCGTGTTCTGGGTAAGAGTCCATATACTACATCACACTTCTCTACACTGCATTGTACTCTATGGGGGAAGAAGTGTCTATTATACAGGATGAGTGAGGAGAGGAAATGAGTTCTTCATATAACAGATTTCCAGTATTCCCCACTGATATCTCCCCATCTGTCCTACTCAGTATAAGTATACAATAAGAGCTAGCACCATGGGCGGATCCAGAGTCTTGTCGCGGGAGGGGCACTGCCAGAAAATCAATTTTTTTGTGGGCAATTTATCGGGGAAACGGCTGGTGTTAGTGCTTCAATCATTCCAGCACCATGGTTGTTATGGTGTCAGGATGATTGAAGCGCATTATTTCTATAATTACATTGTAATATAAAATGAAATAGTTCAACTCACCATAATGCAGAATCAGTGGGAGCCCTGAGCGTGTCACTTGCCACATCACCTGCCACACCTTGTGGATTGTCACCTGCCTGCCACCAGATGCAGATTGTCACTTGCCACGTTGCCTGCCACACCTTGCAGCTTGCCACTTGCTACGTCACCTGCCACACCTTGTGAATTGTCACTTACCACGTCACCTGCCACACCTTGCGGATTGCCACGTCACCTGCCACACCTTGTGAATTTTCACTTGCCACGTCACCTGCCACACCTTGCGGATTGCCACGTCACCTGCCACACCTTGTGAATTGTCACTTGCCACCTCACCTGCCACACCTTGCGGATTGCCACTTGCCACGTCACCTGCCACACCTTGCGGATTGCGACTTGCCACGTCACCTGCCACACATTGCGGATTGTCACTTGCCACGTCACCTGCCACATATTGTGGATTGTCACGTGCCACGTCACCTGCCACATATTGTGGATTGTCACTTGCCACGTCACCTGCCACATCTTGTGGATTGTCACTTGCCTGTTGAGGTGGTGTTTTGGTTGTCTCTTGCTGTGTCCCAGAATCCCAGACTGAGTCAGGCAGCAGAGAGATAATGTAATCTGCCCACTGAGGGTGGAAGTTACTGCAGGGATGCAGGGTTGGCGGAGAGAGATGATCTCATCTCTCTGCTCCCCTGCCCCTGGCTAACTGCTTGGCCAGCTGCCAACACACTGAGTCACCTGGCAGCCCGGCCCACCCACAAATCACGCCGCCCGCCCACAAACCGCACCACCTGGTCAACCAGCTATGTTACCCGCCCGAGGAGCCGCCGGCTATGTCACCCGCCTGCGGAGCCGCCGGCTATGTCACCCGGCTGGCAACAAATTTCTCGGGGGTGGCAATTGCCCCGTTGCCCCCCCCCTGGATCCGCCCCTGGCTAGCACTCTATTCCATACATCTGGGCTCTGTCTTGGTGACCTATGACTGATGGTAACTGTCCTCCTCCTGATAATTCTAGATCCAGTTCTCATCTCCAACATCACCAGTACCGGGGGCTGGTTGGGTGAGGAGACGGCTGTGAGGGTCCAGTTCTCTGGAGAAGAGAGCGCTGTGACCTGGGAGGTGGACGGGGAGCCTCTCCCTGAAAGATACCGGCTGATAGATGACAATAGGACGCTGATTATCCCCAGTGTGCAGAGAGACGACGCCGAGAGGAGATTCCGGGTCAGGATCACAAACCCGGTCAGTGAGGAGATCCGGGAATACCGGCTGGAGATCAGAGGTGAGAGGGGCAATAGGGGGAATAGAGGAGGGTGTCATTCTTCCCTGGGACTTGCACTATATACTGTATATATGTGTGTATAAAATATACAGTATGAGGTCAGTGTGCAGGTTATATATAATAGTCAGACAATGAAGGTAACAAAAAATAAATAAAAATGGACGGACTCGATGGAATACTCCGATCTTTTTCTGCCGTCACTTTTCTATGTTTCTATAATAAAGCTGAAGTTTGCTGATGTATAAATATTGTAATATAACAAAGCAGACTGTAGAACGGATACATTGTATATTGATCACACATGTAATCTCTACACAGAGATGTTCTAAACATTGTATTTATTTTCTAACAGATCTTCCATCAGATCATAGAAGATCCCGAATGTTTCTTATTGTTCCTGTAGTGCCGGTTGTGATTATTGTGATTTTGGTGTTTCTGGTGAGTAATGATTACATCTTTTTCCTTTCTGTGATCGGATTATTCCTCTAGATCAGCAGCCGCCTCTCTCTAGAGACACTGTTGATGTAACATGGATCTATACTGAAAGTTATGTTAGCCTCACTGCAGGAAGGGAGGCGGGACCGGATGTGGATGGAGGAGTGAGTCAGTGAGGAGCGGCGTGAGTGCTCTCCTCACCCCACCTATAGCTTGGCAGACCTCAAGGTATCCTATGGCAGCTTTGCGGATCCACTACCTGCCACCGGTAACCCTCTACATGCCACCTACTAACACCTGAAACCAGCTGATGCAATTGCGGGTCGGTGATATGCACGCTCGTGCCGGGTGCTTCTACCTGAAGTGGTGCATTTTCCCCTAAGAAGCCGTGGCGCTCTCTCCCTCAATATCGTCGGGTCCTCCTGCCGCTTGTTAGATACCGCTGGAGCTGGAGCTGTGTGAGACCCGGAAGTAAAGCCGCGACACACGGAAACAGCTGAGAGACTCACAAGGTGTCAGCAGGGATCGCTGAGGCCGTAGTAAGCGGCATTAGGAGGAAGGCTGAGATAGATGTCGAACGGGACAACGGGACAACAGGCGGGTTGAGAAGACCCTGACCCGGTGCATTCCGAGGAGGGATCCATCCATTCAGCTGGAGGGTGAATCTTGGAGGGGTGAGTGGAAACCTAAAATGTGTAGTGGACTGAAGGATGTGTTGCTATTTATTATAACAAACGCCCTTATGCTTCAACTCCTGGGAAAAAGTTTAAATAAATCATAGAATTTGTGGGACTTACTGAGGATAGGAAAAAGGTCTGTGGCACATTGTAATATACCAGCTCATACAGTGGTATACTGCATTAAGAAGCTTGAACTCAGAGCTATACCAGCCGAAAAAGTTGGAAAGCTGGAAATATCCCTAGAAGCTCCCCCTCTATATAAGATACTCTCCTATATTGACTATACTGACTCCCGACCCCCTCACGCATTGCTGCAGCACGTTAAACACTACAAATTAGTTGTGGCCGGAGGGGTTAAAAATGTCGACAAGAAGGAAGGGAGACGAGCAGACAAACATGGAAGCTATGGGGTCCCAGTCTCTGCGATCAGCCAAAGAGAAAGAAAAAGACAAAGATAAAGCTGATGTGTCAGTGGTGGCAGGGGCAACGGCAGCTGCGGTGGCGGCAACTGCAAAATTGGAGAGACTGGTTAATATAACAGACCATACACCAATGAAGGGGGGGCAGCAGGTACAAAGCAAAACAGCGTCAGACAGGAAGAGCCTGGGCCAGATGAACGCACTCCCAAATAGTACCACAACAAGGAACCTCCCAAACAAAGGTGCGAGTATGGTTGGGAAAATAATAGAAACAAGTAATACCCAGACACATGCAACGGAAGACGAACCAACCCTTAAGGAAATCCTTACTGCAATTAACGCATGCAAACAATCTCTGAGCAATATGGCAGATCAAATGAAAGATATGAGAGAGGAACTAGCTCATGTAAGTCAAGATCTCAAGAAAATGGCAGAAAGAGTGACAGAAACAGAAGGGAGAATAAGCCTGCTGGAGGATGACTTAAACCCAATGAAGCAAGAGTTAAAAGCGCAGAAAGATCAGATAAAAAGGCTCATGGAAAAATTCGACGAAATGGAAAATAGACTCAGGAGAGACAATGTGAGGATAGTTGGGCTCCCAGAGAAGAGCGAGGGAACGGACCCGGCAAGCTTCGTGGAAAAATGGCTAATTGAGACTTTTGGGATAGAAACATTCTCACAGCAGTTCTCCATTGAAAGGGCACACAGAGTTCCATTTAGACCCCCTGCTCAAGGTAGCCCACCAAGAGCGTTGTTATTGAAGTTTTTAAATTATAAGGATAAGGTGACCCTTCTCCGAATGGCTAGGGAAAGGGGGAATTTGTATTATAATGGAGCCAAAATATCAATGTACCCTGACTTTTCACCAGAATTGCAGAAGCGCAGGATGGAATTCCTGGGTATCAAGCGTAGCCTGCAATTGTATGACATCACCTATGCTCTCCTTTACCCTGCCAGGCTTCGGGTAAATGCGCTGGGGGGAAGCCAGATCTTTGAATCCCCGGAGAGAGCACGAGCATGGTTGGAAGAAAAGAAAGATCAGCTTTCGCCGAAATAAATGAGGGTTGTAAATGTAAATGAGGGAGGAAAGAATATAAAAAGATATAATGTTATATGTGTGGGGTGGGGGGGACTCACAGGGTTGTTGTAAAATAAGATAGGGTTCGTTACGGGTAAGGGACGGAAGATAGGGAGGGGGGGCGGGGGGAGAGGGGGAGAATGGAGGGTAAGAGGGGTAGGGGTAGAGGAGTGGGTGATGGTCATTAAAAAAGCCTACAAGGGGGACCTAGAGTGGTGTGGGGGGGGGAGGGGAGGGATGGGGGAGGTGGGAAGTGGAGGGTAACGATTATAATATGAAGATACAAAAAGGGCACGCTTGCACTTTAAAAAAGAAAAATAAGTATGTCTTTCCACAAGGTTGCACTGAACACATTAGTAAATTATAAACAGTTATGGATAAATATGTACGTTATGTGTATTATACATAGGTCCTTAAGACTTGTAGTCACTAAAATAAAAAGGCTGTGGGATAGGGAAAAGCCCCTCTTTTTAGCAGAGATAACCACTCCAGTTAGTTGGGAATGTAAAGCGTTAGAGAGAGGACCTAGTGGTGGGGTGGTGGTTTTCCTTTTTTCCTTTTTTTTTTTTTTTTTTTTTTCTTCCTTTTCTCTCTATTTCTTTTCTGTCTGCTGATGTCATGCTCGCCTCAATCACTGCCTTTTCCCCTTAACTTAAGATCTACTGTTCATAAACACAAGTAATAAATCATGGTCCTGAATATTGGATCATGGAATGTTAGAGGGTTGGGTTCCCCTGTTAAGTGAGCAGCGGTATACGATGGTTTAGATACACTCAAAGTCAAAATTGCCTGTCTGCAAGAGACACACCTGACAAAAGATACAAAAAATAACTTATGGAAGAAGCAGGGGCGGACTGACAACTCATGGGGCCCCCGGGCAATAGAAGATCATGGGGCCCCCTGTGTCTCCGCCCACATGCAAGCCGCACCTACACAAAGCCCCACTTACATGGGGCACACAGGAAGGCACATCACATGGCACACAGCAGAGCACGGGGCACATCATGGGGCACAGGGCATGGGGCACACAGTAGGGCACATCACAGGACACATAATGGGGCACCCAGCAGGGTTTATTATGCTGTACACATCAGGGCACATTATTGAGCACAGCATGGTGCATCACAGTGGGTACAGGGCACATCAGTGGGTACACAGCGGGGCACATCACAGAGCACATCAGGAGATACACAGCAGGGAGCGTGCCGCACATCACAGGGCATGTGACAAATAGTAGGGCACACAGCAGGGCACACAGTAGGGCACATCCTTGGGAACAGGACACAGGCGGTACACATCAGGGCACACATCCCAGGGCATGGGGCACACAGTAGAGCACATTACAGGGCACACAGTAGAGCACAACAGGCGGTACACAGCAGGGCACATCACAAGGCACATCACAGGGCAAGGGGCACAGAGTAGGGCACATAAGGGGGTACACTAGCAGGGCACATCACAGGCCATGGGGCACGCAGTAGGGCAAATAGCAGGGCACAAACCAAAACACAGGGCACACAGTACAGCACTGGGATCCTCCAGACTTAACACAGTGTCTTTCAGGGTAGCCATCAGGGGGAAGGCGACACAGTGGGGGTGGAGGACACAGGGAGACACCATGGGGGGGGGGGGGGTTGGAGGGCACAGGGGGACACTGTAGGTGGATGGAGGGCACAGGGGGACACTGTGTGTGAGTGGCACAGGGAGACACCATGGGGGGGATAGAAGACAGGGGGACACTGTGGGGGGTGAAGGGCACAGGGGGATACTGTGGGGAGGTGGAGGGCACAGGGGGACACTGTGGGGAGGTGGGGGGCACAGGGGGACACTGTGGGGAGGTGGAGGGCACTGTGGGGGGAGGTGGAGGGCACAGGGGGGCACTGTGGGGAGGTGGGGGGCACAGGGGGACACTGTGGGGAGGTGGGGGCACAGGGGGACACTGTGGGGAGGTGGGGGCACAGGGGGACACTGTGGGGAGGTGGGGGGCACAGGGGGACACTGTGGGGAGGTGGAGGGCACAGGGGGACACTGGGGGGGTGGAGGGCACAGGGGGACACTGTGGGGGGGTGGAGGGCACAGGGGGCACTGTGGGGAGGGGGGAGGTAGAGGGCACAGGGGGGCACTGTTGGGGGCACAGGGGGACACTGTGGGGAGGTGGGGGCACAGGGAGACACTGTGGGGGGGGTGGAGAGCACAGGGAGCACTGTGGGGGGGGTGGAGGGCACAGGGGGGCACTGTGGGGAGGTGGAGTGCACAGGGGGACACTGTGGGGAGGTGGAGGGCACAGGGGGACACTGTGGGAAGGTGGGGAGGCACAGGGGGACACTGTGGGGAAGTGAGGGCACAGGGGGGCACTGTGGGGAGGGGGGAAGTGGGGGGCACAAGGGGGCACTGTGGGGAGGTGGGGGGCACATGGGGACACTGTGGGGAGGTGGGGGGGCACGGGGGGGCACTGTGGGGAGGTGAGGGCACAGGGGGACACTGTGGGGAGGTGGAGGGCACAGGGGGGCACTGTGGGGAGGGGGGGGCACTGTGGGGAGGTGGGGGGCACATGGGGACACTGTGGGGAGTTGGGGCACTGTGGGGAGGTGGGGGCACAGGGGGACACTGTGGGGAGGTGGGGGGGCATAGGGGATCACTGTGGGGAGGTGGGGGGCACAGGGGGTCACTGTGGGGAGGTGGGGGGCACAGGGGGACACTGTGGGGAGGTGGAGGGTACAGGGGGACACTGTGGGGAGCACAGGGGGACACTGTGGGGGGCACAGGGGGACACTGTGGGGAGGTGGGGGGCACAGGGGGACACTGTGGGGAGGTGGAGGGTACAGGGGGACACTGTGGGGAGCACAGGGGGACACTGTGGGGGGCACAGGGGGACACTGTGGGGAGGTGGGGGGCACAGGGGGACACTGTAGGGAGGTGGGGGGTACAGGGGGACACTGTAGGGAGGTGGGGGGTACAGGGGGACACTGTGGGGAGGTGGAGGGCACTGTGGGGAGCACAGGGGGGCACTGTGGGGAGGTGGGGGCACAGGGGGTCACTGTGGGGAGGTGGGGGGCACAGGGGGACACTGTGGGAGGTGGGGGTCACTGTGGGGATGTGGGGGGCACAGGGGGTCACTGTGGGGGGTAGAGGGCACAGGGGGACACTGTGGGGAGGTGGGGGGCACAGGGGGACACTGTGGGGAGGTGGGGGGCACAGGGGGACACTGTGGGGAGGTGGGGGTCACTGTGGGGAGGTGGGGGGCACAGGGGGACACTGTGGGGAGGTGGGGGTCACTGTGGGGAGGTGGGGGGCACAGGGGGTCACTGTGGAGGTGGAGGGCACACAGGGGGGCACTGTGGGGAGGTGGGGGCCACAGGGGGACACTGTGGGGAGGTGGGGGGCACAGGGGGACACTGTGGGGAGGTGGGGGCACAGGGGGACACTGTGGGGAGGTGGGGGGCACAGGGGGACACTGTGGGGAGGTGGGGGGCACAGGGAGACACTGTGGGGAGGTGGGGGTCACTGTGGGGAGGTGGGGGACACAGGGGGTTTACTGTGGGGGTGGAGGGCACACAGGGGGGCACTGTGGGGAGGTGGGGGGCACAGAGGGACACTGTGGGGAGGTGGGGGGCACAGGGGGACACTGTGGGGAGGTGGGGGCACAGGGGGACACTGTGGGTGGGAAGCTGTGCAGCAACTTTCTAATAGCAGCACGTGGTACACTTTCCTTCCTAGATGCAGAGTAGCGCGGGAAGCGGCTGTATACAGACCTCTCGTGATGCGCTCCTCCTCCTCCTCGCCGGCCCCTCCTCTTTTCTGTCCGTCCGAGGTGATGACAGATACAAGCACCTGGGGTGGACGGGAGGGAAGGAGGGGCCGGCGGGGAGGAGGAGGAGCGCATCACGAGGTGTGTGTATACACTGCAGTCTCAGCAGTGAGCAGGGACCCGATCAGCCCGTCAATCACAGCTAGCTGACGGGTAGATCGGGTCCCGACTGCCATGGGGCCCCCTACTGGCCACGGGCCCTCGGTCAGCGTCCGAACTGCCCGATGGTCAGTCCGCCCCTGGGAAGAAGAGATATCAACAGCAGTTCCACTCTACATATACCTCCTATTCTAGAGGGGTATCAATTTTGATTGGTAGTGGGGTAGCGTTCACTTGCAGACAGTGCAGGATAGACGATGAGGGGCGGTATGTGCTCCTGCACTGTGTAATGGAGAATCTGGAATGTGTACTGGCCAATTTATATATCCCGCCCCCGTTTAAATTGGATATTATGTACAATCTTATGGAATTTATAACTGACAAGGCTGAATTGCCAGTTATAGTTGTCGGGGACTTCAACATGGTTTTGGACAATAAAATAGATAGATTCCCTGGGGGGAAACAGAGTCAACGAAAGCAGGAAAACCGGTTGAAACAATTCCTTCAAGAAGCAGGGTTGCTTGACATGTGGAGAATACGGAACCCGAGGGTTCAGCAGTTTTCGTGTTACTCGAGCTCCTATGCTTCGCTGTCAAGGATAGACTTAGTCCTAGGTAATGGCTTAGCATCACGAGAAATAAATAACATAAATTATCACCCTAGAGGGGTATCGGACCACTCTCCACTCACAATCTCGATAAACCCGGGTCATAAATAAACCTATAGAACATGGAAGTTGAACCCAGCTTGGCTGGAAGTAATAGAGAACCAGGAAGGGGTAATAGTAGAACTGAAAGAATTCATAAAGTTTAACTCGGGCACCACATCAAGGGGGGTGCTGTGGGATACACTGAAGGCATACCTAAGGGGCCTACTTATACAGAAGGTGTCAAAAATTAAAAAAATGTCCCGGGATTGGGAGGAGCGGTTTAAGAGGGAACTAATGGCTGCTGAAAGAGAGTACACAAATGAACCTTCCCTTGAAAAACAGAGAGAGTGGGAAAATAAACAACAAAGGTATAAAGATATAATAATTAGGAAAGTAGAAAATAAAAGGGCATTCCAGAAACAAGTCATGTACGGGGAAGGGGAAAAAGTAGGGAAGATACTGGCCCACATAGTTAGGTCAGGCTCCCCCCCATCCGTGGTCCCGGTTATTAAGACCTTGGCAGGCGAGACAACATGTCAATTGGAAATAATTACGGAAACATTCAAAGAATACTACAAGAGGATATATAAATCTAGTGGGACCAGGGATGAGGGGGAAATGGACACATTTTTTCAAGACATAGACATACCAACACTGGAGAAGATGGATGTGGATGAATTGGAAAGACCAATTACTATAGAAGAGATTAAAATGGCAGTATCAGAAATGGCCAATCATAAATCACCAGGTCCCGATGGCCTCCCAGTTGAGATATATAAACAGTATGGGGAGGTATTATTTCAGGAACTTTTGGGTGTTTTCAACTGGGCAAAAGAGCAAGGGAGGTTACCCACTTCAATGACAGAAGCCACAATAATAGTATTGCATAAAGAGGGGAAGGATCCCCTGGATCCTGGGTCATATAGACCTATATCACTGCTCTGTGCAGATGTAAAAATCTTAGCAAAAATTTTAGCTACCAGAGTAAAGAAAGTGATTCATAAAATAGTTCACCCGGACCAGACGGGATTTATACCCCATCGAAACAACCAGTATGAACATCAGGAGAGTTCTTTTGAACTTGCAGATCCCCACGGTAAACAAAGGCTCGAGAGCAATGCTTCTGCTGGATGTGGTAAAAGCATTCGACAGCGTAGAATGGGAATATGTCTGGAGGGTATTAAAAGAGTACAGTTTTGGTCCCTCATTTACCAACTGGGTTAAAGTATTGTATAATGAACCAAATGCAAAAGTAAAAGTCAATAATGACTACTCAGCCGGGTTTAAATTGGAGAGGGGATCAAGGCAGGGATGCTGTCACGTACCTTACAGCGGAGCCCGAAATGATGAGGGTGGCCTTTTGCACGGTTCCGGTCCAAGCACCCCTGGTGGTGGGTACAGGGAGTGCGAGGGCAACGAAAGGGTGCAGGTGCCTGCAGGCAGGAGGCTGGAACTTGGAGATATAGGAACCTCTGCTGAGGAGATGTGGAAACTGATCACCAAACTTGTTCAGCGGGAGCCAGATCAGGATCAACTGCAGAATCAAGAACAGGCAGGAGTCGGCAACAGGCTGGCAGCGGGGTACCAAGTCAGAAGGCAAAACCGTAGTCAGGAACAGGCAGGGGTTGGCAACAGACGGGCAGCAGGGTACAGAATCAGGAAGCAGAGCCGTAATCATAAGTTCAAGCCAAGGTCAGTATTGCAAGTAGAGGCAGGTTCAGCAGGCAGGGGAGATCCAAGAGAATGGTCAGAAGATAGCCGGGTTTTCAGGAACAAGGTCAATCAGGCAGAATAACAACAGGAACACAGGAACACAGGAACAAGCTGAAGACAATCCAGCACTGATGCTAGGCAGACTCTCTGTTTATATAGGGTGCTGTGTGCCAGGATTGGCGTCAGCGTACGTGCGTACGCGCATGCGCATTAGCAACTTAGCACATTGGCACATGCGCGTTAGCACATTAGCACTTTGGCACATTGGCGCATGTGCGTTAGCATATTAGCGCTTTGGCACTCGCGGACGCGCGTTAGCGCGTGTGCGCATTCACATAGAGGTGCCATTGTGCATGCTCACCCTGGATCTCATTTGCCTCTGGCTATGGTTCCGTGCATGCACCTTTGCATTAGCAGAATGAGGATTAGCAGCTGCTGCATGGAGACGGGTGCTTGCTGTGTGAGTTCTCTGACAGATGCCCTTTATCCCCCATGATTTTTGCCCTAGCCATGGAGCCATTGGCCACAGCAGTAAGGCAAGATAGGAAAATAGTGGGGTTCCAGAGGGGGGATGGTGAGGAGCGAATCGCATTGTATGCGGACGACGTCCTCATATTCATGGGAGACACAGAGGGATCTCTGAATCAAGTGATGGATATATTTTCAAGGTTTGGGAAAATTTCGGGATTATCCATAAATTGGGAAAAATCAGTTTTATTGCCATTAGACCCCGATAGTATAGATACCCCCTCAAGTAATAACAAGTTAGAAATAAAAACGCTAACAAAGTATCTAGGTATTAAGATAACTAAGGACCCAGAGAGTTACTTAGATCATAACTTAGCCCCGCTGTTAAAAAAATTTAAAGATAAGATTGAAATATGGAAAGGCCTCCCGCTATCAACGGCGGGGAGGTGCAATCTAATTAAAATGCTATGGCTCCCCCAATTGTTGTATATATTGCAGAACTCACCAATATGGATAAGCAGGAAATGGTTTGATAAAATAGAAACAATATTTAGAGACCTTATATGGAAAGGGGGCTCCCCTAGGATAAGATTGCAGACCTTACAACTACCCATGCGGGAAGGAGGGATGGCAGTACCGCACCCCCGTAGTTATTTCTTGGCAGCCCAGTTACAGCATTTGGGGAAAAATAGCAACGAGAGATTGACGATCACGGGTGCCCCCCATAGGACAGTGATAGAGACTTTGGAAGCAGACTCTTTTGTATATAAAACCCCTACGATTAAATTAATAAAAAAAGTTTGGAGAAATGTCAAAGCACTGTTGGGAACGAGTGGTTGGATCAAACACACTCCCCTATGGAATAATAAGAATCTACAAGAACTACAAGAAATAGGAACAATTAAAATATGGGAAAAAAGAGGAATAGAGAAATTAGCTCAGTTATATAATCAATCTTTAATCCGCATTAAAAAAAGAATTCGATATACCAGATAGCTCATTATATAAGTATATACAAGTTAAACATGCCCTTAAGACACAGTTTGGGGACCAGGGTCCCGACTGGAATGAGTCCATCGTACTTCAGAAATTGGGTGACCAGGAGGGCCAACGAGGGTTTATAGCTGAAATATACCCACATATCTGTAAAAATAGCATAGAGGCCCCGGAAAAACTTAAAAGTAGAGGGAAATGGGAGAGAGAGCTGGGCGTACTTTCGGATGGGCAGTGGAGGGAGATACTAGCGGGGGGACATCGGGTGTCGATTTCCCCTGCACAAAAGATTTCACAATTAATGGTACTCCATAGGACATATTACACCCCTAAAAGATTATTTGAGTTTGGGAGGAGAATGGATGCCAAGTGCCCTAGATGTCAAGACGAAGGGGACTTGTTATATATGCTATGGAAGTGCCCGAAATTATTCCGGTATTGGTCAGAGATTATAGAAACTTTAAATAAAGTATTCTCCCTAGAACTTAAAATGGACCCGAAATTATGTATATTGGGAGTGGGGGAGGACATGGACATTGGAACCTGCAAAATTACAATAGTTTAGAGATGTCTATTTCAGGCAAGAAAGTTAATCGCTCAAAGATGGCAGGCAAGAATCCCCCCACGGAAAGATGAGTGGTTTAAAACAGTGACTGAAACAATGTCGAAGGAAAAGGCAGTATATATAAAAAGGAGGAACCTAAAAACATTTAAAAAACTTTGGAAACCTTGGCTGGAGGAAGTGGGATACCCGCTATAGTGGAACATAGAGATTATGCCCGTACGAATAGGAATGTCACTATGTGTTGTAATGATGTGAATGGGAGAGGGTGGGTAGGGGAGGAAGAGGGGGGGGGGTCGAGGGGAGGGGGCGGAATATGGGTAAGGAATAGGGCTATTAAAAATAAATAGAGCACTTTTGCTACGGGATTCTGATGCACATTCAAGAGGGATGGTTTGTTTGATTGGTAATATGTCACTGTAAGAATACTGTACACTGTGATGTATTTTGTATGAATATAAATAAAAATGATCAAATTTAAAAAAAAGAAAGTTATGTTAGCTGTTTCTGGAATGCATGAAGAGCAATGTAAGGTCTGAAATACTTGCTGCTCCTGGAAAAAATGCTGCTTTAGACCGGGTTCACACCACTGCGAATTGGATGGGGGATCACATATGAGCCGCTGAATTCGGACCTGAAACGGACCAAAAGACGCACAGCATTTTTCTGCAAAACGCTCCGGACCTGCTGTGGAGATATGTGAACCAGCTCCATAGAGAGCCGGTCAAAATCTCCTGCTATTGCGAATTGGATGCACAGATTTTGACCTGCCCTCTATGGAGCCGGTACACATATCCCCACAGCAGGTCTGGAGCGTTTACAAAAAAAAAACGATGTGCGTCTTTTGGTCCGTTTCAGGTCCAAATTCAGCGGCTCATATGTGAACCGAGCATTAGACTCCCGGCCACTCATGCAGGGCACAGGGGTGTTGCCCCATAATCCATGTGTTCAGCCCCTAATCTACATGCAGAAGCTGTGATGATGAAGATGTGATGAGAGCCTGAGGCTCTAATTGGCTTCAAAAAAGGGTGGGCTCTGGACGCAGAGCATTGCACCAGGAGCCCACCCAGTGTGATATTAGCAAATTAATATTCACTAATGTCTTCCTGTTTTTCCTCCCAGCCAATCAGGACGCGGGTCCTGAGACACAATTGGCCATGAGTCCTGAGACCCAATTGGCTGGGAGGAGAAGCGGCCGCTGGTACTCAGGAGGAGACATGGGGGGAGCTATGAACTGGATGGGTTAGGTGTGGGGCTGGCAGGGAACCTGGCAGGTTACGGGCGAGCGATGTGGTGATCGAGCGATGGGGGAGCAGCAATCAAGCAAGCACGGGGGGGCACTGCTCCCTACAGAATATGACTTTTTGGTCATGTGATTTCTTCTGAAGAGGAGTTGAGAGCTCGGGATGGTTAATATTCCTCTTGCAGACAAAGTTTCAGCTGCTGGTCACATGATCTTTACTGAAGGAGGAGATTAGCCAAACTGACCCAAATACTTATAACTGTGTAAGCAGCACTGGAGGAAACCCAAAGCGGAAATTGTTCCAGGAAAGTAAATACTCCACTTCTTCCATTACTCTTTATTTATACATTCTGGTTTTATATTCATGCTTAAGTCAAGGTCTGCTATAACCAGCTCAGGCCTCTTATTTTTCTCATCTTGGGATGGGAATGAAGGGGATACATGGGGGGGACACCATGTGGATGCAGAATTAGTGTGTGGATGAGATCTGTGCAGTGACATCTGGTACAGATAAAGGTTGGTGAGTGTAGGGGATGGTTTTAGGGAAATATCAGTCCTTAGATTTGGTGGCTGTATTTGTCTTCTTTTTTTCAGTCTAAGATCAGCAATTACAGATAATAGTTTTGATCCTGCCAGATAGTCAGTGTCCTCTTTCTTACAAACTTCTACAATACATTCCCCTCCCCCATGTAATGGAGATAAAGATCAGTGTTTAGTCCAATTCAGGAGAGCAGCCTAGGGTGACAACTCAGCTCTACACAGATACAGGGCAGTGAGTGAGTGTTGTCACCCTAGGACAGGAAGTGTGTTATTCACATAATTACCAGGCAGGTGAAAATAAAGATGAAACAACAGAAGCCATATCACATGGGAGAATGGACTATTGGTTGATGGAGGGTGGGAATAAACTAGAGAGAGAACAGTCTCAATGCTGTATGTTGGTGATAGTCTCTGCAATTTAGTGTGATTTATATTTCCAGATTTACTGCAGAAAAAGAGATTTGAAGAGCAATAGTGGAGATGTGCCACTGGTAGGGGACAGATCAGTACCAACCATCCAGAATGGATCCATACCAACCAATGTTGTCTATGAAGATGAGCCACCAGTAGAGGACAGATCAGTGTCACCCATCCATAATGGATCCACACCCACCAATGGTGTTCCTCAAGAAGGGCCACTGGTAGAGAACATATCTGTGCCACCTATCCATAATGGATCCATACCTACCAATAAGATTGGATTCCCACCTGCCACAAATTTTCATCAATTGAGAGAAATGGGGCCCCCTACTCCATGTAGAGCAGCTCACCATCTAAATAGTTACATAGTTAGTCTGACTGAAAAAAGACACAGGTCCATCTAGTTCAGGGATCCTCAAACTACGGCCCTCCAGCTGTTGCGGAACTACACATCCCATGAGGCATTGTAAAACTCTGACATTCACAGACATGACTAGGCATGATGGGAATTGTAGTTCCTAAACAACTGGAGGGCCATAGTTTGAAGACCCCTGATCTAGTTCAACCAATAAAAGGAAAACAAAAATATACAACCCTTTATACACAATCCTATACTCACAGTAGATCCAGAGGAAGGCAAAAATCCCAGCAATGCATGATCCAATTTTCTCCATGATCCAGAGTCTAATGTTTGGCTGTCTAACAGAGATTTGTTAGAAATCATTAAAAAAGACCCTTATCATATAATTCCTGATTAGAAGCAGTGGAGCACTTCCTCACATATGAGGGAACGTTCACACCAGATGTATCGATCAATACAAGGACACTCTAAAAACAATTGCTGTCTATGAGCCCTTCACACCACACTGCAATTGATGCAGCGCTACACACAAAAGTCTACATAAATGTAACATTCTTGTCAAATTACAAACAAAAAGTGAGTATCTTGACCCTCCGATGTGTTGAATGAAGTCAAACTGCATTTTAGAAAATGTGCAGGTCAGCATGCCGAGATCTATGTGAACGTACATTAACCTGCATGCAGTGCATGTGTTTTCTATGCACTCAGGTGTGATTGAGCCTTCAGTGCCTGAACACTCCTCTCCTCTCAGGTACCTATCAGGTGTGTGACATCATCAACTGTATACCCCGCCCACTCCTACCTCTGACACTCATGGGGTCATCAGGGGCGGAGTCTAGAAGAGCTGCCTTTATGTAGGTGTCACCTCCATTAAATATAGTGGCCATCTAAAGATTCCTGAGAATAGTCCTCTTTTGAAATGGATGTGCAGCCATATATTGGAGAAGTAGACTAGAGAAGAGTGTTAACCCCATCAAGTTATGTTTTGTCTTGTAACCCAATGCAGCAATTTCCCTTCATTTTCCTGCCTTGGGGTGCAACAAATAATGAGCCTTAGAAAGTTGTCACAGAGACCAGTGAAGGATATTTTCTCACTTTTGGACTTCTCATTATGTTCTGTCACCAGGATAAATAGAGATAAAGAGTCTCCATAGTGGGGACATAGGAATAACATTTTGACTTGGGGTCCAGCTCTGTGGTAAAAAAAAAAATCTTTATTTGCACATTAAAAGGGGGTTATACCCTGAATAACATCCACCAGCATTTGCCTTAATATGAAGTATTCACAGCACTTACCTCTGGGTGTGCTCTCCTCCAATGATGAGAGGTCTGAGCCCCCCCACATCCACTCCATCCCTGCTGATGCCACGCCCTTCCCCTCCTCTTCCAGAGCTGCCATCTTCTTCCTTCTCCCATTGGACAGGCACTGATGATGTAACCCCCGCACATGTACACTGGAGTTATATGATCTCAGCATCCGGCTCCATTCCCGGCATCTGTGAGATCCCCGGACTATACACTGCACTCTGCATATACTACAGTCAGTGTGCAGAATAACATTGCCAGCAGGAAAAATCAATTTCCTACATTTCTCAGGATTTTCTACTGATTGGTAATCTGTATTGTCATCTGTTTAGACCTCCCAGATGAGCAAAACATAGATCTGGACTTCTTATTCCGGTGACAACACTGTTGGGTGATTGTTGGCATTTCCTGGCTATATGTCTTGTGTTGGAATGTATTTGAACATTGCCGGGTCATATTAATCCACAATATTGTTGGAGGAAATTACTGTTGCCATTTATACTAAGCTGAAATCCAGTCAAACTGCTAAATAATCAGGTAAAATCCACATCAAAGGATTTATAATTCTGTCCGGACACTTTTGTGATTCACACATCAGAGCCGGACAGGTGATGTTTACAGCTATAGAATACAGTGATGTCACCTCCTGCCCACAGCATGCTGATTGGATGGTGAAGGGACAGCAACACAGACTAACTTATCAACTCTGCCCTCTCCTCCTCTCAGGACATGTGCAAGCAGCAGAGCCCTGATTGGCTCATACTGTTGCTCCTCTGAATGCTGCTGTTCAGAGGGTGATGGAGGGTGATATCCAGACAGATTCAGATACCTAGGCTAGTTATCTGCAAAAATAATTATAAGTCCAACTCCGTGCTCCTTGACCCCCCTTTTTCCCTCGTATATATAAGTGTTTTTGGATATAAAAGATAAAAACAATTTGTCACCGATCGATACATCAATCAGCAAAAAACCTTTATCAGGAAGCGGCGCTCCGGTCAACTACAAATTGTTGACACATAAGCATGAAATATAGTATACATGAAATCAAACAATTAAAAACAATTGTGCAGACCTGTAGCAGGCAGGTACACCTAAAGGTAAAAAAAAGGTTCTTGGTGTGATTCGTTCAGTGGAAACAGGAAAACATGCTGGATAGTGCACAAATCACAGCAAATCCTCCACACAGTGCCCCACACGCCCCTGTGGGGTGCAAACTAACCACAATGTTGGATATAACAAGCCTTATGTCAAATCTAGGATGTCTTGCTACCCTGTATGATCTGGGTCTCTCTGGAGGGATGGCTCAAAGAATCCAGGCATATATGGAGAAAAATAAACTCCACATAGAGCAGTTCCGACTTTGAAAACCTTATTCAATATCATCCAGTATAAAATTCATGTGGTAACAAGTTTTTTCACATCCACAAAACAGCTGAGTGTCATGGTTGATCGAGGAGTTAAATGTCAGTATGCCAGATTGTGCTAACAAATCCTCATACAGACACACTCGTGAACGAATCACACCAAGAACTTTTTTTTACCTTTAGGTGTATCTGCCTGCTACAGATCTGCACAATAATTAATTGTTTGATTTCATGTATACTATATTTCATGCTTATGTGTCAACAATTTGTAGTTGACAGGAACGCCGCTTCCTGATAAAGGTTTTTTGCTAACTGATTGATGTATCGATTGGTGACAAATTGTTTTTATCTTTTATATCTATTTGTAATTTTTTCTTAAGTTGCTGCTATTTTATACATATATATAAAAATAAAATGAATATATTGTATACGATGTAAAGGAACTCAGATAAAGATTCACTTTTTTATGTTGTAAATAGTAAAATTTATATGATGTGTATGTTCTGGTTCTTCTGATGGTATAATCTGTACTGTCTGTATATATTGCTAAACTTTACTGTATGCATATATAGTATCAGTTCTCCCAACTGTATAATCTGTATCATCGGTGAATATCGGTTCACCCAATTATCCCGTTAGCATTAAATTATCTCAGGATAAAGCACTTAGCATTGCAAATAGAAAATGTGCAATAATGAGACATGGAATGTGTAAAGTGTACCTGTCTATATACAATGAAGAACTATTATCTGTCCAGAATGTGATCACATCTCTGAGCCTCCCTTCCTCTATGGAGGACAGGTACTCTTCTCCTCTACATAGAAGAGAGAAGATTGGTCTCATTTGAAGTCATAAGCACTTTTTTGCACTTTTATTTTAATTCACTTTTTAACATTTGTATCAGATTTATATCAGTCACTGCCACAATTTTGGGCCAGAAGTAAACTATATTTTTCTATGTGTTTTTTTAATACATATTGTATACATTTTTAGTATGATTAGTATTAGTGTGACGCTAACACAGGACAAATAAAATTCAGAATTTGGTTGTTGGTTTCCCTTCTTTGCCGTCTTCCTGTACAAATAACCCATAAAAAAATCTCTAGTCTCACCATTCTCAGCCAGGGTTCCTCCAGAGGTGCTAGGGGTTCCTCAGGCTTCTCCTGGCTGACTGACCTTCTATGTAGGGGTGTTGGCATAGCTCTGGAGCCAATGCAGAAATTAAGATATTAAAAAAACAGCAGTTGCTTCAGAGTGTGTACTGTTCCAAATGATTTGCAAACTGTATTGATTTGACCAAATGTATGCCTTAAAGGGGTTGTAAACCCTCAAGGTTTGTATTCTATGCATTGAGGTGAAAAACCTCCAGTCATGCAGCAGCCCCCCGAGACCCCCTTTTACTTACCTGAGCCCCGTAATTCCCATGACGGGAACGACCACGCAAGCTCAGGTTGGTGTCTCGTGTCCTGATTGGTTAGATTGATAGCAGTGCAGCCATTGGCTCCCGCTGCTGTCAATCAAATCCAATGATGCGGGAGCCAGGGGCGGGGCCGAGTCCTGCTGTCTGTGTCAATGGATGCAGCAGCAGGACATGGGAGTTCTTCCGCATGGGTGTCCCGAGGTAGAGCGCTTCTCCTACGGAGCACTCGAGAAGAGGAGGAGCCAGGAGGGCCACAGAGGGAGCCCAGTAGAGGAGGATCGGGGCCACTCTGTTCATAACCAACTCATAACCAAAGCTTGTTTGGCTGGGCTTCTCCTATGTGTCACAGGAGTGCAGTTCGTTTTGTACTCCTGTGACCGTTTCCAGCAGAGAGCAGACTGAAGTCCGTTCTCTGCTGACATCACCAATGTCAGTCTAGGCACCGCGTCGACCCAACCATGGTGTCTGAATCCGCCAGGTGCCTGGACTGACACCCTGCTTAGCCTCTCAGCGAGCCGCTGAGAGCCTGAGCCGGCCGCTCCACCCCTCCACATCTCAGCGCACCAATGAGGAGGGGGGAAGAGCAAAGAGCTGTGACTGACAGTCTGAAGCTCTCCACTCACGGAGCTCTGAAAACTGAGCGATCGGCGGTGTTCAATCACTCGGTTCTCAGTTTAGAGAATGGCGGGGGACAGATGCAGCATCGGACCGATACTGCATCCACCTAGGTAAGTATTAAAAGAGATTTATGTTTTGTTTGTTTTTTTCCCCTCATCATACTTACCTAGGTGGATGCAGCATCGGTCCCCCTGCGCCTCTTCACTGAGAACCGATCGATCGAACCTCGGTGATGGCTCGGTTCTCACAGCTCCCCAAGAAGAGAGCTGCTGACTGTCAGTCAGCGGCTCTCTGCTCTGCCCCCCCCCCACTGGAGTGCTGAGCTGTGGAGGGTGGGGAATGGCTGTCTCAGGCTCTCAGCGGCTCGCCGAGAGGCAGAGATGGGTGTCAGTCCAGGTGGATCCAGACTTCCATTGTCAGGATGATGCAGTGCCTGGACTGATTCCAGTGATGTCAGCGGAGAAAGGACTTCAGACCACTCTCTGCTGAAAACGGGTCACAGGAATGCAAAACGAATTGTACTCCTGTGATCCAGAGGAGAAGCCCAGCCAAACGAGCTCAGGATGGACTTCTCCTTTAATCAGGAAAAAATTCCTTTACTTCTCTTTTAAATAAATCTCAGTTAGTGTGTTCAATACTTTTTCCCTGTGTCATTCCATTTTATTACACAGAACTTTATTTGTGAACATATCTGTTTTCTTGAATGAATTACAGGGGTTGTCACTGACATGTGGTGAAAATTTCATGTCAATATAACCTTTAGAAAAATGGTGACGTGTTCAATACTTATGTATGTAAAACCACGGAGGGTAAAATATGTTATTTTGGACTTCCATATGATATATTATATATATATATAGTGTGTTTGTCCAAACAGAGAATCAATACTTAATGGCTGGCCAGGACTGTATGGACAGAGTAGGAGAAGAGATGTCTTCAATCAGAGAGCGCACATATCACTAACCGCAGCATCAAAAAAAAAAAAAAAAAAAACAGGTCTTGGGAGACGATCCAATTTGCACAGATAAATAAATAATGGAAGAGTAGAGAGCGCAGGAGGGTGTCAGTTAAAAAATAAATAAAAGAAGTTTTAATATAGATAAAAAACATTATCCACTTACATTGAGGTTTGTAGACTTCTGAATGGGTACATCTGGAATCCATCCATGACTTAGATTGAGAATGTGTGACTAATACAGCACAGAGTCATGTGATAATGAGGGGATGGTGCAAAATCTCCAAATGGGACATCACAAAAGTACAGAGGAGCCCAGAGGAGATCCAGAGCTTTGCACCGGCCAGCTGTCAAAGACAAATCCAGCATTAGAGCAATAAGAACATCTCACTCCACAGACTGACTCCACACCACCACTCAGGACAGGAGCACAGGTAAGACTCTCAGAGTAATCAGGCAACGTGTTTCTGAGGATTCCACCCCTTTCTCAAGCCTGAAATTGGCAAGAGTACTTGGAGATTTTTTATTTTTATAAACTCTTTATTTATAGTGACCAAACCAACACACAGTACAGCAAGGCATACTTTCAATCAGCAAAACTGGTTACATAGTTACATAGTAGGCGAGGTTGAAAAAAGACACAAGTCCATCCTATGTGTGATGTGTCAGTATTACATTGTATATCCCTGTATGTTGCGGTCAATCAGGTGCTTATCTAATAGTTTCTTGAAGCTATCTATGCTCCACGCTGAGACCACCGACTGTGGAAGGGAATTCCACATCCTTGCCACTCTTACAGTAAAGAACCCTATATCATTACAGTGTATACAGTACATGAAGTACAAAACATAATGTGACAGTTCTTCAGAAAGCCAGGGAAACAAACGGTACGCACTTCAAGAGGACCAGACGCTGTAAGCCTACCATAAATAAAGTACTGCTATAGATGCAAAGTAATCAGGAGATGTTGGCGAGGGACCAATGTACTCCATCCAGTTTTGAAGAAAGATAGGAGTTAGCAAGATGAAGGCAGAAAGAAGGCGCAGAAGAAAGAAATAAAAAAGGGGGGAAAGAAAGAGGAGAGGTAAAAAGGATAATAAGGGTCTCCTCCCTGGAGCTGGAGTCATGGAGCTCCTTGAAACATGTCAGAGAAAATGAATTGGGTCCAGTAAAACCAAGTCTTGTGAATTCCAGCCTCTTGTCGCCTCAACGAGGCAGTAAGGTCCTCCATATACATAATATCATTAACCTAATGAATCCAATCACACACTGTAGGAGGTGACACAGATTTCCAAAGGACTGGTATACAAGCTCTGGCTGCAATGATGAGGTGTCTCATTAGAGAGTGGCGGTACTTCCATTTGGATAGCGGACTGGGATGTAATAGGTAGGCAGTTGGGTCGTTGTCTAGTGCCAAACAGATACAGATAAGAAAAGCAGATACAGCCCGACTCGTGTGTTTGTGTGTGAAACAAACAAGGAGAGGGAGGATGGAAGGGAGTATTCTGTCACTTTAGATGCCCCCACCTCTGCAGGCGCCGGGGTGCACTGCACCCCATGCACCCGCCTCGGATCGGCCCTGTCGGGCTGTATCTGCTTGTCGCCCGTCACCACTGTCTTACTAGCTCCTCCCCCACTCGGCCGCCTGTCCAATCCAACATTCCTCCTCCCATTTATTTCCGCCCAAACCCTGCCCACATTCCAGCCTTTTGCATGGACTCCTATGGAGACTAACCCGAGGGGGAAGCTACGTGAGCTATCTGCACAACTCCCTCTCTCTCCTGAATTCTATTTGCTTTGCCTCTACTTCTCACTCATTTCTTACTCCCCCCCTGCAAACTGGGGGGGAGGTAATTGTGCAGACTGGGGAAGGGGGGTTGTGCAGACTGGGGGAAGGGGGTAACTGTGCAGCCTGGGGGGGGGTAATTGTGCATACTGGGGTAAGGGGGGTTGTGCAGACTGGGGGGGGTAATTGTGCAGACTGGGGGAGGGGGGTTGTGAAGACTGGGTGGGTAATTGTGCAGACTGGGGTAAGGGGGTAATTGTGTAGACTAATGTAAGGGGGGTAATTGTGCAGACTGAAGTAAGGGGGGTAATTGTGCAGACTGGGGTAAGGGGGGTTGTGCATACTGGGGTAAGGGGGGTTGTGCAGACTGGGGGGGGTAATTGTGCAGACTGGGGGAGGGGGGTTGTGAAGACTGGGTGGGTAATTGTGCAGACTGGGGTAAGGGGGTAATTGTGTAGACTAATGTAAGGGGGGTAATTGTGCAGACTGAAGTAAGGGGGGTAATTGTGCAGACTGGGGTAAGGGGGGTTGTGCAGACTGGGGTAAGGGGGGTTGTGCAGACTGGGGGAGGGGGGATTGTGCAGACTGGGGGAAGGGGGGTTGTGCAGACTGTGGGGGTAATTGTGCATACTGGGGGAGTAATTGTGCAGACTGGGGGAAGGGGGGTTGTGCAGACTGGGGGGGGTAATTGTCCAGACTGGGGGAAGGGGGTGGTTGAGTAGACGGGGGGAAGGGGGGGTTGTGCAGACTGGGGAAGGGGGGATTGTACACACTGGGGGGGTAATTTTGCAGACTGGGGTAAGGGGGGTTGTGCAGACTGGGGGAAGGGGGGTAATTGTGCAGCCTGGGGGGGTAATTGTGCAGACTGGGGTAAGGGGGGCTGTGCAGACTGGGGGAGGGGGGATTGTGCAGACTGGGGGAAGGGGGGTTGTGCAGACTGTGGGGGTAATTGTGCATACTTGGGGGGTAATTGTGCAGACTGGGGGAAGGGGGGGTTGTGGAGACTGGGGGAAGAACTTGTTCCAGCACTGAGCTCCAGGAATAAGCACAGAGTACCTAAGCCAGGTTACACTGGGGGGATGGGCCCAGGGCCCCCCACAGTGGTGGAACACCAGGGCCCAAGCACAAGTGTGACCCTGTAAGTTCCCCCACTGCTTGGGGGGGTTACTAAGGCCAGAGCAGCTGTGCATGGCAACCAAACAGCTCCTATATAACATTTTCAAAGCTTAATTGAACAAGCTGAAGACAGAAGCTAATTTGATTGCCATGCACAGCTGCAATAACAGCAACCACTAATATTTCTCAGGTGACTTGCAGCAAATGGGGAAGATTGTAAACCAGAAACATCAGATAAATCCTAGAATACCTTCACCGATCCAACAACAGATCGGGACTGCAATTCCTTCTTCCTCTATTAGGTGGCAGCACACACACAGAGCTCCAGAAACTGAAATATAATCAGAACTGCAGTTCCCCTATTCCTCTATTAGGTGGCAGCACACACACACAGCTCCAGAAACTGATATATAATTAGAACTGCAGTTCCCCCTATTCCTCTATTAGGTGGCAGCACACACACAGCTCCAGAAACTGAAATATAATCAGAACTGCAGTTCCCCCTATTCCTCTATTAGGTGGCAGCACACACACAGAGCTTCAGAAACTGAAATATAATCAGAACTGCGGTTCCCCCTATTCCACCATTAGGTGGCAGCACACACACACACAGCTCCAGAAACAAATATAATCAGAACTGCAGTTCCCCTTTTCCTCCATTAGGTGGCAGCACACATACACAGCTCCAGAAACTGAAATATAATCAGAACTGCAGTTCCCCCTATTCCTCCATTAGGTGGCAGCACACACACAGAGCTCCGGAAACTGAAATATAATCAGAACTGCAGTTCCCCCTTTTCCTCCATTAGGTGGCAGCACACACAGAGCTCCAGAAACTGAAATATAATCAGAACTGCAGTTCCTCCTATCCCTCCATTAGGTGGCAGCACAAACACAGAGCTCCAGAAACAAATATAATCAGGACTGTAGTTCCCCCTATTCCTCCATTAGGTGGCAGCACACACACACAGCTCCGGGAAGTGGTAGTCAGTCGGTTCCTCCGGTGTGTTTTCTCTCCAGCGTCAGATTAAATCTCCAGACACTTCCCGCTTTTCTCATCCCACATCTCTGCTATCCGATCGGTCACAGTCCTGTACAGATCCCCGGCTCCTCTCTGTGCTCTAACATACAATGTAATCATCATCTCCGCACTCTCTCTCCTCTGACACCTCCTATATACGCAACCAATCGGCAAGCGATATGTCAATCCCATGTATGTAGTCCAGTCCTATGAGCCGTGTGCAGTGGTGGGCGTGGTCTGTTGTGTCTCTGTGTTCTGATTGGCTTTACACAGTATTAGATGAAATACAATGTATCTATTTATATATTTTATAGTAAATAAATAGAGTAGAGGGGGAGGGGGGACGGAATGTCATCATGTGATCCCACATGTCTCTGATCACAGGATCAACCTGGTTTTACCTTTTTTTAAACAATTTTATAATTTTTGCACGCATGTTAAAGTGTAAGTCCACCCTAACACTAAAATCTCCACATCTACAGACATCTACGATCTAACACTAACCTATCTAGCCCTATAAAGAAAAAATCATTATATATAAACTTTTCCTGAAGCTAGCTCCGGCAGGGCCGCTGATAGAATTCATGGGGCCTTCAGCCCCACCTATGGCCCCTCCCCCGAACTCGCCTCAAAAAAATAATTGCATGTAACAATCGGACAGGCTGATTGTACCCAAGTCGATCTATCACTTGGGTACAATCAGCCTACCCATAGTTGGTTTGAATCTTAGCCGGTCCCTGCTAAACCAGGCAAGATTCTACTCATCTATGGCCGGCTTAACTGACTGACACTGACATCAACAGTGACACTAATATAATGACCAGCTAAGGGAGAAGAGTGTGGAGTATATGGTGGTGGGTAGTATGTGCAGGATGGTGTCAGTAGAGCAATAGAAAGTGTCAATTTTTGTTTATTTTATTTTTTATAATTTTATTTATGTATTTTTTTACAAGGATTTTGTGAGGGCAGTGGATAGTGTCAGTAGTTTTTTTAATTTTTATTAATTTATTTTATATTATTTTTTACAATTTAATTTTTAACAATATTTTTCACAGTGCTTTGGTTGCGGGTGGGGGTCACTGTGGAGGGTTATGGCTGGACGGTGTCAGTAGTTTTTATATTTTTATTATTATTTTTTTTACAATTTTATTTTTTACAATTTATATAATTTTTTGTTGTTTTTATTTTTTTTACAATGCTTTCTGTATTTTTTTTGGGGGGGGGCAGTGGATGTTGTCAGTAGAGAAGTGGACAGTGTCAGTAGTTTTTTATTTTTTTATTTTATTTTTTCTTTACAATTTATATATTTTTTGTCATTTAGCTTTTTTTTTTACAATGCTTTCTTTTTTTTTGGGGGGGGGGGGGGGGGAATGGACAACGTCAGTGTTTTTTAAATTATTTTTACAATTTAACCTTTAAATAATTATTTTTTACAAATCTTTTTTTTATTTTATTTTTTATTTTATCAGCCCTGTTGGGGGGGGAGGGCTTTGGTGAGATATCAGTAGCCTAAACAGACCCCCAACATCTCCCCTTTGAGACAGGGAAAGGGACTGAGGACACAAATTCCCCAGTCACTTTCTCTGCAGCCTCAGCTGCACTGAAAGTGGTAGTAAACCCGTTACAATCACTTTTACCTACAGGTAAGCCTAGATTAAGGTTTACCTGTAGATGCTTGAAATATCTCCCAAACCTCCACGGTTTAGGAGATATTTACAAAAAAATGGCACAGGCACACTTTAGACTCCTTTAGAAATGGCGAGCGTGCCATTTCTAAAGGAGATCGTGCCGTGACTGGTGGATGTCATCGCAGCTCCAGCCAATCACAGTGCCGGAACCGCCATACCCGGAAGGAAGATGGACGCTTTGTGGAAGAGGGGACAGCGGTGACATTGTGGGCTTCAGTTTCAGGTAAGTGACACATACTGGGCTACTATGCGGTGCATAGTGGCCCAATATGCTTTACCTTTGCAGGAAACAAAGAGGAAGTAAAACCCATCAGCTTGTATAACAGTGTAAATTTGATGTCCGCTCAAAATAACTCAACACCCAGCCATTAATATCTAAACTGCTGGCAACAAAAGTGAAAATGTCCTAAGTGAAAATGTCCAAATTGTCCAATTAGCCATTTTCTCTCGTTAGTGTTACAAGGTCTCAGGTGTGAAAGGGGAGCAGGTGTGTTAAATTTGGTGTTATCGCTCTCACTTTCTCATACTGGTCACTGGAAGTACAACATGGCACCTCCAACATCCACCAGCTCTGTGATGTCCTCATGGAGGAGGGGAAGAGGACTCCAGTGGCAACCTGTGAAGCTCTGGTGACCTCCATGCCCAAGAGGGTTAAGGCAGTGCTGGAAAATAATGGTGGCCACACAAAATATTGACACTTTGGTCCCAATTTGGACATTTTCACTTAGGGGTGAGGAGTGTACTCACTTTTGTGAGATACTGTAAATCAGGGGTTATGGACAGGAGGATTAGGAGGATTGATACTGTGAGTCTGAGCTGTATTCATAAAGTGAGGGGGAGAGTATTGAGGGAATGATGGGAAGACTGGAGATCAAATCAGAAAAATAAAGGGAAGGGGGAATTGGGGGGAATGATCGCTACAAAATCTGCATGAAACTGCATATAGTATAGGAATAGTAATTATACATTGTCAATAAAGGAACAATAAATAAATGTACATAGTAAATATATCCAGTGGCAGCCCATCCATTAGGGGCATCGCATCACAAATTGTCAATACTGATACTAAATTGTATACATGACCAATACACAAATAGTCAACATACTGAAAGCAAATACAGTAAAACCTTGGATTACAAGCATAATTCGTTCCAGAAACATGCTTGTAATCCAAAGCACTCGTATATCAAAGCAAATTTCCCCATAAGAAATAATGGAAACTCAAATGATTTGTTCCACAACCATATATTCATAAGTCCTTCAGTTTATAGTCCATATAAAAAGATTATAGCAATGTGATCGGTTGTGTAACCATAAAATGTCCGTCCACAAATGGAAGCCTCCACAAGGGGATTAGAAGCAAAATCCAGCAGGAGCTCCAGAGTATAAAAGAGAAGAGAGGCGCCTCTAAGTGTAGCAATATGTTGCTAAATGTTGTACCTTCATGAAATGTAACCACAAAATAATCAGTTGAATATTTATCGTGCTCCAGCCAATCCCTTGAAGGAGGCATGCAGAAGGTAATACATGTGCAGGAGGCCTGAGCTGATTGTTCTTTCCTCCCCAAGTTGGGTTGCTGCCCCTGGAAGAGAAGGCTGCTGAGAAAAGAAAGATTGCAGTCTGGGCCTCAGCAGGAGCTAAACGTTTTTATTTGTTAGAGGGCACTGTCTGATCTGGAGAAGAATCTTTTGTCTCTCTCACTGAAAGCGGTGTTCCAGCTAAAAAAAAAAATTAAAAGTCAGCAGCTACAAACACTGTAGCTGCTGACTTTTAATAAGCACACTTACCTGTCCTGGGTGCCTGCGATGTTGGCCGCCCGAGGCCGTTCCATCTATCCATCGGATCGGGTCCCAGCACTGCCATTCGAACTAAGGCCCCTTTCACACTGGGGCAGTGGGGGCGTCGGCGGTAAAACAGCGCTATTTTTAGCGCTGGTTTACCGTCGTTTTTGCGGCTGTATTCGGCCGCTAGCGGTGCGGTTTTAACCCCCGCTGGCGGCCGAAAAAGGGTTAAAACCGCTTGCATAGCGCGCCTATAGCCGCGGTATTGCCGCGGTATAGCCGCGCTGCCCCATTGATTTCAATGGGCAGGAGCGGTTTAGGAGCGGTGAATACACCGCTCCTTCACCACTCCAAAGATGCGGCTTGCAGGAGTTTTTTCTTCTCCTGCCAGCGCCCCGCTTCAGTGTGAAAGCCCTCGGGCTTTCACACTGAACAAACAGCAGCGGCTGTTTTGGGTCGGTTTGCAGGCGGTATTTTTAGCGCAATAACGCCTGCAAACCGCCCCAGTGTGAAAGGGGTCTTAGGGAAACAGGCAGTGGAGCCTTACCGCTTCACTGCCCATTTCCTACTGCGCATGCGCGAGTCGTGCGGTGCTTTGTGAATGGCCGGCTGTGTTCTGGGACACACACAGGTCAGAGAAGACAGCATGCCCCATTCCCCAGAAGACAACGCGAGGAGAAGAATAAAGACTACCGCGGAATAGGAAGTGGCAGATTTGGACCATCTGCCTAGCAACAGCCATTTCTGGTAAGTAAAAAATTTTTTTTATTCACATTTTTAGGAGCCTTTTTATGTAATTTTTTTTTTTTAGGGTGGACCTCCGCTTGAAGAACTACCTGTGGAGGCCGGGTGGTGGACAGCTCCTCGGACACTGTGAGTAAAGACCGTGCTGTGGACTGTTAGTTGTGCGAAGTGCCAGAAGGCAAACACATGTCAGAGGTCTCTATATGGACTGGAACTGCTGCTAGAGGGTCCTGAATGTGCCGTCCTCTCCCTGTTACCTCCAGGAAACACGGAGTTTACAATTAGTGTTCTGCCAATATTGCAATTGAATGTTTTTGAGAACCCAGTGATCCTGAACCCGTCCTAAAGCGGAGTTCCAGGCTTTTTTTGTTTATTAAAAGTCAGCAGCTACAAAAAGTGGTGATTTAGTGTAGGGTACAGTGTTGTATGACAGCGCAATTACCATTCAAAGCGCAAGAGCGCTAAAAGATGAAAATTGGCTTGCGCCAGAAGGGGGGTAAAAGTGCCTGGTATTGAAATGGTTAAAAATGATGTTTTTTACTCTGTTCTGTTGGACTTTAACCACTTGAGGTCCGGGCCATAGCTGAATGACGGCCACAGCGCGGACCTCAATTTCCGGGAGGCCGTCATGGGACATCCTCCCCTGTGCACGCGCACCGCGTGCACTCTGCAGGGCGCACGGTGCACGCGCTGTGATCACCGAGTCACGGAGACCCGGATGATCACAGATCCGAGTAAGGGGCCGATCCCGGCCCCTTACCATGTGATCAGCTGACGGCGTGAGGAGGAAAAAAAAAGCCATTCACCGGCTTATGTTAAAGGGACATTGGTCCCGAAGAGGAAGGAGGCACATATGCCTCATCTGTGCCTGCAAGTGCCACCTGCCAGTGCCAGCAGTGCCACCTATCAATGCCCACAAGTGCCACCTATCAATGCCCACAAGTGCCAGCTATCAATGCCCACCAGTGGTGCCAATCAGTGCCACCTAGCAGTGCTGCCAGTGTAACTGATCAGTGCCCATCACTGCCACCCATCGGTGCCCATCATTGCCACCTATCGGTGCCCATCAGTGCCACCTCATCAGCGTACATCAATGAAGGAGGAAAGTTACCTGTTTGCAAAATTTTATAACAAAATATAAAAAAAATCTAATTTTTTTTTTAAAGAATTCGATGTTTTTCAATTTTTTTAATAAAAACTAAAAACCGCAGAGGTGATCAAATGCCACCAAAAGAAAGCTCTATTTTTTGGGAAAAAAATGATAAAATTATAATTTGAGTACAATGTTGTATGACCGCGCAATTGTCATTCAAAGTGCATCAACGCTAAAATCTGAAAATTGGTCTGGACAGGAGGGGGGTTTAAGTGCCCAGTAAGCAAGTGGTTAAAGGAGAAGTCCAGCCTGAGATTTTTAGGCTGGGCTTCTCCTCTGGGTCACAGGAGTGCAATCCGTTTTGCACTCCTGTGACCCGTTTTCAGTGGACAGAGGTCTGAAGTCCGCTCTCCACTGACGTCACCCCCATCAGTTGGGGCAGCGCGTCATCCCGACTTCCAAGTCTGGATCCAAAAGCTGCCTTGACTGATGACCGTCTCAGTGAGCCACTGAGACAGTCTCTCCCCACCCCTCCAATGAGCGCTGAGAAGTAGAGCAGAAGTTATGCTGACTGACAGTCGGCACCGCTCTGCTCGGGGAGGAGTGAGAACTGAGCCATCGGCGGTGTTCGGTGGCTCGGTTTTCAGTGCAGATACGTGGCGGGACAGCTGCAGAATCGGTCTGATGCTGCATTCACCGGGGTAAGTATGATTAGGGAATAAAAAAATACCCCACACTTCTCTCTTCTTGTTTCTTTCAAACATGTTATACTTACCTGCTCTGTACAGTGGATTTGCACAGAGCAGCCCTGATCCTCCTCTTCTCGGGTGCCTCTTCGGCTCTCCTGGCTCCTCCCTCCTGTTGAGTGCCCCCGCAGCAAGCAGCTTGCTGTGGGGGCACCCGAGGCGAGTCACAGCTTCCTATGTCCTTTCAGACATGGAGCCCCGGTTCGGCCCTGCCCCCTCTCTCTTCTGATTGGCTAACTGACTTTGACAGCAGCAGGATCGAATGGTGCCACTGCTGTGTGACGGCCGAGGAACTCGTGGACATCGCTGGAGAGAGAGGGGCTCAGGTAAGTATTGGGGGGGAGCTGCACACAGGTTCTTCTAATCTTAATGCATAGAATGCACCTTCTGCCTTTACAACCACTTTAACCCCTTGCCAACCAGCGCACGGCGATATAAGTCGGCACAATGGCTTGGCATAACTGTACGTCCCCTTTAAATTGCGGCATAGTTGGTGCGCGCGCTGTGTACTCCGCGACTGTGGCCGCGGGTTCCGTGGACTCGATGTCCGCTGGGGGCCTGCAATCGTTTCACAGAGAGGCAGAACGGGGAGATACCTATGTAAAGAAGGAATTTCCCCGTTCTGCCTAGCAACACGACAGGGATCTACTGCTCCCTGTCATTAGGAGTCTGTCATGTTGTTGTGAGACCATCCCCCCCACAGTTAGAACACAGTGAGGGAACACAATTAACCCCTTCATAGCCCCCTAGTGGTTAACCTCTTCCCTGCCAGTGTCATTTACACAGTAATCAATGCATTTTTATAGAACTGATCGCTGTATAAATGACAATGGTCCCAAAATAGTGTCAAATGTGTCCGATGTGTCGGCCATAATGTCACAGTCATGATAAAAAAATCGCAGATCGCCGCCATTACTAATTAAAAAAATTGAATAATAAAAATACCATAAATCTATCCCCTATTTTGTAGACGCTATAACTTTTGCGCAAACCAATTAATATACGCTTATTGCGATTTTTTTTTACCAAAAATATGTAGAAGAATACATATCGACCTAAACTGAGAAATACATTTTTTTAATATATTTTTTGGGGATATTTATTATAACAAAAAGTAAAAAACATTGCTTTTTTTTCAAAATTGTCGCTCTTTTTTTGTTTATAGCGCACAAAATAAAAACCGCAGGAGGTGATCAAATACCACCAAAAGAAATCTCTATTTGTGGGAATAAAAGGACTTTGTTTGGGAGCAACGTCGCATGACTGCGCAATTGTCAGTAAAAGCGACGTAGTGCCGTATCGCAAAAAGTGCTCTGGCCAGGAAGGGGGTAAATTCTTCCGAGGCTGAAGTAGTTAAGAGCTTACCACATGTTTTTTATGTAATATATACCGGCACATTTTTCATTTAGCACTAAAGACCGCAGAATCTTTTTTTTTGTGAATTTAACCATTTTTACTGCATGTGATAAATTATGTAAATGAGTCACGTGACCTTGTTATCACATGGGGCAACCGTTAGTGAATTGACAGGATAGCGTGGCAAAAGGGATAGTTAGAGATAAATACAGACACCAAGAGAAGGACCCATTATTCAAAGTCATCTCCAAATAGGAAAATAACAAAAAAAGCTTAGAATTAAAGAGGAAGTAAAGTCTTCCTGTTTAATTGTACCTACAGGTAAGTCTATTAAAAGGCTTACCTGTAGGTATTGTAAATACCTCCTAAACTTGCACACATTTAGGAGATATTTACTATATACGCTGCCACAAACGTCATTGGCGCATGCGCATTGAAGGAACAGCCGATCGTGCTGTTTCTACAGGGCCCTGTGCTGTGACCGGCGGCACCCACGTGCATGCATGGGAGTGACGTCATCACGGCTCCGGTGAATCACAGCACTGGAGCTCGCAAACCTGGAAGTAACTCTGGGAAGGATCAGCTGTAGACTTCCACCCGGTCCACTCCTAATCCAAATAGCCAGTCACCCCCATCAAGGTTAGCAAGATGGATTAAACACTTCCCAATTGCTCCGCTCGATATTCCTCCAGCAGATTTTTAGGATATTTTTAAAAAACAAAGAAGGAGGAACTTCATAGTGCGATAAATCATTGGTATTTTTATTCCAAATATTCTTCTCATGCACAACGAAAGAAGAAACATACAAACATACAGCAGCGCTATGTGTCAGATGTCAGGACACATTCAAATAAGACCAGTGGTAAAGAAGGTTTAACACGATATAACACGATATTAACCGAGAGTGTTAGCGACATCTGGTGGTTGGATAGAGGAGACGGAAAGCTATCAAAGACAACAACATAAAGGCTTGTGTTTGCTGGAATTGTGGTGAGTGCAATCTCACTGGGGGTTACCCCCTCACGCGGTGATTACTCTTGGTGAAAGAAACTCTTCATACCCACAGACTACAGCTTTTTTTGAACTTTCCTAAACCTTCTTTACCACTGGTCTTATTTGAGTGTGTCCTGACATCTGACACATAGCGCTGCTGCAATAAGAATTCAGAGACTTGGCACCCATTTTTGTTTATGATTTATTGCTTATTTATATATGTTTATCATTTTAAGTAGCTGCTCTGGTTTACTACAGTAGATATTGGAGTAGTTCTTGGCGCAGAGTAATGTGAGGTAGAGGCGGCATATTTCCACACATTGTTTGCACATACAAACATACAGCTACAAGCTATCAGGCTGCCAGCTGGTGCATGATGACGTCACAAGATTCTCACCAACCGACGCGTTTCACTGTAACAAGCAAACGGCTTTTTAAAACCAGTTCTGTTGGTGGGGACAGGAGGGGGAGGGGATACGTAGGTGCTCATTCACACGTGCTTTGATTCCTGAGACAAGCCTCTGAACCACCTGCTTTAACTCTACACAGTTGTAGGGAGGGTGCTTGCATTGTGCCTCCATTTACATGAATGGGTCCCGGTCAGTGGGTGCTACACCTGCTAAAAGTAACAGTGGGTATAACAGCAGCATGTGAATATGCTCAGCCGTTGCCTCTACAGCTAAAAGGTGGTAGTGGTGGAGGTGCAGTAAATCCCCCACAACCGCTAGAGGTAATAAACATTTTTAATACATTAAAAAAATCAAAAATAAATTTTAACATTGAGAAGTGTTTATTTAACCACTTGAGCTGCGGAAGGTTTTACCCCCTTCATGACCAGGCCATTTTTTGGTATTCGGCACTGCACTATTTTAATTGACAATTGTGTGGTCATGCAACACTGTACCAAAATGAAATGTACTTCGTTTTTTTTCCCCTACCAATAGAGCTTTCTTTTGTTGGTATTTGATCACCACTGGATTTTTTATTTTATAAATGAAAAAACAAACATTTTTGAAAAAAAATATTTACTTGTTGATATAAAATATATCCAATAAAAAGATGTTAAAAATTTATTCTGCTGCATGTCTTTGAGCTAAAAAAAAATCCCAATAAGTGTGGACTGGTTTGTGTAAAAGTTATACTTCTACAAACTATAGGATAGATAACAGAATTTTTATTGTTTATACTAGTAATGGCAACAATCAGCGACTTATAATGGGACTTTGATAATGGGTCGGGTAATCTGATGATAACTGGCACTAGGTGGGAACAAACTGCTGCTGACATCTCGAGTTACACTAATAGAGTGATCAGTGATAATACTATACACTGTCACTGTACTAATGACAATGTCTGGGAAGGGGATAACATCTAACGCAATAGCCTGTACACACCTATGGCTGCACCCAGTAGTGCAGTAATTGGGGGGGAGGTTAAAACAGATTATAAAAAAACCAAAAAGGTTAACACTGTGCTTGAAAGTGAAAAACTATATAAAAAATTGAATAAGACTATATAGATTATAAATAAAGCTGCCAGCACCAAAAAGTCTTCAATACAAAACTAAAGTCAGTGTAAAATGTGGGATGGGTGCAGCACTGAAAATATTGATCAGAAAAAATAAATATGGAAACCAGATGAATTAGCATTCAGTAGTGGTGAAAAATGTAAGTGGAAAACTAAAGCAATGTCCCTATAAATCAAAATAGGAAAACAATTTAGAAAAATTAACACAAGCAGTCAATTGAATAATCATACAGTGATAATAAAATGTGTAAGTGGAAAACTAAAAAAAATAAAAATAGAAAATAAAGATAGGCAAAAATTTAACGAAAAATAATCTAGTGAAAACAAATGGAAAATATAAGAATAAAAAACCTATAAGTGACAATGATGTGAGTCGCAACTATAAAGGCACATTGATGCAGAATATGAAATAACAAAACATCAAAGGAATTCCAAAAAAAGAATGATCATGAAATATGTAAAAAAAGGGTTATAATAAAGTCCCAAAGAGGTAGCAGAAATTGTTGAAGAATGTTCATGAAAGTGGAAAGAGCTGATCGCCATGAAAAGGATAGTGGAGAGCCTTCATCCAAATAGGGTGTCCACCCAAAGTGAGCATGCAGTCTCCTTACCCGCAGGGATGACCACAATGGCGGTCTCACCAAGCCCAGGGAATTGGGTCTCCCAGAAACCTGAACGGATATCCTAATCAGCTGGATCTTTATCAGCTGGATCCTTATCAGCGGAAAATGAGCAGCACCTCCTATTTGCTAAAGAGGGACCTCGCCATGTCCACCTAGATGGGGATACTGATCGTAGAGGTTAAAACAAGCAGAATATTTTCCTGTGTTAAAGGTCTCTGAAAAGAGATCTGACTGTGCAATGTTTTTCAGAGGCACAGCAGTTCTTAGTCCTTCAAATGGCACAGCTGCTTGTCTCCTCCAGATGTATCCTATAGTGTCCCCGCTGGCCTCTGGGGTTCCCAATTCACTGCAGGACAGTACATGGTGACACCTGAGAAGGGGGTTCAGGAGGAGGAAACTACAGAATCCAGGCGAGAGAGCAATTACCAGGGTGCCAGGTCCTCTTCTCTTAGGATCTGGATGGGAGGTGACAGGTCCTCCTCTCCTAGGATCTGGATGGGAGGTGACAGGTCCTCCTCTCCTAGGATCTGGATGGGAGGTGACAGGTCCTCCTCTCCTAGGATCTGGATGGGAGGCGACAGGTCCTCTTCTCCTAGGATCCGGCTGGGAGGCGACAGGTCCTCTTCTCCTAGGATCCGGCTGGGAGGTGACAGGTCCTCTTCTCCTAGGATCCGGCTGGGAGGTGACAGGTCCTCTTCTCCTAGGATCTGGATGGGAGGCGACAGGTCCTCTTCTCCTAGGATCCGGCTGGGAGGCGACAGGTCCTCTTCTCCTAGGATCCGGCTGGGAGGCGACAGGTCCTCTTCTCCTAGGATCCGGCTGGGAGGTGACAGGTCCTCTTCTCCTAGGATCCGGCTGGGAGGTGACAGGTCCTCTTCTCCTAGGATCCGGCTGGGAGGTGACAGGTCCTCTTCTCCTAGGATCCGGCTGGGAGTCGACAGGTCCTCTTCTTCTAGGATCTGGATGGGAGGTGACAGGTCCTCTTCTCCTAGGATCCGGCTGGGAGGCGACAGGTCCTCTTCTCCTAGGATCCGGCTGGGAGGTGACAGGTCCTCTTCTCCTAGGATCCGGCTGGGAGGTGACAGGTCCTCTTCTTCTAGGACCTGCCTGGGAAATGACAGATCCTCTTCTCCTAGGATCTGGATGGGAGGTGACAGGTCCTCTTCTCCTATGATCTGGCTGGGAGGTGACAAGTCCTCTTCTCCTAGGATCTGGCTGGGAGGTTACAGATCCTCTTCTCCTATGATCTGGCTGGGAGGTGACAGGTCCTCTTCTCCTGTGATCTGGCTGGGTGGTGACAGGTCCTCTTCTCCTATGATCTGGCTGGGAGGTGACAGGTCCTCTTCTCCTATGATCTGGCTGGGAGGTGACAGGTCCTCTTCTCCTATGATCTGGCTGGGAGGTGACAGGTCCTCTTCTCCTATGATCTGGCTGGGAGGTGACAGGTCCTCTTTTCCTGTGATCTGGCTGGGTGGTGACAGGTCCTCTTCTCCTATGATCTGGCTGGGAGGTGACAGGTCCTCTTCTCCTATGATCTGGCTGGGAGGTGACAAGTCCTCTTCTCCTATGATCTGGCTGGGAGGTTACAGGTCCTCTTCTCCTATGATCTGGCTGGGAGGTGACAGCTCCTCTTCTCCTAGAATGCGGCTGTGAGTCTAGACCCCTGCACATTAAACAGCCCCCGCACCTCTGGACCCCTGCATTTTACACAGCCCCGCACCTCTGGACCCCTGGACATTACACAGCCCCCCATGCCTTCGGTCCCCTTTACTTTACACAGCGCCCGCACATCTGGACATTACACAGCCCCCTCACCTCTAGACCCCTGCACATTACACAAGCCCCCCACACCTCTGGACCCCTTTACATTACACAGCCTCCATGCCTCTGGACCCCTGCACAATTCACAGACCCCTGCACCTCTGGACCCCTGCACATTACACAGCCCTCACACCTCTGGACCACTGCACATTACCCAGCCCCAACACCTCTGGACCCCTGCACATTACACAGCCCCAACACCTCTGGACCCCTGCACATTACACAGCCCCAACACCTCTGGACCCCTGCACATTACACAGCCCCAACACCTCTGGACCACTGCACATTACACAACCCCCACACCCCACAACTCTGCCACTTCCTACCCTACTCAGGCATGCAGAGCGGAGAAGGGAGCAGAGTGAGAACACAGAAGAGAGACACAGCAGCGCTGAATAGACAGTGGGAGCAGCTGGAGTTAGTTTTTTATATTACCAAGCTGGTGATTGGTTGCTAGGACCGCCTATCAACCAATCACCTGATGGCTAACTTGGAAAGTTAACTCCGGCAGCTCCCACTGTCTGTTCAGCTCTGCTGTGTCTCCCTCTTCTGTGTTCTCACTCTGCTCCCTGCTCCGCTCTCCTCTGTTAGTGAGCGGTGGCAATCCTGTGGCTGGCCCTGGATGTCACTTGGGTGCAGTCTGCACCCCTCGCACCCCATAGCGATGCCACTGGCTTTATTTTTTTTATTTTTTTTGGGGGGGGGGGGGGGTGAGGCAGGAGCAACTATTGTTGATGGAGCACAGGCAGCATTTCCACCTTTCCTGCTTAGGTGGGAATGATGCCCCCTGGTGAGAGAGTCTTGTTAAATGTATAAAACCTTAGCGCCTATGGATGTAGAAGTTAATCTCGGTAAAATCAGCTGCAGAACAAGACTTGCTAAATAGCAAAAATGCAACAAACAGTGATAAGAAAATTACTGCGCTAGATATGAGGATATATATTTTTATTCAATAATCTATTGGTTTGTAATGGTTGATGTTGCAGTATTTTTGGTCTTATTATATACAATTCCTATTTATGGGCAATAAGATGATATGCTGCTTCTAAATTTGTCATGGACTGTGTGTGTTTATACAGTAAGGGGTTGATTTTTTATTTTTTCCAATATTTTTTATTGAATATTTCATATAAAACAGAAAACATTATACAAGATATGTAAAACATTTTGATATACACCAAATACATCCGAATAATATTTTGTGCTCGGTTTATATTAACAAAATATTAGCTAATCAGAAAAACTAAACTGAACATTTAATGAAGGTACAACATTTAGCAACTTATTGCTACACTTAGAGGTGCCTCTCTTCTCTTTTATACCCTGTAAAATGCTTTGATATACAAGTGCTTTGGATTACAAGCATGTTTCTGGAACGAATTATGCTCACAATCCAAGGTTTTACTGTATATGGTCCACAATAAAAATAGTTACACTTACATTTGAAAGTGCCTGATAGTCCTGGCACCCGGCGTATATAGCAGGCGATTAATATGGGTAATCGGCCCTTAAATTGAATGCCGCTGTGCTCGGTGTCTTGGTGCTCGATTCCCGGGTATTGTTTGATTGGACAGGAAGTGTCGCGATGACACGGTATTACCTCAACATTTCAGCTAATCACAAAGCCATGATCATTTCTTTTCATCATCTTGTGAAAGCTGACCTCCGGGTTTCTTGGGAAAAAAAATAAAAAATCAACCCTTTCAGTGGCCCGGCCCCTGCACCGCAAGGATTGAATGCACATTAAAAAAGGTAGAATTCCAGCCCAACACTAACTATGTCTAAAAATGTTCCCTCCCCCTTCTGCCTATCCTGTTTCTAGAGTTAGTGAGCAGTGGCTGCAGGGGAGAGGAGAGCGCGCTCGACAACGCCTGAGAATTTGGGGAGCTGTGATGTCATCCATAGGTTTTCATGTTCCAGCCATTGTTGGTGCTCCCTCCTCTCCCCTGCAGCAGCCAATTCTGATCATGTGACCGGAGCGGACTATAAATAAGGAAGTGCACAGATCTTTTTACTCCCATCCCCCATATATACATCCAGCCCCCTAATCTATATGCAGGGCGCCAAACGCATGGATTCCAATGGGGGGGGTTTGAAGCACATGATCAGAGCCATAGGCTCTAATAGGCTTCAAAAAAGGGTGGGCTTGGGGTGCAGGGCACTGTGCCCTGAGCACACCCACTTGTATGGCAATAGCAAATAAATATTTGCTATTCACACACTGATCCTCCTCCTGGCTAATCAGGAAGCCCCTATTGGCCAGGGAGTCCTCCCTATCTCCGCCGTTTGTCTCCCATGGGGGTGGGGTGCTGTTGGTTGCTCCGGGGGGGTTTGTTAGTCTGTGTGCCGCCCCCCTTGAAATTTTGAGCACCCGCCGCCAGTGGGTATGATAAGTAGGAAGGGAGAGAAAATATTTTGAAACCTAGTTTTAGGTAGAAATTCTCTTTTAAATCTCGGAGTAGAGGAATGGGGTAGAAGAGCATCAGACAGAAGAATGATTACTTCTCTCTAAAAGGCGATCTGCCGATCATTTATTTCTATTGAACTGCAGAGATGGAGACAAGATTTGGCCAAAGCACAAATACAAATCGCAGTCACATAACTGTGTGATATCAATGTACATCTGGCAGTCTGAAGTTTAACATTAAACATTGGGTGAGTGGTAGTCGGTCTTCTACTGAATGGCCCATGGGGGGAGGGGAGGAGGCCTCTGTCAGTGAGATTTCAGAATTTATTTAAGGTGTTAAAATTTCAAGTGGCGGGGCACCTTTCACTTTTTTTAATAAATTCAATGAACAGATATCTTATGTCTCACTTCCTGTTCTGGTGACAGCTGTTAAGTTTGGGGTTCCCCTTAAGTTTTTGTCTCCGGGATAAAGGTCACCAGAACCAATAGGACGACTCTCCCCAGCCGGGACACAGACAGTAATACAATCCCGACAGAGGGTCTAGCCCACCAAAAAAAAAAGTTTGCCATTACATATATTTTAATATTTGATTTTGGGGCTCCTATCTAATGCAATGAAGAGAAGACGACAAGAATGTCCTGAATGTGAAAACTTTATTGATTCATTACAAGTACTTCTAAAGTGCCGTCAATTTACACAGCGCTTTACATATATTATACATTCACATCGGTCCCTGCCTGCAAGGAGCTTGTAAAACTTTATTCCAAAATATGGATGAGATTCTGAACACAAAGGAAATCACACAATAAGTAAAAAGTATAAAACATTTTATTGCTGTATGGGTGTGACCTCCTAGAGCAGTGGTTCTCAGCCTTCTAGTGATGTGACCCCTTGATAAAATTTCCCAAGTTGTGGGGACCCCTAACAGTAAAATTATTTTCGTAGCGTGGGTTGTCAGCACCCAAGGCAAGACAAGTAATTTGTGCCCCTAACCCACGGACATTTAGCGCTACCTTAGTCCCTTCCACTTATACAGTATTAAAACCCCTTATGGTACATTTTAGGATGTACCACTCTCTCTTTATTCTCCTTTCTTTCCCTTTTATTTCTCTCTATCCTAATTGTTTTTTTCCCCCATCCCTCTCTCTAGCCATCTTTTTCTTATTCTTTCTCTCCCTTTTTCGTTGTTTCTCCCCCTCTTTTCCTTTCCCTTCCATGTATTCTCTATTTTCATCCCTTCTCTTACACCTTGGGGGGTGGGGGAAATGGGATGAGTAGCAGTGCTGGGGGGAGTTCTGATCAGCCAACTTAGGTGCTCTTGATCAAGGTCATCTGCTGATCTGAGAACTGTAGTGGGGATTTTTAATGGCAACTCTAATCACGGGTAGTGTTACTAACTGTGTCTCCGGCTTCACTGTGTCTCGCAGCAGTAACACCTATGCCAAAATCAGGAGATAGGGTCTCCTCCAGCCCCTCCCACTTCACATTCCTCACCAGTCAGCTGACCTCTAGTCTCTGCCCCCTACCCATGCCGTGAACTGAATGAGCGGCTGGGAGGAGGCCGAGTGGGCAGCCGCAGGTTCCAGGAACAGCCCAGCTGGGCTTCCACAGGCTCCAGGAACAGCCCAGCTGGCCTTCCACAGGCTCCAGGAACAGGCCTGCTGGGCGGCCACAAAAAGGTTGGTAGAGTGGTGCTGGCTTCAGGAACAGCCCAGGAATTGGTGACCCCTGGCAAATCGTCATTCGACCCCTGAGGGGGTCCCGACCCCCAGGTTGAGAACCACTGTCCTAGAGTTTTCCAGCATGAAGGATATAAAATGACAGAATATTTATCCAGAGAGAGGTGATATAACCAACCCAATGCCAAGTTCACACAGATGTCTGTCTCTATCTCCCCACTGAAAAGCAATTCATGGTGGATCGCTTATCAGAGGGTGGTAGATCAGTAGCTTTCAGGTGATGCCGACTTCTCCTGAATTCTTGTGTTTGTTTTGTTGCATTAAAGCAACACGCAGCACACATGAGACAAGCATCTGGCATGTGGTGGTGCAGTTCCATTGACTTTAATGGGAAAGTTTGAGATGTGCTGCAACCGGATTCAAATTTGCCAGACTTGTCACTTGTGTGGAACCCCCTCCAGCTGCCCTGCTAGGCTTTCTTTGGACGGTCAAGGGAGGAGTAAAACAGTTTGTATCACCTGTGTGAACAAGGCCTGAAGATTAAAGTACCAATATAAATAAAGCAACAGAGGAGATTTACTAAAACTGGAGCAATCAGAATCTGGTGCAGCTGTGCATGGTAGCCAATCAGCTTCTAACTTCAATTAAGCTTTGACAACAAAACCTGGAAGCTGATTGGTTTCTATGCAGAGCTGCACCAGATTGCGTGCTCTCCAGTTTTAGTAAATAACCCCCCAATGTTGATATGTCTGGAACAAGATAAATTCCTAAAAAAATTTATAGTCAAAGTATTTAAAAAATGTTACACTTAAGGTAAAGCAACTCACAAGAACATTCTGCCTTATTCTCCAATGTTACCTGACCCAAAGTCCTTCCATGGCATTAGACAGGTTCCCTTTACATCTTCCACATCTCATTGTTGCACATATTCCATCTAATAAGTGCTTTATTGTGATAAACCCTGAGATCGAGCAACTATGAGAACCCCGAGATGATGATTAGGAAACCCCGTACATACATTACAGATTATGCCATCAACAGAGAAAATGTATATGAAGAGGATTTCTAGAGAAGAAAGGTTGGGGGACGTTTGTGCATTTCTTTGCACTTTTAGGACACATTGATATAAAAAAAAATATATGAGGCTTTTGACCTGTATGTGCATTCAGTTGATGCAAAATATAATGTTTTAGGCTATTTTTGCTGTAGGTTGAATGTTCTTCATTCATACACAATAAAGCAAATTATGAAAACCCTGCATTACGGCCACTAGATGGAGCTGATGATCACTGGGAGATACCTAGAAAAGGTATACAACTATATTGATACTTTAATATAAATTGTACTAAAACCAATTTGTTATATGTAATTTGTTTACGTGTTCATACCAACATTACATTGTAATATGTTTTTATGTTCATTCAATAAAACTTTGTGAAACAACAAAAAAAAGATGATTTTCCGCTCCATCTACTGGCCATGATGCAGAGCAGGGGCCCCATGGTTTTTTCATGGTGAGGACACGCCCACATTTAGTCTTTTTCTCTCTTCATATAATTATGGTGGAAAAACCAATGGAAGGTTTATTAAAATAAGAGCCTGAAAAGTGTTGTGCCAAGATGTCAGATTCCAAAACTTTTATAGACAATCTTCCTCATTCCATGTCAGTGAAAATCCAGCTTTTCTCTGACCATTCCTCAAAACACAACACAAATATCCTGTATTTATCATTCACATATCTTATATCTCTCACATATAGGGGACAGGGATTGCGGATTATCAGAACAGTCAATAAAATGTGCAAAACAAAAAATCAATATCACATTTTTTAACTGGTTCCTTTTCAAGAAGAAACAGTCACAATTTGTTCTATGTAATAATCGTAATATTCACACTAGAGAGTCATGTATGGAAGGAATGGGACACATCCACACAGCTCATATAATCTCATATGATTGGAAGTGCCACCTAGTGGCCATAATGCTGTATTTTTCCTGGCTTAAAAACGGATAACACAGAACACAAGCAAACATGTTGGGTGTGTATGTCTATGTAAACAACAATTGCGCAAGTCATGCTGCTAGGCATCACCGCAAACGTCACAGTGAGAGTGATAATTCTATGTCCCTAATTTACCATTAAAGCGAAACTATACTCACCTCGAATCCAGCAATGGACCGTCCTGGATCTCACCCATCAGGCCACTGACATCTTTGGGTGGCCGGGTTCTGTGTCTCATCACTAGTTGCTATTATTGGCAGGGATGACGTCCCTCTCACTCATATATGGGAGTTCAGTCAGGTTTGGCATTGTCAAATTTGTACAGTGAGCTGCACATGGACAGGCAGGTAAGTAAATCAGTGGCAACCGCTCACATGGGGTGCAGGGGCGCCGCCCCCTAATCCATGCACCTGGCCTCTAATCTACATGCATGGTTCCAGGTGCATGGATTTAAATTTTTTTTTGCACGCGCATGATTAGAGCCTGAGTTTTGGCTGGCTGGCTGGCTGGGAGGGTGCCCCCCCCCCCGAGAAAATTGAGCAACAGCTGTCACTGTAACTTTAATGGAGAAGAAGCATAAGCATGTCCCTTCTGCATTGAAATTCATGCCTGTTCACCCATAAACGAATAAGATGTAAATGCATTGAAAGTGCCAACTACTGGTGATTTGAGGTACTGTAATCTTTTTGCAGTTTTGAGGCTTGGCATATTTGGTATCCATTTACTCAACACATCATCTTTTATTTTTTACAAAAAAAAATCAATCAACTACCATATTTTATTCTACAGGGCCTCTGTATTCAGAAAATATATATAATTCTGGGGGGGGGGTTTAAATAATTTTCTAGCCAAAAAGGCAGATTTTTTTTGTTTATATGTGTGAAAAATGAAAGAAGTGTTGCAAAGGGGGAGTGGCTAACCCACAGAACCCATCCACCTACCTACCACACCAACTACAGCTGCTGTGCAAGTAAAACAGTTTACCCAATCAAAGTGGACTTATTAAAAACTAATACTAACAAACTACCATACAAGTGCAAAACTAGTAAATAGGAAAATAAAAAATCAGTTCACAATAATGTGCAAATAAAGTGCCACAGACAAAAACTAAAAAGTGCAACATTTACCCAAATCAATTCAGAGAATGCAAAACAAAAATAGCCCATAAATCTATTTACAATCCCTTATTACAAACCGCAAAAGTAAAGTTCTTCTTTCACAGAGTGCTGCGATAAATACATAAAGTGCTGGTCCGCTCCAGTATCATCTTACTTACCTTAAAGTAATTGTAAAGGATCATTTTTTATTTTTAAAAATAATAAACATATCATACTTACCTCCACTGTGCAGCTCGTTTTGCACAGAGTGGCCCCAAACATCCTCTTCTGGGGTCCCCCGACGGCTCTCGCGGCTCCTCCCCGCATCAGATAACTCCCTAGGAGAAGCGCTCTCCCGGGGGGGTTACCTTGCGGGTGCGCTCCCGAGTCCATTGTTTGTGTCCACAGACACGATTGCCGGACTCAGCCCTGCACCCTGGCACCCGTGTCATTGGATTTGATTGACAGCAGCGGGAGCCAATGGCTGTGCTGCTATCAATCCATCCAACCAAGAGCCGATACCCCATGGAGAGAGGGACAGCGCGTCCCCACCGGGGAGATGAAGGGGCTCAGGTAAGCAAAATGGGGGGCTGGTGGCTGCCAGGTGTCTTTCCACCTTAATGCATAGGATGCACAAGGGTTTACAACCCCTTTAAGGACCCCATAAATCAATGGTCAAATCCCCCCACACATCGCTTTCTTTCCACCACACGCCAATAATCCTTCACAATTTACCATAGAAAAAAAATAAATAAAAAGTAACAGGCTCTGTAACAGTGAGACTTCCTAGTGTGTGATGACATCACCATGTCTCCGCCCACTCACAGCATTTCATCAGGAGCAGACAAATCATTTTGCACTTTAACATTATTGTGCACCGATTAATTATGTTTCACCTGTTTTGCTCTTTATAGTAGTTTGATTATTTGGTAATTTAATTATTTGGTAGGTTCATTATTTGTTTTTTGTTTTTATCTATCTAACACATTTTTTACCCAGTGCACTCTTAGGAATAGGGAGTGCAAGATCAGGCAGCAACCATTAGATTTTAAGGGGTCCATTTATAAAATAAATAAATAATGCTGGATGAGCTGACACAAACATTTGCACAGCCATCACAAATAACCACCATAATTTGCCTAAATGTGTTTATTTCCTATGATTGCCAGCTCCATCTAGTGGCCACACTGCGGTATTTTCCTGAAATGCATCAATCCAGAAAATACTACATTTTGGCCACTAGATGGAGCCGATGATTAGTTTAGGATGTTTAGGTAATAAACATATTCGGCAAGTTAGAGTGAATATTCGTGGTGGCTTGGCGAATGCTTGGGACATTTGTCCAGCAATGTTTTTTATATTTAACCCTGATGTGATCTCTGACTTCTTACTTGAAACTGAAGATATTTGGATGCTTACATAAGCTCACTTACTTTATAACTGGTTTTAAAAACAAACCTCCAGCCATTTTTTTTTTAGTTTCTTTGGTGGAGAGAGCAGGGCATGCACAGCTATGAAAAGTTGTGTGTGGGCAGTTTAGCACCTCTGTGTCTGTGTTGGGACTGATTTCCATCACTTCCTGTGTGGTGAGTGGAACAGGAAGTGAGTATAAATTCCCCCCCAGCACATACACTTACAGCCTGGGTGAGGTTCTAACCTTCCCCCACCCTCCTCCGCACTAAATCAAAATGTTTTGGCTGGAGTTCCACTTTAAAGCCTCCTTAAAAAACCTCATAAAATGTACAAATTGCATAATAATAAAAGTAAATAAAATAACATATCAATACATATCCTCAGGAAGTCTACAGAACATGACAGAAAAAAGGCACCAGTTTTACATTCATCTCTGTAAATAGATGAGGGTGTCCATTCCTCAATAGAATTTGTGGAGCGCACTTCCATCCCCCATTCCAGATTGGTGGATTACCCCCCACCCCCTCCCCCACCTTCACTCAAAATGTAGATCAACGATCCCAGGACTGGATATGGATTCATTATGAATGGGTTGTGAATATCCAACCTCCATGACACTCAGAGGAAGATCTTCAGGGATCTCATGGGTGGATGTAGATATGTTGTTGATGGGTTGCTCATATCCAACTTCCATCATGTATAGAGAATCATCTTCATGGATCCCATGGGTGGATGTGGACCCATTGTGGATTGGCTGTGAATATCCTTCCTCCATGATACTCAGAGGAAGATCTTTACTTTCCTCTTTGCAACAAATCTAGAAATATAAAAGACACAACCGCAGGTCAGGTGATTGAGCAATACCTCACTATCATATTTATTTCCCGAGGTCAGCATTTCCCAAAATGTATTTCTCTTGTATCTCCAACATAAGAGTTTAACAACTGTGCTGTTCAGAATCAACATCTATATCACCCACCTATGTGGACAAGAAGGCAGAATGTAGTAGATGATTGCCTCACCCACAACTCTGCCTCCTTTGATCGTCTCCGGCTGCTTCTGTGTGCTGCGAGCATGATCCTGGCTAGTGTGGTGACGCCAGTGTCCTTGCCCTAACCTACACGTTTCATCATATGTCTTCCCGGAAAGACGTAGTATGACAAAACACTTGGGGTGGTGGCAAGGACACTGACATCACCCCGCTAGCCAGGATTGTACTTGTGACCGGAGACAATCGGCGATAACATTAAGCATTAATTCCCTAGTATCGGACACTTGTAAAATGTGAGTATCATTTTATCGTTCTTATTAAAGCCTTTTTAAAGATTAACACGCTATGGGAGCCTTCCTTCTTCCATTTTTTTATTCATGTGGGACCTGCTAAAGGAACTTGGAGAGGACAGTCTGCAGTAAAACAGTGTTGCGGATTAAAACGGGAGATTGCTCAGATGAGCAGTTGCTGGTTTATAGTCTTACCAACCATTGACTCTGATGAGTTAATTTAGTGCGATTGGTGGAGGATTACACCGGGTGGCAAGTTTATGTAACACACAGAATCATTGTCAATAAAGAAGTCACTGAGATCTACAGTTTTGACACTAATAGATCATTAATGGATTTGTTTGGCTCACTTTATGGACTATTTTTCTTTTGATTTTTTTTCTTTGATGTTTATATATTTTTGAGTTTGAACATATTGCACATATATTATTGAATTTTAATAGCACTTTTGCATTTTATATATGTAAAATTTTGTACCTTTTTTTTCTTGAAATATTTGCACATTATTTTTGCACAGTTTGCACATTAAGATTTTGCGCAGCGGTACATACAGTTGTGCTCATAAGTTTACACACCCCTGGCAGAATTTATGATTTCTTGCCTATTTTTCAGAGACTATGAATGATAACACAAAAATATTTCTTTCACTCATGGTTAGTGTTTGGCTGAAGCCATTTATTATCGATCTACTGTGTTTACTCTTTTTAAATCTTAATGGCAACAGAAACTACCCAAATGACCCTGATCAAAAGTTTACATACCCTGGTGATTTTGGCCTGATAACATGCACACAAGTTGACACAAAGGGGTTTGAATGGCTATTAAAGGTAACCGCCCTCACCTGTGATCTGTTTGCTTGTAATTAGTGTGTGTGTATAAAAGGTCAATGAGTTTCTGGACTCCTCACAGACCCTTGCATCTTTCATCCAGTGCTGCACTGACATTTCTGGATTCTGAGTCATGGGGAAAGCAAATGAATTGTCACAGGATCTGCGGGAAAAGGTAGTTGAACAGGAAAGGGATATAAAAAGATATCCAAGGAATTAAGAGGCGGTTCATTGTTAGAAAAGCAAATGACTATTCGCTTTCCTAACACAGCTGGATGAACTGCGAGCGCCAAGCATGGCTCTCGCTATTTACCTTTTTTTTACGTCTATTAGAGCTTATGGCTCTAATCAGGTGTTTCAAAAACACCCACCCGTAATTCAGGTGCCCGGCGCCTGAAAAAGGGATTGGGCGCCTTAATCTATCTATTGGTGATGGGGAGGGGGGGCTGGAGAGAGGGGGCAGCGCCCGTGCGCCCTTATGGACACACCACCACTGATGTCAATTCAATCTCTGCATGCTATTGTGAAGGTATCGCTGGTATAGATAATAGCCGTCTAGTGATACCATTTAGAGAACTATTATATAAAGTATTACTCACCGGAACACGGATAGTTATTCCAGCAGCAATGGGAGGTCCTGGTAATGTTCGGAAATTTGAATGAGAATCTGTCAAAGAATAAAGTTCATATTAACCATGTTGTGAGACATTATTCAGATTGTGATAATACAATGTATAGAAATAGAACCGTGTAATTATATACAAGCTTTATAACTGACCTGTAATATCCCTGATGCAGAGGAGAATAGAGAAAAACAAACAATGTTACCATTCTGTGTCACACAAGAATATAAGACCCCCCATGTTCAATCTATAGAGTTCAGGTTATTACCCCAATGTATGGACCTGCCCCAGGTAGGAATATTGTGCACAACCTTAGTCCTTTAGGTTCAGCTTTGGACATGACCAGTCCAGTTATATAATAATACTGCATGTACATATGGGAGTCCAGCACAGCACAAGATATTTTCTACACTGCCAGCTACTAATACATGTAACTATAGGGCCCCTCGCACATGGGGCCACCCAGCATTAGTGTGCAATGCATGGGAAGGAGAGGAGCAACATCCAGACCTGCTGAAGGCAGCCTGATAAAGTGTATGGTAGGCTGCAGCTGGATGCTGTACAGAGCGGTACCGGTGTTTCTGTCTATTCTGTAAGGTAGGTCTCCTGCATTCTGGAACTTTGTCCCTGAAACGGACAGTGCTGGCCGGGTTCACACCTATGCAGGTTGCAGTTTGCATTTTGCAATACACATTTTTGATCTATTGAAGTCTATGGTACCAAAAACCAGAAAAAAAAATCCATAGAAAACCACGTTAAATGGATTGTAGTGTGTATCTGCAAAACTAAAAACGCAGAAAAAAAAAAAAAAAAAAGTAAGGAAGAAGGTAAAGGTGTGAACCAGGCCTTAACCACTTCACCCCAGAAGAATTTACCCCCTTCCTGACCAGAGCGTTTTTTGCAATTCGGCACTGCGTCGCTTTAGCTGACAATTGCGCGGTCGTGCGACGTTGTACCCAAACAAAATTGATGTCCTTTTTTTTCCCACAAATAAAGCTTTCTTTTGCTGGTATTTGATCACCTCTGCGGTTTTTATTTTTTGCGCTATAAACAAAAAAAGACTGAGAATTTTGAAAAAAAAAACACTATATTTTTTACTTTTTGCTATAATAAATATCCCCCCAAAAATATATAAAAAAAATACTTTTTCCCTCAGTTTAGGCCGATATGTATTCTTCTACATATTTTTAGTAAAAAAAATACATATATTGATTGGTTTGTGCAAAAGTTACAGCGTCTACAAAATAGGAGATAGTTTTATTGCATTTTTATTAATTTTTTTTTTTTTTTTTTACTAGTAATGGCGGCGATCTGCGATTTTTATCGGGACTGTGACATTATGGCGGACACATCAGACACTTTTGACACCATTGTCATTTATACAGCGATCAGTGCTTTAACCAAATCAATACTGGGCACTTTCGCCTCCTTCCTTCCCAGACCAATTTTTAGCTTTCAGTGCTGTCACACTTTCAATGACAACTGCGCGGTCATGCTACACTGTACCCAAATGAAATTTTTAGCATTTTGTTCGCACAAATAGAGCTTTCTTTTGGTGGTATTTATTCATTACTCCGTTTTTTATTTTTTGCGATATAATCGAAAAAAGAGCGGAAATGTGAAAAAAAACTATATTTTCTTTCTATTTTAAAAGAAATCCAATAAAATCGAATTTTGTCATCAATTTAAGCCAAAATGTATTCTGCTACATGTCTTTGGTAAAAAAAATCCCGTTAAGTTTATAATAATTGGTTCGTGTGATCACGGACATATGTACGCAGATGATCATGTACAGATGTGCGCAGGTGATCACGGACATGTGTGTGCAGATAATCATTGGGACATGTGATTTTACTGTTAAATCTGTGGGGACAGGTGTTTTTACTATGTGGGGACATGTGTGTGGGGACATGTGTGTTTTACAGTGTGTACATGTTTTACATGTGTGTTTTACACTGGTGATCAGTGTGTAAAAAGCTGTAAAAAACAGCTCATACTCACTGATCACCAGCCGACTGCAGCGATTCTCCTCTCCTCTCCGACAACTTCTATGTGAGGAGAGGAGAGCCCATCGCCTAGCAACTGGCTCTCTGTTTACATCACATGACGGCTGTGATTGGACACGGCCATCATGTGATCAGGAGGGCCAATCACAGAGCCCTCCTGCCGATCAGAGATGCGCCATGTCCGGGTGACACGAGCGCATCGGGATCGCGCCACTGCGCGGGCACGATCCGCCTCCTTCTGAGGGACGTTCTTGAACGTCCACTCAGAAGGAGAGAGTGCCCACCCGGCCATTTATGTGCAGTGGCCGGGTGGGAAGTGGTTAAATAGCCAGTGCTTACGGTATAAAATGACACTGGCAGGGAAGGGGGTTAAACACTAGGGGGCGATCAAAGGGTTAAGTGTTTCCTAGGGAGTGATTCTAACTGGGGGGGGCTACTACTGACATGACAGTGATCACTGCTCTCGATAACAGGGAGCAGTAGATCCCTGTCCTGTCACTAGGCAGAACAGGGAAATGCTGTGTTTACATAGGCATCTTTCCGTTCTGCCTCTCCTCACGGCAATAGTGGGCCGCCGGCGAACATCGAGTTCGCGGGATCCGCAGGCACACTCCCAAAGCGCGCTGCGGGAGCGCATGCGCCCGCTAGGCGGTGAATTTAAAGGGACGTACAGGTACACCCATTTGCCTGCCTCTGCCATTCTGCTGATGTATATCAGCTTGCAGCAGTCGGGAAGCGGTTAATGTCAGTTCTACTGGGTACAGCACCCAGCCACAACCTGCCATAGACCTTGACATGCTTCCTGCAGTGTAGCTGGATTTTGCACCCGCCCCTCCTGGACACACTAAAGTACCACCCTCCTGACTTCTGTGGCTTCAGAGTCTGCTCCCCACTGGGAATGCGCCTTTTAAATGGACCCGCAGCCTCCTGGGACCTGTGACATGTCCCAGGAATTTGAGGGCCAGGGGTAGGGAGCGAACAATGCCTCGGATTGCCCAAAAAAAAAAAAAGAAGCCTTCAAAAATATTAGGAGCAGGAAGAATCTAAAAAACGTGAACTTCCCTTTTCAGGTGAAGTTCCAATTTAAGATGCCCTGTTTTATGAATCTGTTACAAAGTCTCTTACCTGGAGATCCTGCCAGTAACCGCTAGATATCATTTGTCTCGCTAAAGCAAAGGGTCACCAACAATTCAATTTTTATATAATAAAGAATTCACTTTTTTCATCCTCGAATTTCATTGCTGCCCTTCAAATGTCTATCAAACAGGCAGCCCGACGCCCAAATGAAGGAGGCAGGCTGACAACGCTGCTGGTAATTGCAAAGCAGCAGTTAAATGTTGTCAGCCTGCAACAGGAAGAGCTGTCACTGGCGGGATCTCCAGGTAAGAGATTTTGTAACAGACTCATAAAAACGGAGCTTCTAAAATTGGAACGTCACCTGAAAACGGAAGTTCACGTGTTTCAGATTCTTCCTGCTCCTAATATTTTTGGAGACTTCTTTTTTATTTTTTTTTGGCAATCCGAGTCATTGTTTGCGCCCCACCCCTGGCCCTCAAATTCCTGGGACATGTCACAGGTCCCAGGAGGCTGCGGGTCCATTCAAAAGGTGCAATGCGACTTGTGCATTCTCAGTGGGGAGCAGACTCTGAAGCCACAGGAGGTCAAGATGGTGGTACCGGGGACCTGAAGACCGGAGAAGAACCGGCCTGGGTGAGGCAAGTGCATGTTTTTTAAAAGTTAGCAGATACAGTGTTTGTAGCTGCCAACTTTTATTTTTCCAGACCAAAAATCTTCTTCACAGAGGGTTCAAGTGAAGCAGCTCAGAAGTTCAAGCAGAATGAAAACTTGCTAAACTCTAGTATGAGCAGCTCTGAATCATCTCACTCAGGAAACCTGTTATGCCGCATACACACGAGCGGACTTTACGGCAGATTTCGTCGGACAATTCGATGTGTCTGGGCTCCAGTGGACTTTGTTTTCTCAAAAGTTGGATGGACTTAGATTTGAAACAGGTTTTAAATCAATCCGTCGAAATTGAGTCCGGTCGAAAAGTCCGCTCGTCTGTGTGCTGACGGACAAAAAGCCACGCTAGGGCAGCTATTGGCTACTGGCTATGAACTTCCTTGTTTTAGTCCGGTCGTACGTCATCACGTACGAATTCAACGGACTTTGGTGGATTGTGTGTAGGCAAGTCCGTCGAAAAGTCCGCCGGGCAAAGTCTGCCATAAAGTCCGCTCGTGTGTACGCGGCATTAGACTCCATAACACACTATCCAACTTTTGTTGTCAGATTTCCTTCAGATTTACCAAAACCATGTAGTGCAAGGGCCTGCCTGATTGCATACAAATTGAAACTCTTAAGGTTGGACCTCATATTATATGGTTTTTGGTAAATCCGAAGGGAAAAAAAAAAAATCTACAGGATAGTGTGTATCCAGCTTTAGAGTGCAGCATCTGTAGCCTCTCTGTATGTTGATAGAGGTAGCTGTGTGTAGGAGTGGCCACTAGGAGGCACCAATGCATTTCAAAAGATCACCTCCTTTCACCATAATGGTGCTAAAGTTAAACTGAAATAAACTAAAATAAATCAGAATAACCTGTAAACAAAAGCAAATATACGTGACATAAAAACATCAGCCAAGGTGATGTAAACGTATGGTGATGGAACTGCAATAGTCCAATGACAAAATTTCCACATATATAGTGTCCAATAAGTGGAAAACTTCAATCCTCAACTAAAGCAGGAAACATGTAGTCAAGATGGACCAGGAATGCACTGGTAAACACAGAAAGAAGAGTACCCACCCTTCCATCTGAATGTTCTTTCTGTGTTTACCAGTGCATTTCTGGTCCATCTTGACTACATGTTTCCTGCTTTAGTTGAGGATTGAAGTTTTCCCACTTATTGGATGTGACAGACCTAGCCGGGAGAGAGACTTTTGGAGGGGACTGAATGCTAGCCTCTTGCCGATCGAACGTGGGCCCTGGCATTTGGGGGAACGGTGCTCTTTGTGAGCTGTATGCCTGGGGACCCTTGAGGTGGTATTACTGTGGATTCGGGTCCTGGTCCCCCAGGACACACAGACTCTGGGGAACCTGGATTTGCCATATTGGAATAGTGACTGATTCATACCGTTGGGACTCCTACTGTTAAATGCTAATGTCATCAATTCCAGCTACCTGTCTGTTGTCTGCTAAAATGTGTATTGTAAATAAGTCTCTAGTATGGGATCTAAGAGTCATTAGATTCCCCTTGTTGTTTGTGTTAATTAACTCTGCTATTGTGATAATGTTGATTGGATTTTCTGAACTACAAGATGGCCAGTCTGGCCTAAAGGTCATGTCTGAGTCATCTAGGCTGTCTAAAGGGATTAGTTAATTAGCTCATGTTAATTAGGTTACAATTGTATTGTTAGAGTAATATGAGCAGGCGGTCTGCACCTCCTCTTTTATTGTATAAAAGAGACTGTATTCCTGTCAATAAAGAGAGATTCCTGGTAGAACTTACATACAGCCTGCCTGGTGTTTGTTCTGAGCTATCACAACTGGGTTAGAACGGCACATAGCTGTAGTTCTAGTCCCGAAGCATCGGATGACCAAACAATCAGATGTTGCGATCTGCAATCTGATTCTATAGCAGCGGAGGAGTGTCGGGAGAGTGGAACCGAGTGAGCAAGGGGCTCGTTACATTGGATACTATATATGTAGATATTTTGTCATTGGACTATTGCAGTTCCATCACCATACGTTTACATCACCTTGGCTGATGTTTTTATGTCACGTATATTTGCTTTTGTTTACAGGTTATCCTGATTTATTTTAGTTTATTTCAGTTTAACTTTAGCACCATTGAGGTGATTCGTTTCACCCAATCACATTTGTTTAGCGCTACACTATTTGTTTGATATTGCTATTTGGACTTTGTTTGTGTGTTAGCAGCTTATTATTTGTGTTCACCTTGGGTTTAGCGCAGTATTTTCTCCCCCTTTTTACACCTCCTTTCACCAGCCTTGGGTTTCCAGCATGAGTTTTCATTCTTGTGTAACTAGAAATCTCTGTATGCCTACATACTGTGCTGTGGTTGTCACACCGGAGAAGCAGAGGTTTCTTCAGTGTAAGATGAGGTTTTATTTTCCTGTACAGCTTTAAACAGGGAGGTGCGGTGAGGTCAGTGGTTAGTATCAGAACCAGATACACACAGGTTACACACGCCGCGATCGTTAGAGCGAGAGAAATAATTCTAGCACTAGACCTCCTCTGTAACTCTAAACAGGTAACCTGTAAAAAAAAAAAATGTAAAGCGTATCCTATGGAGATTTATAAGTACTGAAGTTTTGCGCCATTCCACGAGTGTGCGCAATTTTAAAGCGTGACATGTTAGGTATCTATTTACTCGGCGAAACATCATCTTTTACTTTTTACAAAAAAAAATTATAAAAATCGGACTATAGTGTTTTTTTTTTCTTCATGAAACTGTTTTTTTTTCCAAAAAAAAAAGAAAAAAGCTACCGTGTCATACAAAAAGTGAAAAAAAAAGTGCTACAAATACCGTGTGATATAAAAAGTTGCAACAACCACCATTTTATTCCCTAGGGTGTCTGCTAAAACAATATATATATATATAAAATGTTTGGGGGTTCTGAGTAGTTTTCTAGCAAAAAAATGATGATTTTTACAGGTAGGAAAGAAGTGTCAGAATTGGCCTGGGTGGTGAGGGGTTAATTACCATAAGTAATATACAAATAATTATTATATATTGCTTTTTAAGGTAATTTACTATATTTCCAAAAATTTCACTCAAGCAGGTGGCTTAACGGACAAATTACTGAAGTTTGAAGTTATAACTTCCAATCTTTAATTTCACAGTAAATAGATAAATAATAAAGGATTATGGTATAACATAGTAATATATGATTTAGATTGTACCTTTTCATCACAATCAGTTTCTCCCTCTTAACTGTGTGAGAAAAACATGGGATTGTGGGTAAATCTTATACCCATAAACACATGTTTTATCCTTGTAGATAAGTAGGGCTGGAAGGGAGCATTTGTCTTTTAGACACGCCCCCTTCTATGAAACTGCAGTGAGAGGCGTGCCTCCACTGCAGCATTTTTTTTGGACAGCTGGGACCAATGGTAAAGTACTCCAAGGCTCCAAGCTGTCCATTGAGCTCAGTGCCTCTGACAAGAAGTGGGGAGAGGCTCTGTGAGCTCATCCTCTCAGTCAGCTGCAAACAGCTTGTATTTAAAGGGGCCGCTCTGTATGTAGCTTCTGACAGGCTACGCAAGGAGACCCGTATCTCCAGAACCATTAGGTCCTAGGAGCCCCAAGTGGTTTTTACCAGTGGTGGGTTAGGACTTAGGCTACATACCCACCCTGCCTCGCCTACTTCCCCTGACTGCACGTCCCTGGGTTTTAACTCCATATTGCACCTTTATACATTTTTTTGATTCAAAATATCACCTCTGCTCCTCTTACCTTCAATTTCCAGGCAGTATTCCCGGATCTCCTCACTGACCGGGTTTGTGATTCTGACCCGGAATCTCCTCTCGGTGTCGTCTCTCTGCACACTGGGGATAATCAGAGTCCTATTGTCATCTATCAGCCGGTATCTTTCAGGGAGAGGCTCCCCGTCCACCTCCCAGGTCACAGAGCTCTCTTCTCCAGAGAACTGGACGCTCACAGCCATCTCCTCACCCAGCCGGCCCCCGATACTGGTGATGTTGGAGATGAGAACCGGATCTGGAGAATAACAATCACCATCAGTCATAGGTCACCAACATGGAGTCCAGGAACATGGAATAGAAAAGAGGGTAGGACCGGGTGCAGTGTGCAAAGGAGGGGAGTACTGGAGGGGAGGACAGGCTGCAGTGTATGTAGGAGAGGAGTACTGGAGGGGAGGACAGGGTGCAGTGTATGTAGGAGTGGAGTACTGGAGGGGAGGACAGGGTGCAGTGAATGTAGGAGAGGAGTACTGGAGGGGAGGACAGGGTGCAGTGTATGTAGGAGAGGAGTACTGGAGGGGAGGACAGGGTGCAGTGTTTGTAGGAGAGGAGTACTGGAGGGGAGGACAGGGTGCAGTGTATGTAGGAGAGGAGTACTGGACGGTAGGACCAGGTGCAGTGCGCGTAGGAGAGGAGTACTGGAGGGTAGGACCAGGTGCAGTGCGCGTAGGAGAGGAGTACTGGAGGGAAAGACGGGTGCAGTGTATGTAGGAGAGGAGTACTGGAGGGAAGGACAGGGTGCAATGTGCGTAGGAGAGGAGTACTGGAGGGGAGGATAGCGTGCAGTGTATGTAGGAGAGGAGTACTGTAAGGAAAGACAGGGTGCAGTGTATGTAGGGGAGGGTATGTAGGAGAGGAGTACTGGAGGGTAGGACCAGGTGCAGTGTGCATAGGAGAGGAGTATTGGAGAGAGGAGTACTGGAGGGGAGGACAGGGTGCAGTGTATGCAGTAGAGAAGTACTGGAGGGTAGGACCAGGTGCAGTGTGCATAGGAGAGGAGTACTGGAGGGAAAGACAGGGTGCAGTGTATGTAGGAGAGGAGTACTGGAGGGAAGGACAGGGTGCAATGTGCGTAGGAGAGGAGTACTGGAGGGGAGGATAGCGTGCAGTGTATGTAGGAGAGGAGTACTGTAAGGAAAGACAGGGTGCAGTGTATGTAGGGGAGGGTATGTAGGAGAGGAGTACTGGAGGGTAGGACCAGGTGCAGTGTGCATAGGAGAGGAGTATTGGAGAGAGGAGTACTGGAGGGGAGGACAGGGTGCAGTGTATGCAGTAGAGAAGTACTGGAGGGTAGGACCAGGTGCAGTGTGCATAGGAGAGGAGTACTGGAGGGAAAGACAGGGTGCGGTTTGCATAGGAGAGGAGCGGCATCCTAACCTAGATGCATTCGCCACGCGCAGTCGCACCTACCCCAGTGCACTGTGCGTTCGCAGCAATGGGTTCCCAACCCAATGGGCTAGGTGTGACTGTGTGCGCGAGCGCACTGGGTTAGGTGCGAGAGCGCACCTTGAACGCACTGTGCTAGGTGCAGGGAACGCACTGTGCTAGGCGCAGGGAACGCACTGTGCTAGGCGCAGGGAACGCACTGGGTTAGGCTCGGCCATCGCACTATGCGTTCCCCGCACTGGGTTTGGAGTGGCGAGCGTACTGTGCGTTTGCCGCACTGGGTTCGGCACGGAGAGCCTAACCCAGTGCGCACTGGGCTAGGTGCGACTGTGTGTGGCGAGCGCACTGGGCTAGGAGCGACTGCTCGCGGGCGAACGCACTAGGTTAGGCCGGACAATCGCACTGTGCTAGGCACGGCGAGCGCACTGGGCTAGTTGCGACTGCGTGTGGCAAGCGCACTGGGCTAGGTACGACTGTGCGCGGCAAGCGCGCTGGGCCAGGTGCGGCGAGCGCTCTGGGCTAAGTGTGACTGCGCATGGTGGGCGCACTGGGCTAGGTGCAACTGCGCGTGGCAAGCGCACTGTGCTAGGTGCGACTGCGTGGCGAGTGCACTGGGTTAGGGACAGTGAGCGCACTGGGCTAGGTGCGACTGTGTGCGCAAACGCACTGGGATAGGTGCGACTGTGCGCGCACTGGGCTAGGTGCGACTGCGGGCAGAGCAGGCGAGCGCACTGGGTTAGGCTCGGCGAACACACTGGGCCAGGTGCGACTGTGCGCGCAAGCGCACTGGGATAGGTGCGACTGAGCGCGTGAGTGCACTGGGATAGGTGCGACTGCATGTGGCGAACGCACTGGGCTAGGTGCGACTGCACGCGGCGAATGCACTGTGCTTGGGGAATGCACTGGGTTAGGCACGGCGATCGCACTGTGCGTTCGCCGCACTGGGTTAGGCGCAGCAAGCGCACTGAGAATTCACCGCACTGGGTTTGGCGCAACTAGCCTAACCCAGTGTGCAGTGGGCTAGGTGCAACTGTGTGTGGCAAAAGCACTGGGTTTGGCGTGACTGCGCGCGGCGAACGCACAAGGTTAGGCGTGGCGAGCCTAACCCAGTGTGCACTGGGTTAGGTGCGGCGAGCACACTGTGCTAGGCACTGCGCGCGGCAAGAGCATGGCTGCGGTGCAACTGCATGCAGAGAGCGCACTGGGCTAGGTGCGACTGCGCGCGGCGAGCGCACTGGGTTAAATGCAGCGAGCGCACTGTACGTTCGCTGCACTGGGCTAAGCGCGGCAAGCCTAACCCAGTGCGGCTGCGGTGCAACTTCATGTGGCGAGCTCACTGGGCTAGGTGCAACTGCACGCCGAACGCACTGGGCTAGGTGCGATTGCGCGTGGCGAGCACACTGGGCTGGGTGCGACTGCGCGTGGCAAGAGCACCGCCGCAGTGCGACTGCATGTGGCTAGCGCACTGGGCTAGGTGCAACTGCGCGGGGCAAGAGCACGGCCGCGGTGCGATGGCGTGCGCCAAGAGCATGGTCACGGTGCAACTGCATGTGGCGAACGCACTGGGCTAGGTTAGACTGCGCGCGATGATCACACTGGGCTAGGTGCGACTGCGTGCGGCGAACGCACTGGGCTTGGTGCGACTGCGTGCGGCGAACGCACTGGGCTAGGTGTGACTGCGTGCGGCGAATGTACTGGGCGCGGTGCGACTGCGTGCGGCGAGCGCACGGGCGCGGTGCGACTGCATGTGGTGAGCGCACTGCGCTAGGTGCAACTGCACGCGGCAAGAGCACGGCCATGGTGCAACGGCATGTGGCGAGCGCACGGGGCTAGGTGCAACTGCACAGCAAGCGAACTGGGCTAGGTGCAAATGTGCGCAAGAGCGGACTGGGTTAGGCGCGACAGCACGCCTCGAACGCACTGTGCTAGGCGCAGGAAATGCACTGGGTTAGACGCAGCGATCGCACTGTGCATTCGCCGCACTGGGTTTGGCGCGGCGAGGGCCAGTTGCCACTGCGCACGCTGAGCGCACTGGGTTAGGCGCGGCAAACGCACTGTGCCTTCGCCGGACACTAGGTTAGACGCGGCGACTGCACTGTGCTAGGCATGGCGAGTGCACTGGGCTAGGTGCGACTGTGCGCGTGAACGCACTGGGTTAGGCATGACTGCACGCAGCGAATGCACTATGCTCGATGCGGCGAATGCACTGGGTTAGGTGTGGCGAACGCATTGGGCTAGGTGTGACTTCGCGCGACGATCGCACTGGGCTAGGTTTCGGAGATTGGGGGTGCAGAGGAATACTCACACATTGTGTCCGGGCAGGCTGTCAGTCAGGAGACGCTTCTCTCTGTGTAGAATATCACCAGGACCGCTCCGCTCCTCACTACACTGAGCAGATCTGCATCTCCACCCTTTATAACGGGCTCTGACGTCACGGTGCATTCCCCGCCCCTTCTCTTCAGCTCTGTGCTGAAGTGTCACAGTGTCTAATTTTAATTCTAATCCAGCAAGCACACTGTGTTACCTGTGACGAGCGCACTGGGTTAGGTGCAGCGATTGCACTGTGCGTTCGTCACCCTGGGTTTGGAGAGGCGATCCTAACCCAGTGCGCACTTGGCTAGGTGCGACTGTGCGCGATGATCGCACTGGGTTAGGCGCAGTGATCGCACTGTGTTAGACGCAGAGAGCGCGCTGGGCTAGGTGCAACTCCGCGCGGCGCACACACACACAGGGCTAGGTGCGACTATGCGCGGCACGCGCACACTGGGCTAGGTGCGACTATGCGTGGCGCGCGCACACACACACACACTGGGCTAGGTGCGACTACGCGCGGCACACACACACTGGGCTAGGTGCGACTACGCGCGGCACACACACACACACTGGGCTAGGTGCGACTACGCGCGGCACACACACACACACTGGGCTAGGTGCGACTACGCGCGGCACACACACACTGGGCTAGGTGCGACTACGCGCGGCGCGCGCGCACACACACGGCTAGGTCAGACTATGCGCGGCACACACACACTGGGCTAGGTGCGGTGCGCGCGGGACACACACACACACACTGGGCTAGGTGCGACTGTGCGCGGTGATCGCACTGGGTTAGGCGCGGTGATCGCACTGTGTTAGACGCAGAGAGCGCGCTGGGCTAGGTGCAACTCCGCGCGGCGCACACACACACACAGGGCTAGCTGCGACTATGCGTGGCGCGCACACACACACACACTGGGCTAGGTGCGACTACGCACGGCGCACACACACACACACACACACACACACACACACACACACACACACACTGGGCTAGGTGCGACTACGCGCGCACACACACACTGGGCTAGGTGCGACTATGCGTGGCGCGCGCGCGCACACACAAACACACACACACACACTGGGCTAGGTGCGACTACGTGCGCGCACACACACACGGCTAGGTCAGACTACGCGCACCGCGCGCACACTGGGCTAGGTCAGACTATGCGTGGCGCGCACACTGGGCTAGGTCAGACTATGCGCGGCGCACACACACACACACACACACTGGGCTAGGTGCAGTGCGCGCGCGCACACACACACACACACACACTGGGCTAGGTGCGACTACGAGCGGCGCACACGCTGGGCTAGGTGCGACTATGCGTGGCGCGCACACATACACACACTGGGCTAGGTGCGACAATGCGTGGCGCGCACACATACACACACTGGGCTAGGTGCGACAATGCGTGGCGCGCACACATACACACACTGGGCTAGGTGCGACTACACGCGGCGCGCACACACACACACACACTGGGCTAGGTGCGACTACGCGCGTGCACACACACACACGGCTAGGTCAGACTACGCGCGCCGCGCGCACACTGGGCTAGGTCAGACTACGCGCGGCGCGCGGCACACACACACACACACACTGGGCTAGGTGCGGTGCGCGCGGGACACACACACACACACACACACACTGGGCTAGGTGCGACTACGCGCGGCGCACGCACACTGGGCTAGGTGCGACTGCGCGCGCGCACACACACACACACACTGGGCGTGGCGCGCACACACACTGGGCTAGGTGCGACGCGCACACACTGGGCTAGGTTGCCACTGGGCCAGAGAGCGCGCTGGGCTAGGTGCAACTCCGCGCGGCGCACACACACACAGGGCTAGGTGCGACTATGCGCGGCACGCGCACACTGGGCTAGGTGCGACTATGCGTGGCGCGCGCACACACACACACACACACACACTGGGCTAGGTGCGACTACGCGCGGCACACACACACACACTGGGCTAGGTGCGACTACGCGCGGCACACACACACACTGGGCTAGGTGCGACTACGCGCGACACACACACACACACACACTGGGCTAGGTGCGACTACGCGCGGCGCACACACACACACACGGCTAGGTCAGACTACGCGCGCCGCGCGCACACACACGGCTAGGTCAGACTATGCGCGGCACACACACACTGGGCTAGGTGCGGTGCGCGCGGGACACACACACACACACACACTGGGCTAGGTGCGACTGTGCGCGGTGATCGCACTGGGTTAGGCGCGGTGATCGCACTGTGTTAGACGCAGAGAGCGCGCTGGGCTAGGTGCAACTCCGCGCGGCGCACACACACACACACAGGGCTAGCTGCGACTATGCGTGGCGCGCACACACACACACACTGGGCTAGGTGCGACTACGCAAGGCGCACACACACACACACACACTGGGCTAGGTGCGACTACGCGCGGCGCGCACACGCACACACACACACACTGGGCTAGGTGCGACTATGCGCGGCGCGCGCGCGCGCACACCACACACACACACACTGGGCTAGGTGCGACTACGTGCGCGCACACACACACGGCTAGGTCAGACTACGCGCACCGCGCGCACACTGGGCTAGGTCAGACTATGCGTGGCGCGCACACTGGGCTAGGTCAGACTATGCGCGGCGCACACACACACACACACACACTGGGCTAGGTGCAGTGCGCGCGCGCACACACACACACACACACTGGGCTAGGTGCGACTACGAGCGGCGCACACGCTGGGCTAGGTGCGACTATGCGTGGCGCGCACACATACACACACTGGGCTAGGTGCGACAATGCGTGGCGCGCACACATACACACACTGGGCTAGGTGCGACAATGCGTGGCGCGCACACATACACACACTGGGCTAGGTGCGACTACACGCGGCGCGCACACACACACACACACTGGGCTAGGTGCGACTACGCGCGTGCACACACACACACGGCTAGGTCAGACTACGCGCGCCGCGCGCACACTGGGCTAGGTCAGACTACGCGCGGCACACACACACACACACTGGGCTAGGTGCGGTGCGCGCGGGACACACACACACACACACACACACACACACACTGGGCTAGGTGCGACTACGCGCGGCGCACGCACACTGGGCTAGGTGCGACTGCGCGCGCGCGCACACACACACTGGGCGCGGCGCGCGCACACACTGGGCTAGGTGCGACGCGCACACACTGGGCTAGGTGCGACTACGCGCTGCGCAGTCGCACCTAGTCCAGTGCATACTGGATTAGGCTCAGCGCGCTGAACCCAGCGTGCGATCGCCTAACCCTTTGTGTGCGCCGTGCCTAACCCAGTGCGCTTGCATGCACAATCGCAGCTAGCCCAGTGCGCTCGCCACGCGCAGTGGGCTAGGTGTGACTGCGCGTGGCGAATGGACACGCGTAGTCGCACCTAGCCCAGGTGTGACTGTGCGTGCAAGCGCACTGGGTTTGGCGCGGCGAGCCTAATTCAGTGTGCTAGGCACAGGAAGCGCACTGGGCTAGGTGTGACTGCACGCAGAGCGCACGGCTGAGGGGTATGCGCCTGCGCATGGGGTGCAGAGGGGTGACAGGGCACTTGGCACCCCCTCAAGTACAAAGTTGTCTTTCCCAGTCCAGAGCTCCCACCAGTGTCTCTCCCACCACCTAGAACATTTCGGAGATTGGGGGTGCAGAGGAATACTCACACATTGTGTCCGGACAGGCTGTCAGTCAGGAGACGCTTCTCTCTGTATAGAATATCACCAGGACCGCTCGGCTCCTCACTACACTGAGCAGAGCTGCATCTCCACCCTTTATAGACGGCTCTGACGTCACGGTGCATTCCCCGCCCCTTCTCTTCAGCTCTGTGCTGTGGTTATTTCAGCCTTATAGCGGAGGACTGTCTGTGTGTAGAAGTAGTGGTGGTGGTAGTAGCAGTGAGGGGGACAGAGATGTTGATCCAACACTCCGCGAGGTGTCAGTTCTGTGAAAGTTTCAGTGATGTAATGAGGACATTCACTCACTGCGAATGTCTCTGCTATCCTTCTCCTTCTTCATCACAGTGTCTAATTTTAATTCTAATCCAGCAAGCACACTGTTACCTGTGACGAGCACACTGGGTTAGGTGCAGCGATTGCACTGTGCGTTCGTCACCCTGGGTTTGGAGAGGCGATCCTAACCCAGTGCGCGCTGGGCTAGGTGCGACTGTGCGCGGTGATCGCATTGTGTTAGGCGCAGTGATCGCATTGTGTTAGGCGCAGTGATCGCATTGTGTTAGGCGCAGTGATCGCATTGTGTTAGGCGCAGTGATCGCATTGTGTTAGACGCAGAGAGCGCACTGGGCTAGGTGCGACTACGCGCGCGGCGCACACACTGGGCTAGGTGCGACTACGCGCGTGGCGCACACACTGGGCTAGGTGCGACTACGCGCGCGGCGCACACACTGGGCTAGGTGCGACTACGCGCGCGGCGCACACACTGGGCTAGGTGCGACTACGCGCGCGGCGCACACACTGGGCTAGGTGCGACTACGCGCGCGGCGCACACACTGGGCTAGGTGCGACTACGCGCGCGGCGCACACACTGGGCTAGGTGCGACTACCGACACGTCGACACCGACACGTCGACACCGACACGTCGACACCGACACGTCGACAAGTCGACACCGACACGTCGACACCGACACCGACAAGTCGACGTCGACACCGACAAGTCGACGTCGGCAAGTCGACACCGACAAGTCGACACCGACAAGTCGACACCGGCACCGACAAGTCGACACCGACACCGACAAGTTGACACCGACAAGTCGACATCGACAAGTCGACACCGACAAGTCGACACCGACACCGACAAGTCGACACCGACAAGTCGACGTCGACTTGTCGGTGTCGACTTGTCGGTGTCGACTTGTCGGTGTTGGTGTCGACTTGTCGGTGTCGACGTGTCGGTGTTGGTGTCGACTTGTCGGTGTCGACGAGTCGACACCGACAAGTCGACACCGACAAGTCGACACCGACAAGTCGACAACGACACCGACAAGTCGACAACGACACCGACAAGTCGACAACGACACCGACAAGTCGACACCGACACCGACAAGTCGACACCGACAAGTCGACACCGACACGTCGACACCGACAAGTCGACACCGACACCGACAAGTCGACAACGACACCGACAAGTCGACACCGACAAGTCGACAACGACACCGACAAGTCGACACCGACAAGTCGACAACGACACCGACAAGTCGACAACGACAACGACAAGTCGACACCGACGAGTCGACACCGACACTGACAAGTCGACACCGACAAGTCGACACTGACAAGTCGACACCGACAAGTCGACAACGACAAGTCGACAACGACACCGACAAGTCCGACAACGACACCGACAAGTCGACAACGACACCGACAAGTCGACAACGACACCGACAAGTCGACAACGACAAGTCGACACCGACACCGACAAGTCGACACCGACAAGTCGACACCGACAAGTCGACACCGACACGTCGACACCGACACGTCGACACCGACACCGACAAGTCGACACCGACAAGTCGACACCGACAAGTCGACACCGACACCGACAAGTCGACACCGACAAGTCGACACCGGCACTGACAAGTCGACACCGACAAGTCGACACCGACACCGACAAGTCGACACCGACACTGACAAGTCGACAACGACACCGACAAGTCGACAACGACACCGACAAGTCGACACCGACAAGTCGACACCGACACTGACAAGTCGACACCGACACCGACAAGTCGACACCGACAACGACACGTCGACACCGACAAGTCGACACCGACAAGTCGACACCGACAAGTCGACAACGACAAGTCGACAACGACACCGACAAGTCGACAACGACACCGACAAGTCGACAACGACACCGACAAGTCGACACCGACACCGACAAGTCGACACCGACACCGACAAGTCGACACCGACAAGTCGACACCGACACGTCGACACCGACAAGTCGACACCGACACCGACAAGTCGACACCGACACCGACAAGTCGACACCGACACCGACAAGTCGACACCGACACGTCGACACCGACAAGTCGACAACGACACCGACAAGTCGACACCGACACCGACAAGTCGACACCGACACCGACAAGTCGACACCGACACCGACAAGTCGACACCGACACCGACAAGTCGACACCGACAAGTCGACACCGACAAGTCGACACCGACACGTCGACACCGACACGTCGACACCGACACGTCGACACCGACACGTCGACACCGACACGTCGACACCGACACGTCGACACCGACAAGTCGACAGCGACAAGTCGACAGCGACACCGACAAGTCGACACCGACACCGACAAGTCGACACCGACAAGTCGACACCGACACGCGACACCGACAAGTCGACACCGACACCGTCAAGTCGACACCGACACCGACAAGTCGACACCGACAAGTCGACACCGACACGTCGACACCGACACGTCGACACCGACAAGTCGACACCGACACCGACACGTCGACACCGACAAGTCGACACCGACACGTCGACACCGACACCGACAAGTCGACGTCGACACCGACAAGTCGACGTCGACAAGTCGACACCGACACCGACAAGTCGACACCGACAAGTCGACACCGACACCGACAAGTCGACACCGACAAGTCGACGTCGACTTGTCGGTGTCGACTTGTCGGTGTCGACTTGTCGGTGTCGGTGTCGACTTGTCGGTGTCGACTTGTCGGTGTTGGTGTCGACTTGTCGGTGTCGACGTGTTGGTGTCGACTTGTCGGTGTCGACGTGTCGGTGTCGACGAGTCGACACCGACAAGTCGACACCGACAAGTCGACACCGACAAGTCGACAACGACACCGACAAGTCGACAACGACACCGACAAGTCGACACCGACAAGTCGACAACGACACCGACAAGTCGACACCGACACCGACAAGTCGACACCGACAAGTCGACACCGACAAGTCGACACCGACAGGTCGACACCGACACGTCGACACCGACAAGTCGACACCGACAAGTCGACACCGACAAGTCGACAACGACACCGACAAGTCGACAACGACACCGACAAGTCGACACCAACAAGTCGACAACGACACCGACAAGTCGACACCGACAAGTCGACAACGACACCGACAAGTCGACACCGACAAGTCGACAACGACAACGACAAGTCGACAACGACAACGACAAGTCGACACCGACAAGTCGACACCGACACTGACAAGTCGACACCGACAAGTCGACAACGACAAGTCGACAACGACACCGACAAGTCGACAACGACACCGACAAGTCGACACCGACAAGTCGACACGTCGACACCGACAAGTCGACACCGACACGTCGACACCGACAAGTCGACACCGACAAGTCGACACCGACACCGACAAGTCGACACCGACAAGTCGACACCGGCACTGACAAGTCGACACCGACAAGTCGACACCGACACCGACAAGTCGACACCGACACTGACAAGTCGACAACGACACCGACAAGTCGACAACGACACCGACAAGTCGACACCGACACTGACAAGTCGACACCGACACCGACAAGTCGACACCGACACGTCGACACCGACAAGTCGACACCGACAAGTCGACACCGACAAGTCGACAACGACAAGTCGACACCGACAAGTCGACACCGACAAGTCGACAACGACAAGTCGACAACGACACCGACAAGTCGACACCGACACCGACAAGTCGACACCGACACCGACAAGTCGACACCGACACCGACAAGTCGACACCGACAAGTCGACACCGACACCGACAAGTCGACACCGACACCGACAAGTCGACACCGACACCGACAAGTCGACACCGACACGTCGACACCGACAAGTCGACACCGACAAGTCGACACCGACACTGACAAGTCGACACCGACAAGTCGACACCGACACCGACAAGTCGACACCGACACGTCGACACCGACACGTCGACACCGACACGTCGACACCGACACGTCGACAACGACAAGTCGACAACGACACCGACACTGACAAGTCGACACCGACAAGTCGACACCGACACCGACAAGTCGACACCGACACCGACAAGTCGACACCGACAAGTCGACACCGACACGTCGACAACGACACCGACAAGTCGACAACGACACCGACAAGTCGACACCGACACCGACAAGTCGACACCGACAAGTCGACACCGACGCGTCGACACCGACAAGTCGACACCGACACGTCGACACCGACAAGTCGACACCGACAAGTCGACGTCGACACCGACAAGTCGACGTCGACAAGTCGACACCGACAAGTCGACACCGGCACCGACAAGTCGACACCGACACCGACAAGTCGACACCGACACCGACGTCGACTTGTCGGTGTCGACTTGTCGGTGTCGACTTGTCGGTGTCGACAGGGCTAGCTGCGACTATGCGTGGCGCGCACACACACACACTGGGCTAGGTGCGACTACGCACGGCGCACACACACACACACACACACACACACACACACACACACTGGGCTAGGTGCGACTACGCGCGGCGCGCACACACACACACTGGGCTAGGTGCGACTATGCGCGGCGCGCGCGCGCACACACACAAACACACACACTGGGCTAGGTGCGACTACGTGCGCGCACACACACACGGCTAGGTCAGACTACGCGCACCGCGCGCACACTGGGCTAGGTCAGACTATGCGTGGCGCGCACACTGGGCTAGGTCAGACTATGCGCGGCGCACACACACACACACACACTGGGCTAGGTGCAGTGCGCACACACACACACACTGGGCTAGGTGCGACTACGAGCGGCGCACACGCTGGGCTAGGTGCGACTATGCGTGGCGCGCACACATACACACACTGGGCTAGGTGCGACAATGCGTGGCGCGCACACATACACACACTGGGCTAGGTGCGACAATGCGTGGCGCGCACACATACACACACTGGGCTAGGTGCGACTACACGCGGCGCGCACACACACACACACACACACTGGGCTAGGTGCGACTACGCGCGTGCACACACACACACACGGCTAGGTCAGACTACGCGCGCCGCGCGCACACTGGGCTAGGTCAGACTACGCGCGGCGCGGCACACACACACACACACACACACACACACACACACACACACACACACACACACACACACTGGGCTAGGTGCGGTGCGCGCGGGACACACACACACACACACACACACACACACACACACACACACACACACACACTGGGCTAGGTGCGACTACGCGCGGCGCACGCACACTGGGCTAGGTGCGACTGCGCGCGCAAACACACACACACACTGGGCGCGGCGCGCACACACACTGGGCTAGGTGCGACGCGCACACACTGGGCTAGGTGCGACTACGCGCTGCGCAGTCGCACCTAGTCCAGTGCATACTGGATTAGGCTCAGCGCGCTGAACCCAGCGTGCGATCGCCTAACCCTGTGGTGTGCGCCGTGCCTAACCCAGTGCGCTTGCATGCACAATCGCAGCTAGCCCAGTGCGCTCGCCACGCGCAGTGGGCTAGGTGTGACTGCGCGTGGCGAATGGACACGCGTAGTCGCACCTAGCCCAGGTGTGACTGTGCGTGCAAGCGCACTGGGTTTGGCGCGGCGAGCCTAATTCAGTGTGCTAGGCACAGGAAGCGCACTGGGCTAGGTGTGACTGCACGCAGAGTGCACGGCTGAGGGGTATGCGCCTGCGCATGGGGTGCAGAGGGGTGACAGGGCACTTGGCACCCCCTCAAGTACAAAGTTGTCTTTCCCAGTCCAGAGCTCCCACCAGTGTCTCTCCCACCACCTAGAACATTTCGGAGATTGGGGGTGCAGAGGAATACTCACACATTGTGTCCGGGCAGGCTGTCAGTCAGGAGACGCTTCTCTCTGTATAGAATATCACCAGGACCGCTCGGCTCCTCACTACACTGAGCAGAGCTGCATCTCCACCCTTTATAGACGGCTCTGACGTCACGGTGCATTCCCCGCCCCTTCTCTTCAGCTCTGTGCTGTGGTTATTTCAGCCTTATAGCGGAGGACTGTCTGTGTTTAGAAGTAGTGGTGGTGGTAGTAGCAGTGAGGGGGACAGAGATGTTGATCCAACACTCCGCGAGGTGTCAGTTCTGTGAAAGTTTCAGTGATGTAATGAGGACATTCACTCACTGCGAATGTCTCTGCTATCCTTCTCCTCCTTCATCACAGTGTCTAATTTTAATTCTAATCCAGCAAGCACACTGTGTTACCTGTGACGAGCGCACTGGGTTAGGTGCAGCGATTGCACTGTGCGTTCGTCACCCTGGGTTTGGAGAGGCGATCCTAACCCAGTGCGCGCTGGGCTAGGTGCGACTGTGCGCGGTGATCGCATTGTGTTAGGCGCAGTGATCGCATTGTGTTAGGCGCAGTGATCGCATTGTGTTAGGCGCAGTGATCGCATTGTGTTAGGCGCAGTGATCGCATTGTGTTAGGCGCAGAGAGCGCACTGGGCTAGGTGCGACTACGCGCGCGGCGCACACACTGGGCTAGGTGCGACTACGCGCGCGGCGCACACACTGGGCTAGGTGCGACTACGCGCGCGGCGCACACACTGGGCTAGGTGCGACTACGCGCGCGGCGCACACACTGGGCTAGGTGCGACTACGCGCGCGGCGCACACACTGGGCTAGGTGCGACTACGCGCGCGGCGCACACACTGGGCTAGGTGCGACTACGCGCGCGGCGCACACACTGGGCTAGGTGCGACTACGCGCGCGGCGCACACACTGGGCTAGCTGCGACTACGCGCGCGGCGCACACACTGGGCTAGCTGCGACTACGCGCGCGGCGCGCACACACTGGGCTAGCTGCGACTACGCGCGCGGCGCGCACACACTGGGCTAGGTGCGACTACGCGCGCGGCGCGCACACACTGGGCTAGGTGCGACTACGCGCGCGGCGCGCACACACTGGGCTAGGTGCGACTACGCGCGCGGCGCGCACACACTGGGCTAGGTGCGACTACGCGCGCGGCGCGCACACACTGGGCTAGGTGCGACTACGCGCGCGGCGCGCACACACTGGGCTAGGTGCGACTACGCGCGCGGCGCGCACACACTGGGCTAGGTGCGACTACGCGCGCGGCGCGCACACACTGGGCTAGGTGCGACTACGCGCGCGGCGCGCACACACTGGGCTAGGTGCGACTACGCGCGCGGCGCGCACACACTGGGCTAGGTGCGACTACGCGCGCGGCGCGCACACACTGGGCTAGGTGCGACTACGCGCGCGGCGCGCACACACTGGGCTAGGTGCGACTACGCGCGCGGCGCGCACACACTGGGCTAGGTGCGACTACGCGCGCGGCGCGCACACACTGGGCTAGGTGCGACTACGCGCGCGGCGCGCACACACTGGGCTAGGTGCGACTACGCGCGCGGCGCGCACACACTGGGCTAGGTGCGACTACGCGCGCGGCGCGCACACACTGGGCTAGGTGCGACTACGCGCGCGGCGCGCACACACTGGGCTAGGTGCGACTACGCGCGCGGCGCGCACACACTGGGCTAGGTGCGACTACGCGCGCGGCGCGCACACACTGGGCTAGGTGCGACTACGCGCGCGGCGCGCACACACTGGGCTAGGTGCGACTACGCGCGCGGCGCGCACACACTGGGCTAGGTGCGACTACGCGCGCGGCGCGCACACACTGGGCTAGGTGCGACTACGCGCGCGGCGCGCACACACTGGGCTAGGTGCGACTACGCGCGCGGCGCGCACACACTGGGCTAGGTGCGACTACGCGCGCGGCGCGCACACACTGGGCTAGGTGCGACTACGCGCGCGGCGCACACACTGGGCTAGGTGCGACTACGCGCGCGGCGCACACACTGGGCTAGGTGCGACTACGCGCGCGGCGCACACACTGGGCTAGCTGCGACTACGCGCGCGGCGCACACACTGGGCTAGCTGCGACTACGCGCGCGGCGCACACACTGGGCTAGCTGCGACTACGCGCGCGGCGCACACACTGGGCTAGCTGCGACTACGCGCGCGGCGCACACACTGGGCTAGCTGCGACTACGCGCGCGGCGCACACACTGGGCTAGGTGTCGACTACGCGCGCGGCGCACACACTGGGCTAGGTGCGACTACGCGCGCGGCGCACACACTGGGCTAGGTGCGACTACGCGCGCGGCGCACACACTGGGCTAGGTGCGACTACGCGCGCGGCGCACACACTGGGCTAGGTGCGACTACGCGCGCGGCGCACACACTGGGCTAGGTGCGACTACGCGCGCGGCGCACACACTGGGCTAGGTGCGACTACGCGCGCGGCGCACACACTGGGCTAGGTGCGACTACGCGCGCGGCGCACACACTGGGCTAGGTGCGACTACGCGCGCGGCGCACACACTGGGCTAGGTGCGACTACGCGCGCGGCGCACACACTGGGCTAGGTGCGACTACGCGCGCGGCGCACACACTGGGCTAGGTGCGACTACGCGCGCGGCGCACACACTGGGCTAGGTGCGACTACGCGCGCGGCGCACACACTGGGCTAGGTGCGACTACGCGCGCGGCGCACACACTGGGCTAGGTGCGACTACGCGCGCGGCGCACACACTGGGCTAGGTGCGACTACGCGCGCGGCGCACACACTGGGCTAGGTGCGACTACGCGCGCGGCGCACACACTGGGCTAGGTGCGACTACGCGCGCGGCGCACACACTGGGCTAGGTGCGACTACGCGCGCGGCGCACACACTGGGCTAGGTGCGACTACGCGCGCGGCGCACACACTGGGCTAGGTGCGACTACGCGCGCGGCGCACACACTGGGCTAGGTGCGACTACGCGCGCGGCGCACACACTGGGCTAGGTGCGACTACGCGCGCGGCGCACACACTGGGCTAGGTGCGACTACGCGCGCGGCGCACACACTGGGCTAGGTGCGACTACGCGCGCGGCGCACACACTGGGCTAGGTGCGACTACGCGCGCGGCGCACACACTGGGCTAGGTGCGACTACGCGCGCGGCGCACACACTGGGCTAGGTGCGACTACGCGCGCGGCGCACACACTGGGCTAGGTGCGACTACGCGCGCGGCGCACACACTGGGCTAGGTGCGACTACGCGCGCGGCGCACACACTGGGCTAGGTGCGACTACGCGCGCGGCGCACACACTGGGCTAGGTGCGACTACGCGCGCGGCGCACACACTGGGCTAGGTGCGACTACGCGCGCGGCGCACACACTGGGCTAGGTGCGACTACGCGCGCGGCGCACACACTGGGCTAGGTGCGACTACGCGCGCGGCGCACACACTGGGCTAGGTGCGACTACGCGCGCGGCGCACACACTGGGCTAGGTGCGGACTAAGCGCGCGGCGCACACACTGGGCTAGGTGCGACTACGCGCGCGGCGCACACACTGGGCTAGGTGCGACTACGCGCGCGGCGCACACACTGGGCTAGGTGCGACTACGCGCGCGGCGCACACACTGGGCTAGGTGCGACTACGCGCGCGGCGCACACACTGGGCTAGGTGCGACTACGCGCGCGGCGCACACACTGGGCTAGGTGCGACTACGCGCGCGGCGCACACACTGGGCTAGGTGCGACTACGCGCGCGGCGCACACACTGGGCTTGGTGCGACTACGCGCGCGGCGCACACACTGGGCTAGGTGCGACTACCGACAAGTCGACACCGACACGTCGACGTCGACACCGACAAGTCGACACCGACTTGTCGGTGTCGACTTGTCGGTGTTGGTGTCGACTTGTCGGTGTCGACGAGTCGACACCGACAAGTCGACAACGACACCGACAAGTCGACAACGACACCGACAAGTCGACAACGACACCGACAAGTCGACGTCGACAACGACAAGTCGACAACGACACCGACAAGTCGACACCGACAAGTCGACACCGACAAACGACACCGACAAGTCGACAACGACACCGACAAGTCGACAACGACAAGTCGACACCGACAAGTCGACACCGACAAGTCGACACCGACACCGACAAGTCGACAACGACACCGACAAGTCGACACCGACAAGTCGACACCGACAAGTCGACACCGACAAGTCGACAACGACACCGACAAGTCGACAACGACAAGTCGACACCGACAAGTCGACACCGACACATCGACACCGACACATCGACACGTCGACACCGACACGTCGACACCGACACGTCGACACCGACACGTCGACACCGACACGTCGACACCGACACGTCGACACCGACACGTCGACACCGACAAGTCGACACCGACACCGACAAGTCGACACCGACACGTCGACACCGACACGTCGACAACGACACCGACAAGTCGACAACGACACCGACAAGTCGACACCGACAAGTCGACAACGACACCGACGTCGACACCGACAAGTCGACACCGACACCGACAAGTCGACACCGACAAGTCGACACCGACACGTCGACACCGACACGTCGACAACGACACCGACAAGTCCACAACGACACCGACAAGTCGACAACGACACCGACAAGTCCACAACGACACCGACAAGTCCACAACGACACCGACAAGTCGACACCGACAAGTCGACACCGGCACTGACAAGTCGACACCGACAAGTCGACAACGACACCGACAAGTCGACAACGACACCGACAAGTCGACAACGACACCGACAAGTCGACAACGACAAGTCGACACCGACAAGTCGACAACGACAAGTCGACAACGACAAGTCGACAACGACACCGACAAGTCGACACCGACAAGTCGACAACGACACCGACAAGTCGACAACGACAAGTCGACAAGTCGACAACGACAAGTCGACAACGACACCGACAAGTCGACACCGACACCGACAAGTCGACACCGACACCGACAAGTCGACACCGACACCGACAAGTCGACACCGGCACCGACAAGTCGACACCGACAAGTCGACAACGACAAGTCGACAACGACAAGTCGACAACGACACCGACAAGTCGACAACGACACCGACAAGTCGACACCGACAACGACACCGACACGTCGACACCGACACGTCGACACCGACACGTCGACACCGACACCGACACGTCGACACCGACACGTCGACACCGACACGTCGACAACGACACGTCGACAACGACACCGACAAGTCGACACCGACACCGACAAGTCGACACCGACACCGACAAGTCGACACCGACACCGACAAGTCGACACCGACACCGACAAGTCGACACCGACACCGACAAGTCGACACCGACACCGACAAGTCGACACCGACACCGACAAGTCGACACCGACACCGACAAGTCGACACCGACAAGTCGACACCGACACGTCGACAACGACACGTCGACAACGACACGTCGACAAGTCGACAACGACACCGACAAGTCGACACCGACAAGTCGACACCGACACCGACAAGTCGACACCGACAAGTCGACACCGACAAGTCGACACCGACAAGTCGACGTCGACAAGTCGACACCTCGACACCGACAAGTCGACACCGACACTGACAAGTCGACACCGACAAACCGACACCGACAAACCGACACCGACAAGTCGACACCGACAAACCGACAAACCGACAACGACACCGACAAGTCGACAACGACAAGTCGACACCGACAAGTCGACAACGACACCGACAAGTCGACAACGACAAGTCGACACCGACAAGTCGACACCGACAAGTCGACAACGACACCGACAAGTCGACAACGACAAGTCGACACCGACAAGTCGACACCGACAAGTCGACACCGACAAGCCGACACCGACAAGCCGACACCGACAAGCCGACACCGACACGTCGACAACGACACCGACACGTCGACAACGACAAGTCGACACCGACAAGTCGACACCGACAAGTCGACACCGACAAGTCGACACCGACAAGTCGACACCGACAAGTCGACACCGACAAGTCGACACCGACACTGACAAGTCGACACCGACAAACCGACACCGACAAACCGACAAGTCGACACCGACAAGTCGACAACGACAAGTCGACGTCGACCACCGACAAGTCGACACCGACAAGTCGACACCGACAAGTCGACACCGACAAGTCGACACCGACAAGTCGACACCGACAAGTCCGACACCGACAAGTCCGACACCGACAAGTCGACACCGACAAGTCGACACCGACACCGACAAGTCGACAACGACAAGTCGACAACGACAAGTCGACACCGACACCGACAAGTCGACGCCGACAAGTCGACAACGACAAGTCGACAACGACAAGTCGACACCGACAAGTCGACACCGACACCGACAAGTCGACAAGTCGACACCGACAAGCCGACACCGACAAGCCGACACCGACAAGCCGACACCGACAAGCCGACACCGACAAGCCGACACGACAAGCCGACACCGACAAGCCGACACCGACAAGTCGACAAGTCGACGTCGACACCGACAAGTCGACACCGACAAGTCGACACCGACAAGTCGACACCGACAAGTCGACACCGACACCGACAAGTCGACGCCGACAAGTCGACAACGACAAGTCGACAACGACAAGTCGACACCGACAAAGTCGACACCGACACCGACAAGTCGACAAGTCGACACCGACAAGCCGACACCGACAAGCCGACACCGACAAGCCGACACCGACAAGCCGACACCGACAAGCCGACACCGACAAGCCGACACCGACAAGTCGACACCGACAAGTCGACAAGTCGACGTCGACACCGACAAGTCGACACCGACAAGTCGACACCGACAAGTCGACACCGACACCGACAAGTCGACACCGACAAGTCGACACCGACACCGACAAGTCGACACCGACACGACAAGTCGACACCGACAAGTCGACACCGACACCGACAAGTCGACACCGACACCGACAAGTCGACACCGACACCGACAAGTCGACACCGACACCGACAAGTCGACACCGACACCGACAAGTCGACACCGACACCACAAGTCGACACCGACACCGACAAGTCGACACCGACAAGTCGACACCGACACCGACAAGTCGACGTTGACAACGACACCGACAAGCCGACACCGACAAGCCGACACCGACAAGTCGACACCGACAAGTCGACACCGACAAGCCGACACGTCGACACCGACAAGTCGACACCGACAAGTCGACACCGACACCGACAAGTCGACACCGACACCGACAAGTCGACACCGACAAGTCGACACCGACAAGTCGACAACGACACCGACAAGTCGACACCGACACCGACAAGTCGACACCGACACCGACAAGTCGACACCGACAAGTCGACACCGACACCGACAAGTCGACACCGACAAGTCGACACCGACACCGACAAGTCGACACCGACACCGACAAGTCGACACCGACACCGACAAGTCGACACCGACACCGACAAGTCGACACCGACACCGACAAGTCGACACCGACACCGACAAGTCGACACCGACAAGTCGACACCGACGTCGACAAGTCGACACGTCGACACCGACACTGACAAGTCGACAAGTCGACACCGACAAGTCGACACCGACAAGTCGACACCGACAAGTCGACACCGACAAGTCGACACCGACAAGTCGACACCGACGTCGACAAGTCGACACGTCGACACCGACAAGTCAACAAGTCGACACCGACAAGTCGACACCGACAAGTCGACACCGACAAGTCGACACCGACACCGACAAGTCGACACCGACACCGACAAGTCGACACCGACAAGTCGACACCGACAAGTCGACACGTCGACACCGACACTGACAAGTCGACAAGTCGACACCGACAAGTCGACACCGACAAGTCGACACCGACACGTCGACACCGACAAGTCGACACCGACACCGACAAGTCGACACCGACACCGACAAGTCGACACCGACACCGACAAGTCGACACCGACACCGACAAGTCGACACCGACACCGACAAGTCGACACCGACACCGACAAGTCGACACCGACACCGACACCGACAAGTCGACACCGACACCGACAAGTCGACACCGACAAGTCGACACCGACACCGACAAGTCGACACCGACAAGTCGACGTTGACAACGACACCGACAAGCCGACACCGACAAGCCGACACCGACAAGTCGACACCGACAAGTCGACACCGACAAGCCGACACCGACAAGTCGACACCGACAAGTCGACACGTCGACACCGACAAGTCGACACCGACACCGACAAGTCGACACCGACACGTCGACACCGACACGTCGACACCGACACGTCGACACCGACACGTCGACACCGACACGTCGACACCGACACGTCGACACCGACAAGTCGACACCGACACTGACAAGTCGACAAGTCGACACCGACAAGTCGACACCGACAAGTCGACACCGACAAGTCGACACCGACACCGACAAGTCGACACCGACAAGTCGACACCGACAAGTCGACACCGACAAGTCGACACCGACACAAGACACCGACAAGTCGACACCGACACCGACAAGTCGACACCGACAAGTCGACACCGACACCGACAAGTCGACACCGACAAGTCGACACCGACACCGACAAGTCGACACCGACAAGTCGACACCGACACTGACAAGTCGACACCGACACCGACACGTTCGACACCGACAAGTCGACACCGACAAGTCGACAAGTCGACACCGACAAGTCGACACCGACACCGACAAGTCGACACCGACAAGTCGACACCGACAAGTCGACACCGACACCGACAAGTCGACACCGACAAGTCGACACCGACACCGACAAGTCGACGTCGACAAGTCGACACCGACAAGTCGACACCGACACTGACAAGTCGACACCGACAAGTCGACACCGACACCGACAAGTCGACACCGACACCGACAAGTCGACACCGACAAGTCGACACCGACAAGTCGACACCGACAAGTCGACACCGACAAGTCGACACCGACAAGTCGACACCGACACGTCGACACCGACAAGTCGACACCTCGACACCGACAAGTCGACACCGACAAGTCGACACCGACACCGACAAGTCGACACCGACAAGTCGACACCGACACCGACAAGTCGACACCGACAAGTCGACACACACCGACAAGTCGACACCGACACGTCGACACCGACAAGTCGACACCGACAAGTCGACACCGACACGTCGACACCGACCGACACAGACAAGTCGACACTGACAAGTCGACGTCGACAAGTCGACACCGACAAGTCGACACCGACACTGACAAGTCGACACCGACAAGTCGACACCGAAACCGACAAGTCGACACCGACAAGTCGACACCGAAACCGACAAGTCGACACCGACAAGTCGACACCGACACCGACAAGTCGACACCGACACTGACAAGTCGACAAGTCGACACCGACACCGACAAGTCGACACCGACAAGTCGACACCGACACCGACAAGTCGACACCGACAAGTCGACACCGACACCGACAAGTCGACACCGACAAGTCGACACCGACAAGTCGACACCGACAAGTCGACACCGACACCGACAAGTCGACACCGACAAGTCGACACCGACACCGACAAGTCGACACCGACAAGTCGACACCGACAAGTCGACACCGACAAGTCGACACCGACAAGTCGACACCGACAAGTCGACACCGACAAGTCGACACCGACACTGATAAGTCGACGTCGACAAGTCGACACCGACAAGTCGACACCGACAAGTCGACACCGACAAGTCGACACCGACACGTCGACACCGACACGTCGACACCGACAAGTCGACACCGACAAGTCGACACCGACAAGTCGACACCGACAAGTCGACACCGACACGACAAGTCGACACCGACAAGTCGACACCGACAAGTCGACACCGACAAGTCGACACCGACAAGTCGACACCGACACCGACAAGTCGACACCGACACCGACAAGTCGACACCGACAAGTCGACACCGACAAGTCGACACGACAAGTCGACACCGACAAGTCGACACCGACACCGACAAGTCGACACCGACAAGTCGACACCGACACCGACACCGACAAGTCGACACCGACACCGACAAGTCGACACCGACAAGTCGACACCGACACTGATAAGTCGACGTCGACAAGTCGACACCGACAAGTCGACACCGACAAGTCGACGTCGACAAGTCGACACCGACAAGTCGACACCGACACGTCGACACCGACACGTCGACACCGACACGTCGACACCGACAAGTCGACACCGACAAGTCGACACCGACAAGTCGACACCGACACTGACAAGTCGACAAGTCGACACCGACACCGACAAGTCGACACCGACAAGTCGACACCGACACTGACAACCGACACTGACAAGTCGACACCGACAAGTCGACACCGACACCGACAAGTCGACACCGACACTGACAAGTCGACACCGACAAGTCGACACCGAAGTCGACACCTCGACACCGACAAGTCGACACCGACAAGTCGACACCGACACCGACAAGTCGACACCGACACCGACAAGTCGACACCAACAAGTCGACACCGACACCGACAAGTCGACACCGACAAGTCGACACCGACACCGACAAGTCGACACCGACAAGTCGACACCGACACCGACAAGTCGACACCGACAAGTCGACACCGACAAGTCGACACCTCGACACCGACAAGTCGACACCGACAAGTCGACACCGACAAGTCGACACCGACACGTCGACACCGACAAGTCGACACCGACAAGTCGACACCGAAACCGACAAGTCGACACCGACAAGTCGACACCGACACTGACAAGTCGACACCGACAAGTCGACACCGACACTGACAAGTCGACAAGTCGACACCGACAAGTCGACACCGACACCGACAAGTCGACACCGACAAGTCGACACCGACACCGACACCGACAAGTCGACACCGACACCGACAAGTCGACACCGACAAGTCGACACCGACAAGTCGACACCGACAAGTCGACGTCGACAAGTCGACACCGACAAGTCGACACCGACACTGACAAGTCGACGTCGACAAGTCGACACCGACAAGTCGACACCGACACTGACAAGTCGACAAGTCGACACCGACACCGACAAGTCGACACCGACAAGTCGACACCGACACTGACAAGTCGACGTCGACAAGTCGACACCGACAAGTCGACACCGACAAGTCGACACCGACACCGACAAGTCGACACCGACAAGTCGACAAGACACCGACAAGTCGACACCGACAAGTCGACAAGACACCGACAAGTCGACACCGACAAGTCGACACCGACACTGACAAGTCGACAAGTCGACACCGACACCGACAAGTCGACACCGACAAGTCGACACCGACACTGACAAGTCGACACCGACAAGTCGACACCGACACTGACAAGTCGACACCGACAAGTCGACACCGACAAGTCGACGCCGACAAGTCGACACCGACACAAGTCGACACGACACCGACAAGTCGACACGACACCGACAAGTCGACACCGACACCGACAAGTCGACACCGACAAGTCGACAACGACACCGACAAGTCGACACCGACACCGACAAGTCGACACCGACACCGCAAGTCGACACCGACAAGTCGACACCGACAAGTCGACACCGACAAGTCGACACGACAAGTCGACACCGACAAGTCGACACGACAAGTCGACACCGACACCGACAAGTCGACACCGACAAGTCGACACCGACACCGACAAGTCGACACCGACAAGTCGACACCGACACCGACAAGTCGTCACAAGTCGACACCGACAAGTCGACACCGACAAGTCGACACCGACAAGTCGACACCGACACTGACAAGTCGACGTCGACAAGTCGACACCGACAAGTCGACACCGACAAGTCGACACCGACAAGTCGACACCGACACGACAAGTCGACACCGACAAGTCGACACCGACAAGTCGACACCGACAAGTCGACACCGACAAGTCGACACCGACACTGACAAGTCGACACCGACACGCTGTCGACACCGACAAGTCGACACCGACAAGTCGACACCGACACCGACAAGTCGACACCGACAAGTCGACAAGTCGACACCGACAAGTCGACACCGACACCGACAAGTCGACACCGACACCGACAAGTCGACACCGACAAGTCGACACCGACAAGTCGACAAGTCGACACCGACAAGTCGACACCGACACCGACACAGTCGACACCGACAAGTCGACACCGACAAGTCGACACTGACAAGTCGACACCGACACTGACAAGTCGACACCGACAAGTCGACACTGACACTGACAAGTCGACACCGACACGTCGACACTGACAAGTCGACACCGACACTGACAAGTCGACACCGACACGTCGACACCGACACGACAAGTCGACACCGACAAGTCGACACCGACAAGTCGACAAGTCGACACCGACAAGTCGACACCGACACCGACAAGTCGACACTGACAAGTCGACACCGACACTGACAAGTCGACACCGACACCGACAAGTCGACACTGACAAGTCGACACCGACACTGACAAGTCGACACCGACAAGTCGACACCGACACTGACAAGTCGACACCGACAAGTCGACACCGACAAGTCGACACCGACAAGTCGACACCGACAAGCCGACACCGACAAGCCGAATA
>JBBGZY010003257.1:0-37500 GCA_037952925.1 Lithobates clamitans
CAGACTGATAAACGTACTGGCCTAAGAAAAATCTTAACCTTTGTCTTGGAGGAAAGAGAAGACATTGCTGTTGATTTAATTAAGCCTCTTCTGAAATCTGGTGGGTGGTGATTGGAGACCAGAGATCTCTCTGGAGCAGTTGGAATGTCTGAGAGATCAAACTAGTGGAGTATCAAAGTATTATTTAGGTTTTGAAGTTCTCTAATCTTCTCTAATCTTCTGAGGGTCTCAACCTTCTGCCCAATTTGGACATTGTCAGCGCGACACTTCATTCTCCAAAGAAAAGGGAACAATCATGTCCAACGTATAGCAGCTTTCCCATAAAGGAGCAAAGGGAAAGTCTAATGCAGGTGTAGCATTCACCCCATAAAGAGCCATTGGATTTGTTTTGGTCCTCTTACCCTGCCCAGTGATGACCCACACTGTACCTGGACCTGAGAAACAGCGACACACCTGAAACTGTGGAACAGACTTTTTTAAACAGACATAAGGGCAGTTGGGTTGGCCAAATTGCCCTGAAGGAAAAATCCAAAGTTGTAAGTTGTAGGAATAGAAAGGAACCCTGGAAACCTGCCAATGGGGGCACTCGTTGTAGTTATGTCTATGAGGGGCCTTCCTTTACTTTGGGGAGATTTTTCCTCACTTTTTGTTATGTAAGTGAAGGGAAATATCTCAAATGAAACACCAAAAGGATAAAATCTAATTCTATAAAAAAAGAGACTCAGCCTTGCCTATGACATATTTTTTTACATGTGTACAGAGAGAGAACCGAGCGCCATTTGTTCTTGGCATTGACGGACCCTGCTTGAGGGACAGTTGGTCCAACAGTGTGGCTCAGCGAGTCTGCCAGGCAGGAGGAGAGTAGGATAAGGACAGCAGGAAATGCTGACTAGTGTGGAAAATAATCAAATTTTCATTAAAGTGGAACTTCCTTTTTCTTTAATTATCTGATCCCCACCCTTCAGAACACTCATGTCTTGAGGAAGTAATGGTGACAAATGGGAAATACCACACCGCAACTGCGGGCCAAGCACTTGGCTCACGATTGCGGCGGAGCCCCACTTACTTGAATGGGTCATTTTTTGGTGGCAGTTTTGCCCACTGAACGCTACATGGGACTTAATTTTGTGCAGCAGTGGCTCCATGTGTAAGACTCTGAGCAGCTGCATTCAATTTTTTAAGTTGGGCAGTTGGAAGAGGTAAAACTGTGTCTTAGCCACCTGTTTTTACTACCCTCTAGTTGCCCGTGTGATTGAAGCCTAAGAGGATGATGCAAAGACCTATTCAGGAACTCACACTGCTTGCAATGAAATGATGTAATAATGATGACAGAGCCGTGTGACTTTTATAGCTGCCTGAAGTTCAGCTTTAACGTCTTCAAGAGAAATAGTCGATATTCTCCAAACTTTCCTTTTACTGCAGATTAGTTTATTTTAGTACTAAGAACCTGGCAAAGGTTATTTCTAGAACAATCGATCTTATGAGATAACTGTGACTATGGAAAATCACGTACTTTGTTCCCTCAGGCCATCAGTCCAATATACTGTACACTAAGGAGCACTGCTGTCATATTGCCTCTTCAGAAGGCTGTAGAATATCTTCAGTAGGTTCAGAATATCTGTGGTAGGCACTGGGCAGTACAATATCTTCAGTAGGCTATAGAATATTTTCAGTGGGTTGTAGAATATCTTCAGTAAGTTGTAGTATTTCTTAGGTAGGGAGTAGAATATCTTCAGTAGGCTGTAGAATATCTTCAGTAGGTTGTAGAATATCTTCAGTAGGTTGTAGGTCATAGAATATCTTCAGCACACTGTAGAATATCTTTGGTAGGCTGTAGAATATCTTTGTTAGGCTATAGAATATGTTCAGTAGGCCGTAGAATATCTTCAGTAGGTTGTAGAATATCTTTAGTAGGCTGAAGAATATCTTCAGTAGGCCGTAGAATATCTTCAGTAGGCAGTAGAATACCTTCAGTAGGTTGTAGAATATCTTCAGTAGGCAGTAGAATACCTTCAGTAGGTTGTAGAATATCTTCAGTAGGCAGTAGAATACCTTCAGTGGGCTGTAGAATATCTTTGGTAGGCTGTAGAATATCCTCAGTAGACTGTAGAAAGTCTTCAATAGGTTGTAGAATATCTTCAGTAGGTTGTAGAATATCTTCAGTAGACTCTAAAATATCTTTGGTAGGCTGTAGAATAACTTCAGTGGGTTTTAGAATATCTTCAGTAGACTCTAGAACAGGGGTCTCAAACTGGCGGCCCTCCAGCTGTTGTGAAACTACAAGTCCCACGAGGCATTGCAAGGCTGACAGTTACAAGCATGACTCCCACAGGCAGAGGCATGATGGGACTTGTAGTTTTGCAGCAGCTGGAGGGCCGCCAGTTTGAGATCCCTGCAATATCTTCAGTAGGCTGTAGAATATATTCAGTAGGCTGTAGAATATCTTTGGGAGGCTGTAGAATGTCCTCAGTAGACAGTAGAATATCCTCAGTAGACTGTAGAAAATCTTCGGTAAACTGTAGAATATCTTCTGTAGACTCTAGAATATCTTTAGTAGGTTATAGAATATCTTTTACAGACTGTAGAATATCTTTGTTAGGCTGCAGAATATCTTCAATAGGCCGTAGAATATCTTCAGTAGGCCATAGAATATCTTCAGCAGACTGTAGAATATCTTCAGTAGGCCATAGAATATCTTTGGTAGGCCGTAGAATATCTTCAGTAGGTTGTAGAATATCTTCGGTAGACTGTAGAATATGTTCAGTAGGTTGTAGAATAACTTTAGCAGGCTGTGTAGAATATCTTCGGTACCGGTAGACTCTAGAATATGTTCAGTAGGTTGTAGAATCTCTTCGGTAGACTGTAGAATATCTTCAGTTGGTTGTAGAATATCTTTGGTAGGCTTTAGAATATCTTTGGTAGGCTGTAGAATATCCTCAGTAGACTGTAGAAAATCTTAAGTAGGCTGTAAAATATCTTCAGTAGACAGTCTAAAACATTTTCTTTAAGCTGTAGAATATCTTCAGTAAACTCTAGCTATAATATCATTAGAAGGCTGTAGAATAGCTTTACTAGACTCTAAAATATCTTCAGAAGGCTTTAGAATATCTTCAGTAGGTTGAACAATATCTTCAATAGGCTGTAGACAGTAGGCTGTAGAAAATGTTCAGTAGGTTGTAGAATATATTTAGTAGACTCTAAATTATTTTTGGTAAGTTGTAGAATATCTTCAGTAGGCTGTGGAATATCTTCAGTAGGTTGTCGAATATCTTTAGTAGACTCTAAATTATTTTTGGTAAATTGTAGAATATCTTCAGTAGGTTGTAGAATATCTTCAGTACGTTGTAGAATATCTTCAGTAGGTTGTAGAGTATCTTTGGCAGGCTTTTCAAAACAGAGGAATCCTTGAATCAACTTTCCAGTTTCAAGGAATCCCCAGCAACTTCTGGAGGAAGCCTAGAGCTCCATGGAACTCTGGTTAAGAAACCTTGTTCTAGAATATCTGCAGTAAATATTGGAATATCTTTGGTAGGCTGTAGAAATATCTTCAGTAGGTTGTAGAATAAGAGAATGGTAATGAAGGGAGAAACAATCCTTTGCATACGCTAATGCCGCGTACACACGAGTGGAATTTCCGCTCAAGCTTGGCTTGCATACACACGGTCACACAAAAGTTCGCTGAACTTTCGACCGCCAAGAACGTGGTGACGTACAACACTATGATGAGCCGAGAAAATTAAGTTCAATGCTTCCGAGCATGCGTCGAATTGTTTCAGAGCATGAGTCAGAATTAGTACAGACAATCGGAATTTCAGATCGGAACTTTTTCCGACCGAAAAATTGAGAACATGCTCTCAATCTTTTGCTGGCTGGAATTCGGCCAGTGAAAGTCTGATGGAGCGTACACACGGTCGCATTTTCGGACCAAAAGCTCTCATCGGACTTTTGCTGGCAGAATTTCCGCTCGTGTGTGTACGGGGCATTAGAGCTTGCATATGCATACCTGGAAACTTTTCAGATTTGGCCCAGAGACTCCAACTTTTGGGTCTGATTGCCAGGCTGCCAGCACCATGCGTTTCGGTAAGGCATCATTTTAAAAAAGGGTCAAGGACTTCTTTTCTGTGTTTCTCCCATTGAAATGAACAGGCTGCCCTGCATGCGGTGCATGGGACTGCGCTGAAAACATGTGAGCGCTCCGGGGGCCCACACACGTGTGAACCAAGCCTAGAGATAAATCCGATACACTGAACATCCTGTAGACCAAACGCCTGAAGTGCTTTGTGCACTCGGGACCCGAGTTTATCTCATTAGAGTGTCAGCTCTTGGAATGTGTTGCAGAGCGGGTGGAAAGTGCTGCATTTGCATTTTTTTTTTTCAATACAAGAGGATAATCCAGAAATGCTACCATAATGATCAGTGATTGATTGGCAGCCATCAGCCCCAAAGCTCCTGTCTGTCACACGGCGTGCACACCCTGCCCATCAGTGTAACCCGTGATGGAGGGATTAGGAGACGTCTTAACCTGCTTTTCTGCACTCGGATTCCTGGATCCCCTGAAAGCTGAGAGCCTTCGAGTGCTCCGGTCAAGTGCACTTCAAGGAAGACTCCACCTTAAAGCACCCGCAGTCCTTTCAAAAGGCTTTTAATCTGTTCATCTGTACAGTTCTGGAGTTCAACCACTTGCTTATCGCGACACTTCTCTCATACACTGTATGTAAAAATTAATGTCTTTTTGCTAGAAAATTACTTATAAGCCCCAAACATTATGTGTATATATATATATATATATATATATATATATATATATATATATATATAATAAATAATGTGGATTTTTTCCCAAAAAATGGCTTTGAAAAATTGCTGTGCAAATATTGTGTGACTTATAAAATTGCAACCACTGCTATTTTATTCTCTAGGGTCTCTGCTAAATATATATATATATATATATATATATATATATATATATATATATATATATTAGCAGAGACCCTAGAGAATAAAATAGCGGTGGTTGCAATTGTTTATGTCACACAATATTTGCACAGCAATTTTTCAAAGCCATTTTTTGGGAAAAAATCCACTTTACTTCATTTACTTCATAAAAAAAAAATAAAAAAACATAATATATAACCGACTTTTTTGTAAAATATGAAAGATGATGTTACGCCGAGTAAATAGATACCCAATATGTCATGCTTTAAAATTGCGCCCGCTCGTAGAATGGCGCCAAACTGCTGTAGTTAAAAATCTCTTTGTTTGTTTTAAAAATGTCTGCAGGTTACCAATTTAGAGCTACAGAGGGGGTCTAGTTCTAAAAATTTTGCTCTCGCTCTGACATTCGCGCCGATACCTCACATGTATGGTTTGAACACTTTTTACATGTGTGCTGGTGGGTGGGGGGGGGGGGGGTGGGGGGGGGGGGGGCACTTTAAAAAAATTTTTTTTTTTTTTTTTTTTACAAATTATTTTAATACTTTTTTATTTATACACTCTCCCTTTATAAAAAAAAAGATCACTTTTATTCCTATCACAGGGAATGTAAACATCCCTTGAGGTAGAAATAACGATGACAGGTCCTCTTAATGGAGACATCTGGGGTCAAAAAGACCCCACATCTTCCCTCCACAATGGAAAGTATTAGATTGCAAAAAAAATAAAATATTAATATAATGCTTTTTAAAAAAGTCAGTGTTTACTTTGGGCCGGAACTGGAAGTGACGTCATGACGTTGTTTCGGTCCTCCTAGACCATAGAGATGATCGGAGGCCATCTTTCCTCAGCTAATCTCTGTGACCAGTTTCTGCAACCGCCAGATCAGTTCCTGGGGATACCGATCATCCAGGTAAGCTTGGAAACCACCAGAAAGCGCCCGGGGGGGGGCGACCACGCCCTGCACTTACCCCATCTAGGTTGCGGGGTCAGCACTTCCTCCTCGGCGGCTTCACCCTGTGTCTCCTCTTCGGCAGCCAATACGATCGCTTTTCCTCTCTGCCAATCGGGACCCGCTTCATGATTGTCTGGGAGGAGAATCAGGAAGACAATAGTGCATTTTAATTTGCTATTGTCACACAACTGGGTGGGCTCAGGGCACAGTGCTCTGCGCCCCGAGCCTACCCTTTTTTGAAGCCAATTAGAGCCTCAGGCTTTAATCATGTGCTTAAAAAAAACAAAAACCATTATAATCCATGCGTCTGGCGCCCTGCATGTAGATTAAGGGCCGGGTGCAAGTATTAGGGGGGGCACCCCTAATGGACGGGCCGCCACTGCTGCTGGGTAATTCCACCATTATACAGGGTGCATTGACCTTCACTTTATTGATTGCAAGTTTAGTATCAAACTCTGAAGTATTAAAAAAAAAAAACACACATGCAGCGTGATCATGTGACCGCATCTATAAAAAATGACTGCTGGTCATTCAAGAAGCAAGACACAAGCCCGAGTGACAACAAGAAATTCTTGCAGACACAAGTAACACACAATGAGATCCTATGGGGTGCCATGGGCTGTCTGTAGGAAGGAGGATTGTCTGCCCGGATCTCTGCTGACAGCTGAACATAATATCACCGGCACAGCAATACAGCCACAGGGGAGCTGGTGACAGGTATGCAATGCGTTCCCTAATTACCCGTCTCATTTAAAGCCTTGACAAGGGCGTGCAGAACCTGCTTCTAAGCCGGCTTGTAAGGGGGGAGTGGAGAGGGGGGCTGATATATATATATATATACTGTATATGGGGATATGACTTGTATTCTGAAAGCAGAAACATTGACAGCAGACGGCCCCACTCTCTATATACAGGCTGATAGCAGAGATACACTCACTACAATCTCCACCATTTTCATTGTCTTTAGATTTTCAGCTTTCATTATAATAACCCTCCCCGGTGATCCCGCCACAAAGGTCCCCATACAGGCACTTCCTGTTATAGGGTGACACTATTCCCCCCATTGATACCAATTATGGGGCACTATTCCTCCCACTGGCACCAACGATGGGGCACTATTCCTCCCACTGGCACCAATTATGGGGCACTATTCCTCCCACTGACACCAATGATGGGGCACTATTCCTCCCACTGACACCAATGATGGGGCATTATTCCTCCCACTGACTCCAGAGATGGGGCACTATTCCTCCTACTGATACCAAGGATGGGACACTATTCCTCCCACTGACACAAATGATGGGGCACTATTCCTTCCACTGACACCAACGATGGGGCACGATTCCTCCCACTGACACCAATGATGGGGCACTATTCCTCCCACTGACACCAATGATGGGGAACTATTCCTCCCACTGACACCAATGATGGGGCACTATTCATCCCACTGACACCAATGATGGGGCACTATTCCTCTCACTGATACCAATGATGGGGCACTATTCCTCCCACTGACACCAATGATGGGGAACTATTCCTCCCACTGACACCAATGATGGGGCACTATTCCTCCCACTGACACCAATGATGGGGAACTATTCCTCCCACTGATACCAATGATGGGGCACTATTCCTCCCACTGACACCAATGATGGGGAACTATTCCTCCCACTGACATCAATGATGGGGCACTATTCCTCCCACTGACAGCAATGATGGGGCACTATTCCTCCCACTGACAATAATGATGGGGCACTATTTCTCCCACTACAGGTGCTAGGCCATTCTTTTATTCCCTTTGACCAGCAACCCTGAGCCTCGGTTCACACCAGAGGCGGCACGACTTGCAGGTCGCCTCACCGAGGCGACCTGCACACGACTGCCGGGGCGACTTGCAAGACGACTTCTGTATAGAAGTCTATGCAAGTCGCCCCCAAAGTAGTACAGGAACCTTTCTTCTAAGTCGGAGCGACTTGCGTCGCTCCGATTAGAACGGTTCCATTGTACAGAACGGGAGGCGACTTGTCAGGCGGCTAGGTCGCCTGACAAGTCGTCCTAGTGTGAACCGAGCCTGAGGCATTTTCTGCCCTAACCGGCCACAATCTGGTCCCTAAGGCTCTGTTCACACTAGTGCGACTCCAAAGTCGCGCAATTTTAAATGCGACTTTGGAGTGTGACTTTACACTCTCTGTCACTCAAGTCAGAAGAAGGTCGCATCAGAGTAGGGCGGGAACCTTTTCCAAGTCATATCGACTTTAAGTCGCATGGATGGAAACGGGTGCCATTGAAAGCAATGGGCTGCGACTTGTCATGCGACTTTATGTGTCTAAATTGCAGTAGTGAAGACGGAGCTTCACCTTCCATGCTGACTGACTGCTGAAAACCCATAGAGGTGGGAACCCTCCATTCTGCTTCTCCTGTACATTGTTACCCCCGACGAAAGCATCCGGTTCCCCGAAGTGGACCCCCCCCCTCCCCCACCACCTCTATAGAAAGGACTCGGCTCTTTAATTCGCTCTTGTGGAGTTCGGATTATTCTGGAATCACCTACTTACAAAACACACAGCAAGTGGAAAAACAGGAGGAGGAGAGATAAGCCCTTCCGTTTGTATTTTTCTGCCAATTATGCACAAGTGACCTCACCGGCACAATATACGTAGGAACCAACCCAGACCCGGCCAACGCCGGCAATCGCCGGAGGGTACGCACTTTATCTTAGCAAAACATTTTCTGCCTTGTGTGAACACTCCGTCTTGTTTGCCTTTTCCTGATGAGAGATGGATCTGTCAGGCTGGGTAAACTTGCTCCAGCAATTCAATTCTTCAGACGAACTGCAAACCTGTGTGAATGAATGTGTGCCTTTTATATCTGCTTGGACTTCAGATTTAAAGATTCATTCCTAACTAAACGACATTCCTATTGCAGAGGATGCCCTAAAATCTGACTTAATGCAGACTTCTGGGAAAATCAGTGCAAATTCTGACCTTTTTGTTGCTGTGAAGAAATAGCTGTTTCTTTCCCCATATCCTGTACAGACTGATTCTGAATGGGAGGGTCTGGTTCATTATAATCACCTGGTGCACTCAGCATTTTGATGAGGATAGATGCTGTGCCGGTGTCTTGCCAAGAAAATTTTCCCTCGGCGGAAAATTTTCCCCCCCTGTACTGCGCAGGCGCAGCGTCTGCGCAGTACCAACTACTCGCAGCCGCCGGAGATAGCCGAACGACAAAATCTACAATCAGCTGCACACGGCGCCTGCGCCCTAGGTCCAGGTTCAAGCCCCACCATCCAAGTGGACCTAGAGGGGGAATCTAAAAGAGCCGAGCGAAGCGAGGCCGTGCCCGAAACGTGCCCGCAAGGGGCCCTCTTACAGGCGCCGTGTACAGCTGATTTCCAACTATTCCGCTTCGGCTATTTCCGCCGCCTCCTACTGTGCAGGCGCTGCGCCTGCGCAGTAGAGGGGGGGTCCTTATCCGCCAAGCGGAACTTTCTCGGCAGAACACCGGCACCCCTTTAGAAGCATTTTAACCCTTTGGGAGTATCTCACCAAAAGTGAAATTCTTATTGCAGTGGATGCCCAAAATCTGACTTCTGGGAAAATCAGTGAGCCAATCACACAAGCGGGAAATGACATATCAAGGGGGCCTTCCCTACACAGACGAAGTACAGAGCGCCTCCAGGTAGCCATATTGCATTGAATTCTGCAGAAAATGACAGCAGCTGCAGATTGAAAAGGAAAGGAAATAACAACACGGCTTGTGTAGCAATTCTATATGTTACATTATTATTTTTTGCTACATTTTTTTTTCACGAAAGTAGAGTCACTCTTTAACCTCTTAAGGACCGCTCCACGCCGATATACTGTACGTACCTGTACGTGATTTCCTGCACAGGGTCTGTGGCGCACGCCGCCCCACTCCCGCTGTCATTGGACACAGCGGGAGCCAATCAGCGGGTCCGGCAGGCGCGATGTCCGCCGGGACCCGCCGATCGTTCACAGGAGAGGCAGAACGGCGGTCTGTCAGGGGAGAAGCTCTTGTGTTTCTGCTAAGCAGGAACACGGATCTCTGTCTTCCTCCAATTTAAGCACCTCCCCCCACACAGTTGGCAAGCACTCCCTAGGCACACTTTTAACCCTTTGATCACCCCCTGATGTTAACCCCTTCCCAGCCAGTGTCATTAGTACAGTGACAGTGCTTTTTTTTTTTTTACCACTGATCACTGTATTAGCATCACTGGTCCCCAAAAAAGTGTCAAAGGTGTCAGTTAGTGTCCGATTTTCCGCCACAATGGCGCAGTCCTACTAAAAATCGCTGATTGCCGCCATTACAATAAAAAAAAAAAATTCCATAAAATATCCCACAGTTTGTAGGCACAAAAACGTTTGCACTTATTGTTTTGTTTTTTTTACCAAAAATATGTAGAAGAATACATATTGGCCTAAACTGATGAAGAAATTAGAATTTTTACGTTTTTTTTATTGGAGAAGTTTTATAGCAAAAAGTAAAAAATATTGTTTGTTTTTTTTCAAAATTGTCAAATTTTGTTTATAGTACAAAAAAATAAAAACCGCAGAGGTGATCAAATACCACCAAAAGAAAGCTTTATTTGTGGGGAAAAGGACAACTTTATTTGGGTACAACGTCGCACGACCGCGCAATTGACAGTTACTGTACTGTGCCCTCCTGATCTGCCCCTGTACTGTGCCCTCCTGTTCCCACTCTGTATTGTGCCTTCCTGATCCCCCCTCCATACTGTGACCTCCTGACCCCCCCTGTACTGTGCCCTCCAGACCCCCTCCCCCCTGTACTGTGCCCTTCTTATCCCCCCCTGTACTGTGCCCTCCTGATCACCCCTGTACTGTGCCCCCCTGATCTCCCCTGTACTGTGCCCCCCTGATCTCCCCTGAACTGTGCCCTCCTGAACCACCCCATGTACTCTGCCCTCCTGACCCCCCCCCCCTATACTTTGCCCTCCTGACCCCCCCCCCTGTACTGTGCCCTTCTGATCCCCCTGTACTGTGCCTTCCTGATCTCCCCTGTACTGTACCCTCCTGATCCCCCCCCTGCACTGTGCCCTCCTGGTCTCCCCTGTACTGTACCCTCCTGATCCCCCCCCCCCCGTACTGTGCCCTCCTGATCTCCCCTGTACTGTGCCCTCCTGATCCCCCCTGTACTATGGCCTCCTGATCTTCCCCTGTACTGTGCCCTTCTGATCTCCCCCTGTACTGTGCCCTCCTGATCTCCCCTGTACTGTGCCCTCCTGAACCCCCCCCCCGTACTGTGCCCTCCTGATCCCCCATGCCCTCCTGATCTCCCTCTGTACTGTGGCCTCCTGATCTCCCCCTGTACTGTGCCCTCCTGATCTCCCTCTGTACTGTGCCCTCCTGATCTCCCCTGTACTGTGCCCTCCTGATCTCCCCCTGTACTGTGCCCTCCTGATCCCCCCCTGTACTGTGCCCTTCTGATCCCCCTGTACTGTGCCTTCCTGATCTCCCCTGTACTGTACCCTCCTGATCCCCCCCTGCACTGTGCCCTCCTGATCTCCCCTATACTGTACCCTCCTGATCCCCCCCCCCCGTACTGTGCCCTCCTGATCTCCCCTGTACTGTGCCCTTCTGATCCCCCCTGTACTATGGCCTCCTGATCTCCCCTGTACTGTGCCCTCCTGATCTCCCCCTGTACTGTGCCCTCCCGATCTCCCCCTGTACTGTGCCCTCCTGATCTCCCCCTGTACTGTGCCCTCCTGATCTCCCCCTGTACTGTGCCCTCCTGATCTCCCCCTGTACTGTGCCCTCCTGATCTCCCCTGTACTGTGCCCTCCTGATCTCCCCCTGTACTGTGCCCTCCTGATCTCCCCTGTACTGTGCCCTCCTGATCTCCCACTGTACTGTGCCCTCCTGATCTCCCCTGTACTGTGCCCTCCTGAACCCCCCCCCCCGTACTGTGCCCTCCTGATCCCCCCTGTGCCCTCCTAATCTCCCCTGTACTGTGCCCTCCTGACCCCCCCCCCCGTACTGTGCCCTCCTGATCCCCCCCTGTGCTCTCCTGATCTCCCCCTGTACTGTGCCCTCCTGATCTCCCTCTGTACTGTGCCCTCCTGATCTCCCCCTGTACTGTGCCCTCCTGATCTCCCCCGTACTGAGCCCTCCTGATCCCCCCCTGTGCCCTCCTGATCTCCCTCTGTACTGTGCCCTCCTGATCCCCCCCATGCCCTCCTGAACTCCCTCTGTACTGTGCCCTCCTGATCTCCCCCTGTGCCCTCCTGATCTCCCCCTGTGCCCTCCTGATCTCCCCCTGTGCTGTGCCCTCCTGATCTCCCCTGTACTGTGCCCTCCTTAACCCCCCCTGTGCCCTCCTGATCTCCCTCTGTACTGAGCCCTCCTGATCCCCCCCTGCGCCCTCCTGATCTCCTCCTGTGCTGTGCCCTCCTGATCTCCCCTGTACTGTGCCCTCCTGATCCCCCCCTGTGCCCTCCTGATCTCCCTCTGTACTGTGCCCTCCTGATCCCCCCCTGTGCCCTCCTGATCTCCCCCTGTGCCCTCCTGATCTCCCCCTGTGCTGTACCCTCCTGATCTCCCCCTGTACTGTGCCTTCCTGAGCCCCCCCATACTGTGCCCTCCTGATCACCCCTGTAGAGTGCCGTATCACAAAAAATGGTCTGGTCATGAAGGGGGTAAATCTCCCGGGGCTGAAGTGGTTAAGTCATCAGTGATTGGTTAAATACTTATAAGGCTCCGCCCACTTTTGTCATTTTTGGGAAATTTATTCCACCTCTGCCAATGTCAGTAGTGGCGGTGCCTCCTCCTATCTACGTGCGCGTCACATTAATCTGCAGCCGCCTCGTCTGATCCGCGCGTTCGAGTGCGAGAATTGTTTTTATTTACACGGGTCACAGCCCGGCTCCTTACGCTTCTTTAGGCAATTCAAGAGACTGCGGTTTTGAAAGAGGATTTTTTTTTTTCAAGTGTATCTAAAGCCAGAATGTTTTTTTCTCTAGTTTTGGTGTGTGAGTGGGTTACGGTCCCTGTCAGGTTTTTATTGCTGAAGTTTATCTACATTAAAAATGCAAAATGATCTGTTCACTGTATACATTGTATTCTAATTATTTCCATTTCCTCCTATTATTCTGAACCATCTTAAAGTTTGTGAAGATCCCACACATTTCCTTCCTGGAATTCTATGACACGTAGTCACTGTGCCCTGTGAGTAGGTACCAGGGTTGTCCTAGTGCATGGGCACTGCCCAGGGGCCCCAGATGAATTGGGACCTCATGATAATCTTGCATTAAATCTTAGTGCCAACTGTCCCGGATTTGCTGGAATAGTCATGCTTTTTACTAAGCTTTCCCAGCAGCAATGGCTGTGTCCTGGAACCTATACTGTGCCCTCCTGATCCCCCCCTGTACTGTGCCCTCCTGATCCCTGCTCCTGTACTGTGCCCTCCATTCCCTGCCCCTGTACTGTGCCCTCCTGATCCCCCCCTGTACTGTGCCCTCCGGATCCCCCCCTTTACTGTGCCCTCCTGATTCCCCCCTGTACTGTGCCCTCCTGATCTCGCCACTGTACTGTGCCCTCCTGATCCCGCCCCTGTACTGTGCCCTCCTGATCCCCCCCTGTACTGTGCCCTCCTGATCCCTGCCCCTGCACTGTGCCCTCCTGATCCCTGCCCCTGCACTGTGCCCTCCTGAACCCCCCCCCCCCTGTACTGTGCCCTCCTGATCCCTGCCCCCTGTACTGTGCCCTCCTGATCCTCCCCTACTGTGCCCTCCTGATCCCTGCCCCTGTACTGTGCCCTCCTAAACCCCCCTGTACTGTGCCCTCCTGATCCCTGCCCCTGTACTGTACCCTCCTGATCCCCCCCCCTGTACTATGCCCTCCCGATCTCCCCCTGTACTGTGCCCTCCTGATCTCCCCTGTACTGTGCCCTCCTGATCCCCCCCTGTAATGTACCCTCCTGATCCCCCCCCTGTACTGTGCCCTCCTGATCCCCCCCCCCTGTACTGTGCCTTCCTGATCTCCCCCTGTACTGTGCCCTCCTGATCCCTGCCCCTGTACTGTGCCCTCCTGATCCCTGCCCCTGTACTGTGCCCTCCTGATCCCTGCCCCTGTACTGTGCCCTCCTGATCCCTGCCCCTGTACTGTGCCCTCCTGATCCCCCCCTGTATTTTGCCCTCCCGATCTCCCCCTGTACTGTGCCCTCCCGATCTCCCCCATGTACTGCGCCCTCCTGATCCCCCTGATGTCCAATCACAGCCCAGAGTCCTGTGCTGACAATAAACACAGAGCTCTGTACAGAGGGAACAATCTCTCTGTTCCATGCAAAGCAGGGAGAAGAAACATGGAGATCTTTAGTAAAAATCAGCACACATTACACATTGTTAGCCACATACTTAACCCTTTGATTACCTCTAACCCCTTCCCAGCCGGTGTCATTAGTACAGTGACAGTGTATAGTATTAGCACTGATCACTGTATTAGTGTCACTGGAGATGTCAGTGTAAGGTAGCCAGTTCCCACCCAAGCGTCAGTTAGTGTCAGATTGTCTGCTGCATTATTATGATGACTACCCAAAATTTGGGATTTTCTTTCACTTTCACTGTGATAACGGTAAACAAGACAAATAGGGGGGATCTCCGTAACGTGGGCACAGCACAGCAAGAACAAAACCAATGGGAGTTCTAATCCTTCTCCACTCTATCAAAAACTTAAAAAAAAAAAAGTTATGCGTTTTGTTATACTTTAAAGCAGTAATAAACCCGAAAGAAGACATTTATTAGATTGCAGCTTACCAATTCTTAGATGCGATGGCTGCATTCGTTTTCCTTCTAAGACTCTATTCGCACCCGAGCGATCTGCAGCTCGTTTTTTCTTTAACTTTCTTTTGTTTTTTTAGTGGAAGTGTTTTTAGAACGGCGCCATTCATTTGAACGAGCCTCCCTCCGCTCCATAGAAGCTCATGTACCAAATCTTGGCACAGAGCCAGGAGAATTTTTGCGGTTGCAATTTTTGCCACAATTGTAACAGTTGTGGCAAAACCGCCCCCCCGCTTTCGGAGTGCAATTAGGAAATAATGGCATCGCAAAGTGCGTTCCCGCGTTTTGCCACGATTCTGGAATCGTGGGAGAAATCGCAGGAATTCCGCCCCCCTCCCCCCCTCCACGATCCGGATCGCTCAGGTGTGGATGGAGCCTTGGGCTTTCTTTCTTCTATTCTCATCTGGTGATCCTGCCAGGAAGTCTGTTATTTTTCAAAAGCAACAAGCTCTCCAGCAGAATGTATCAGTTTACAGGGATGAGACGAAAAAAAAAAACATTTACCGCTGACAGGGGTGCGTACAAGGATCAGTTTTATTATCTATTTGAAGAGGAACTGCAGTCTGCTCACATAATTTGTATTTAAAAACATCTTTGCCATTCTGAAGCTTCCCTCCAACCACTTTGCATATTATTTTCTATATACTGGGATTCTGTACTTGCCAAATATGCTGCAGAAATCTCCCTCCATTGAGTCTGGCTGGTGCCATTTTAACTGTGGGCAGCTGAAGCTGCTGCCTGTTCACTTCCTGGATTTACACAGACACACACCTCCTGCTCTGCAGCTCTCATTAGCCCTCTTATGACTCATTCCCCTCCCTTCCTGGCAAACTCTCACCAGAGTGAGAGGGAGAGCTGTGCATGATGTCATAAGCCCAGGCTAATGACCAGACAAGAAACAGGAACTGGGCTGTATAAGGGATTTACTGGCAGAAAAAAAAATGTTTTACTATCCAAAGTTAAAATCATAGCTCCCAACTGTCCCTGATTTGGAGCAATGTCCCTCTGTCCCTCATTCCTCCTCATTTGTCCCTCATTTTGGTCTGATCTCTATAGTTGTATATAAAATGCACTTTTTGTCTATCAAAAAGTGTTTCCCAGCGCTAAACCTTTCATCTCATTTCTAAATTGCTGCATTTGTAAATTCCAAAAGCCAATATAAAGGAATAGAAGTGGTGAAAAAAAAGCATTTTGTGGGTTTAGCAATCTTGTTTTCTTGTACAATTCTCCTTTAAGAGGGCGTGGCCAGGGGCGTGTCCTACGCCTGCATACTTTTGCTGATAGGTGTCCCTCGTTCCCATCTCAGAAAGTTGGGTGGTGTGTAAAACAACAACAAGGGCAGAAGATTTAATAGATGGAAAGATGAAAAAAATGACTGAAGGTTCCGCTTTAAGTTAAACCTTTATCCCAAAAGGAGCAAAACTGTTACTGTAACTGATTATAAAGTGTGACCTGGAGTTTGGCCTCAATTTGTTAGTGTATCTAAATCTGCTAGTCTATCTAACACCCCTCCCCAGACTGACAATGCTGCTGTCTGCTGTGGCTCCTGTTCTCCTTCATCCAGAGCGGGGGGCGCCCTAATACCGGAAGTATGATACTGACCAGATCACCAGGTGAAAACAGAGGGGGGAGGGGGGGGGACTCTTTCACACCTCCCAACTTTTTGAAATGGGAATGAGGGACACCTATCAGCAAAAGTATGCAGGCGTAGGACACACCCCTGGCCACGCCCCCTTAAAGGAGAATTGTACCAAAATAAAAAACAAGATTGGGTAAACCCACAAATGCTTTTTTTTTAATCACTGCTATTCCTTTATATTGGCTTTCGGAATTTACAAATGCAGCAATTTAGAAATCAGATAAAATGTTTAGGGCTGGAAAACACTTTTTGATAGATAAAAAGTGCATTTTATATACAACCAGTGGCGTCGCTAGGGGGTGGCTTTTGGGGCTATAGCCCTGAATCTGGGGCCCATAGCCCTGAGTCTCTGCAGGGGTTCCCAAGGGTAGGGGAGGCTCTCTGGGGACCCTGATTTAAGGGGGATGCTCTCTGGGGACCCTGATTTAAGGGGGATGCTCTCTGGGGATCCTGATTTAAGGGGGAGGCTCTCTGGGGACCCTGATTTAAGGAGGAGGCTCTCTAGGGACCCTGATTTAAGGGGGAGGCTCTCTGGGGACCCTGATTTAAGGGGGAGGCTCTCTGAGGATCCTGATTTAAGGAGGAGGCTCTCTAGGGACCCTGATTTAAGAGGGAGGCTCTCTGGGGACCCTGATTTAAGGGGGAGGCTCTCTGGGGACCCTGATTTAAGGAGGAGGCTCTCTAGGGACCCTGATTTAAGGAGGAGGCTCTCTAGGGACCCTGATTTAAGAGGGAGGCTCTCTGGGGACCCTGATTTAAGAGGGAGGCTCTCTGGGGACCCTGATTTAAGGGGGAGGCTCTCTGAGGATCCTGATTTAAGGAGGAGGCTCTCTGGGGACCCTGATTTAAGGGGGAGGCTCTCTGGGGACCCTGATTTAAGGAGGAGGCTCTCTAGGGACCCTGATTTAAGAGGGAGGCTCTCTGGGGACCCTGATTTAAGGGGGAGGCTCTCTGAGGATCCTGATTTAAGGGGGAGGCTCTCTGGGGACCCTGATATAAGGGGGAGGCTCTCTGGGGACCCTGATTTAAGGGGGAGGCTCTCTGGGGACCCTGATTTAAGGGGGAGGCTCTCTGGGGACCCTGATGTAAGGGGGGCTCTCTGGGGACCCTGATGTAAGGGGGGAGCATTCTGGGGATATAAACACACACACGTATATTATACACATGTGTGTGCCCGCCCAAGTGTATGACTTTCTTTACTACTCTGCTATGGGCTCTAGCCCCAGATCTTTTGTAGACCTAGCAACGCCCCTGTATACAACTATATAGATCAGACCAAAATGAGGGACAAATGAGGGACAGAGGGACATTGCTCCAAATCAGGGACAGTCCCTCCAAATCCGGGACAGTTGGGAGCTATGCGGATGTATGTTACTGACCAGATCACCAGGTAAAAACAGAGGGGGGGGGCGGACTGTAACTGATTATAAAGTGTGCATTGCAGTTTAGGTTCAACGTGTTAGTGTATCTAAATCTGCTAGTCTACCTAACACTCCCCTCCCCCAAGATTGACAATGCTGCAGTCCACCTGTGCTCATTCATCCAGAGTGGGGGGGTGGGGTGATACTGAAACACCTCCCAACATTTTGAGATGGGAATGAGGGACACCTACTAGCAAATGTATGCAGGCATAGGACACGCCCCCTGCCACACCCCCTTAAAGGAGAATTAACCAAAAAAAAAAAAGGTTAATTAAATCAACAAGTGCTTTTTTTTACCACAGCTATTCCTTTTAAAAGCCAGAAAGGTTTAGCACTGGGAAACACTTTTTAAAAGATAAAAAGTGCATTTTATATACATATATACATACATATATGTATATATACATATTTTTATATTCAACTATAGAGATCAGACCAAAATGAGGGACAAATGAGGGGGAAAAGAGGGACAGAGGGACATTACTCGAAATCAGGGACAGTCCCTCAAATTCAGGGACAGTTGGGAACTGACTAGATCACCAGGTGAAAACTGAGGGGGGGGGGGAACCTAAAAAAAAAAGAAAACGAATGCAGCCGCCACATCTAATGATCAGTCTAAAGCTGCAATATATGACATTTCTGGTTTTGGGGTGTAATACCGCTTTAAACCCCCCCCCCCCGAAGTGTGATTGCACAGTGAGGGTGACACCATCATTTTTCATTTACTGTATTTTATTATGATGAACGGTCCCCTCCGGGGTCACTCTGGCTGCTTTTTTTTTTTTTTGCGGTGATGTATGCCGGGCCATAAAAGCTGACGGCTGGAGAGCCGTCCCCGCCTACCAGCACTCCACAATGAGGTCAAGCAGGAACGGTGCGCGCTCGGCGAGCCGAGGGACGGCATTGGCTCCTCCAGCGTGAGAACCCTCGGCACGCCATCGTTGGGTTGTCCAGGAGGCAACGCTGCCATTCGGGAGATTTGCATGATAATGAGCGAGGATTGGCATGTATGCAGAGCGATGCTAATAGAGCGACTGGAAAACAGTTCACGTTGGGGAAGGGGACACCAAAACAAGACAGCCAAACCCGCCCCTCGTTAATTGTCACCCCCCCTCCCCCCCCCCACCGGCCACGCTCAGCAACTTCTTACATCTTTCCCAACACCTTCTGAAATAGGTGGAAACCTTGGCAGGCCCGAGACCGCGCCGATAAAAACGCCATTAATTACGTATAGACCGCAAATGAAACAAATTTCGCAATGGTTTCGCCACAGAATGCAAATCCATGGTTTAAAAAAAAAAAAAAAAACGTTTTTTTTTTTTTGGTTTACGTATAATGAGTAGACAATGGTCAGTCCCGCTCAGAGCGCACCATGAAATACAAGATGAAGCTTCATTGAGCGTTGGGTGTGCGTCCCGATAGGAACGGCGAAAATCCTTTGTCGTTCAGAGCGAGAGGCACAAAGAACCCGAGCCAATTTTTTTTTTTTTTTCCCGTTTTGGATAGAGGAGGACTAACAAATATCCAACCAAAACTGTCATCGATCGAGTCCTGGAAGGAGACCATCTGGCTGGAGGATCCCATAGAATATATCCGGGGCCCAACGGCTCTCTCTCTCCGTCTATAGCAGAGAAAGAGAGAGAGAGCGCAGCGGCATCATGGGAGATCGCTGATAAGACTTCATTAAAAGGTGTTTATTATGGGGCCAAATAAAACTTATCTTAGAGCTTTGCAGCCTTTATTCAGTGGCGGCACCCTTTAAAAGTATGCAAAACCCTGAGACACCCCAAATGTAAATGTTACTTATCAGTGGGAAACCTGAGCCTGGGATGATGCACACAACCACCTTCATTAACCTCTTGGTGCCTGCGCCTCCCGGCCCTTTAAGAGGTTTATGGCGGCGGGAGGCAGGGCGGGGCTTAAGGTCACGTGACCATTTGATTGGCTGTCATGGCGTTCACGTGATCCGAAAAGCTTTCAGCTAGACAACGGTAGCTGTGCCGGGAGCACGCACCACCCGCGCTCTCGGCACAGGTGTATGGGCAGCAATTCACGCAAATATGCGGCCACTCGGCTCTAAGGTGCTGAGAGGTCGCATATTTGCGTATGGCCGGCGCAAAGGTGTTAAATTAACTTCATATCAGAGGTTCCCTCTTTACATCAGAGGTCCCCCTATCATAACATAGGTCCTTCCATCACATCAGAGGTCCTTCCATCACATCAGAGGTCCTCCCATCACATCAGAGGTCCCCTATCATAACATAGGTCCTTCCATCACATCAGAGATCAGAGGTCCTTCCATCACATCAGAGGTCCTTCCATCACATCAGAGGTCCTCCCATCACATCAGAGGTCCCCTATCATAACATAGGTCCTTCCATCACATCAGAGGTCCTCCCATCACATCAGAGGTCCCCTATCATAACATAGGTCCTTTTATTACATCAGAGGTCCCCCCATCACATCAGAGGTCCTCCCATCACATCAGAGGTCCCCTATCATAACATAGGTCCTTATATCACATCAGAGGTCCCCCATCACATGAGAGGTCCCACATTTTAACATAGGTCCTTCCATCACATCAGAGGTCCCCCATCATAACAGAGGTCCCCCATCACATAAGAGGTCCCCCATCATAACAGAGGTCCCCCATCACATCAGAGGTCCCCCATCATAACAGAGGTCCCCCATCACATCAGAGGTCCCCCATCATAACAGAGGTCCCCCATCACATCAGAGGTCCCCCATCATAACAGAGGTCCACCATCACATCAGAGTCTTTCATCACACCAAAGTTTTCCCATCACATCAGAGGTCCCCCATCATAACAGAGGTCCTTCCATCACATCAGATGTCCCCCATCATAACATAGGTCCTTATATCACATCAGAGGTCCTCCCATCACATCAGAGATCCCCCATCATAACATAGGTCCTCCCATCACATCAGAGATCCCCCATCATAACAGAGGTCCCACATCATAACAGAGGTCCCCCATCACATCAGAGGTCCTCCCATTACATCAGAGGTTCCCCCTCATAACATAGGTCCTTATATCACATCAGAGGTTCCCCATCACATCAGAGGTCCCACATTTTAACATAGGTCCTTCCATCACATCAGAGGTCCCCCATCATAACAGAGGTCCCCCATCACATCAGAGGTCCCCCATCATAACAGAGGTCCACCATCACATCAGAGTCTTCCATCATACCAAAGTTTTCCCATCACATCAGAGGTCCCCCATCATAACAGAGGTCCTTCCATCACATCAGAGGTCCCCCATCATAACAGAGATCCTTCCATCACATCAGAGGTCCCCCATCATATCATAGGTCCCGTCCTTCCATCACATCAGAGGTCCTCCCATGACATAACAGAGGTCCCCCATCACATCAGAGGTCCCCCATCATAACAGAGGTGCCCCATCACATCAGAGGTCCTCCCATCACATCAGAGGTTCCCCATCACATCAGAGGTCCCACATTTTAACATAGGCCCTTCCATCACATCAGAGGTCCCCTATCACATCAGAGGTCCCCCATCATAACAAAGGTCCACCATCACATCAGAGTCTTCCATCACACCAAAGTTTTCCCATCACATCAGAGGTCCCCCATCATAACAGAGGTCCTTCCATTACATCAGAGGTCCCCCATCATAACATAGGTCCCGTCCTTCCATCACATCAGAGGTCCTCCCATGACATCAGATGTCCCCCATCATAACATAGGTCCTTATATCACATCAGAGGTCCTCCCATCACATCAGAGATTCTCCCATCACATCAGAGGTCCCCCATCATAACAGAGGTCCTTCCATCACATCAGAGGTCCCCCATCATAACAGAGGTCCCCCATCACATCAGAGTCTCCCATCACACAGAAGTTTCCCCATCACATCAGAGGTCCCCCATCATAACAGAAGTCCCCCATCACATCAGAGGTCCCCCATCATAACAGAGGTCCCCCATCACATCAGAGGTCCCCCATCATAACAGAGGTCCCCCATCACATCAGAGGTCCCCCATCATAACAGAGGTCCACCATCACATCAGAGGTCCCCCATCATAACAGAGGTCCACCATCACATCAGAGGTCCCCCCATCACATCAGAGGTCCCCCATCATAACAGAGGTCCTTCCATCACATCAGAGGTCCCCCATCATAACAGAGGTCCTTCCATCACATCAGAGGTCCCCCATCATAACATAGGTCCCGTCCTTCCATCACATCAGAGGTCCTCCCATGACATAACAGAGGTCCCCCATCACATCAGAGGTCCCCCATCATAACAGAGGTCCCCCATCACATCAGAGGTCCTCCCATCACATCAGAGGTTCCCCATCACATCAGAGGTCCCACATTTTAACATAGGTCCTTCCATCACATCAGAGGTCCCCCATCACATCAGAGGTCCCCCATCATAACAAAGGTCCACCATCACATCAGAGTCTTCCATCACACCAAAGTTTTCCCATCACATCAGAGGTCCCCCATCATAACAGAGGTCCTTCCATTACATCAGAGGTCCCCCATCATAACATAGGTCCCGTCCTTCCATCACATCAGAGGTCCCCCATCACATCAGAGGTCCCCCATCACATCAGAGGTCCCCCATCATAACAAAGGTCCACCATCACATCAGAGTCTTCCATCACACCAAAGTTTTCCCATCACATCAGAGGTCCCCCATCATAACAGAGGTCCTTCCATTCCATCAGAGGTCCCCCATCATAACATAGGTCCCGTCCTTCCATCACATCAGAGGTCCTCCCATTACATCAGATGTCCCCCATCATAACATAGGTCCTTATATCACATCAGAGGTCCTCCCATCACATCAGAGATCCCCCATCATAACATAGGTCCTCCCATCACATCAGAGATCCTCCCATCGCATCAGAGGTCCCCCATCATAACAGAGGTCCACCATCACATCAGAGGTCCCCCATCATAACAGAGGTCCACCATCACATCAGAGGTCCACCATCACATCAGAGGTCCTCTCATCACATCAGAGGTCCCCCATCATAACAGAGGTCCTTATATCACATCAGAGGTCCACCATCACATCAGAGGTCCTCTCATCACATCAGAAGACCCTCTCACATCAGTTTAATTTTTGGAAAAACATCACTGACCTCTTTTCCACATTTTGCAATGTGCAGGGGGAGGCTTATTTAAATGATTGGTCTGCCCTACACGTGACACACAGAAGCGCACTGACAACCTGCGGAAACGCATGTGCACGTTCAGTCGCTTCTGTAGGCGTGAACCAAGCCTAAAAAATAAAAGTAAAAAACAGCTACCTATCACCAGTGTAATAACATGCCCCGCCCTCCCAATGTCCACTCATGGGATTGTGAAATGAACAGACACCAATGCTATTTTTTCATCATTGTAACACTGAAAATGAAAAACAAAAACAAACAGCTGGCTGTACTTCTTCTCTGCCATTAGATGTCCTCAGTCTGCTGGCCAGCATCATTTTACCTGATTCCTCTGAGCCCAGGTTGTCCTAAACCCGCCCCCAGCCTCTGCTTCTGCAGCGAAAGTAGAAGCAGTACAGAGATGAGCTCATCTTTCTATCAGCACATGGTCTGATTGGCTCAGTGTGCTGCTTCTCCCTCTCGCACTCCAGCCCTGCTGTACAGAGGATAATATCAGGGCACGTTCAATCGCTTATGTACAAAATGGCATTTAATGATGTGTGAATGATTACAGAGTTGCATTCATCTGCCTCTTTTATATCAGCTTTAAAAAGAACGGCTTGTTTATGCCTCTCCCAACTTGTTCTGGCACTCAGCTCTGCCACGAGCGCTGACCCCGCCACATGCCTTTCCCCTTACCAGTGCAGTCAGCTAAAGTGCACAAGCCTCTCATCTCAGCGGCAGCAGGTGAACCAGGTGACACCGAGGTCTGTCTCTGGGTGGGGAGAGGAAACTGTCACTCTTGAGCGCGCTTCATTGGGTTTCGAGCAACACCTCTCGCATTCCGAGGGGACCTCACCAGGTACAGGCTGCCTACCTGACATCACAGCGATTGGAGATTCGATCGCACTCAGACAGGACGGAGCGTTCTCTCCCCGAGGCAACGGACAAGAGGCAGAAAGAACACAATTCCGGAGGGTTTTTGTTAAAGCATTGTGATAAAAAAAATACTAAGTACAGTATGTCACAAAAGTAAGTACACCCCTCACATTTCTGTAAATCTTTTCTTCATGTGACAACACTGAAGAAATGACACTTTGCTACAATGTAAAGTAGTGAGTGTACAGCTTGTATAACAGTGTAAATTTGCTGTCCCCTCAAAATAACTCAACACACAGCCATTAATGTCTAAACCGCTGGCAACAAAAGTCAGTACACCCCTAAGTGAAAATGTCCGAATTGGGCCCAATTAGCCTTTTTCCCTCCCCGGTGTCATGTGACTCGTTAGTGTTACAAGGTCTCAGGTGTGAATGGGGAGAAGGTGTGTTAAATTTGGTGTTATCGCTCTCACTCTCTCATACTGGTCACTAGAAGTTTAACATGGCACCTCATGGCAAAGAACTTGCTGAGGATCTGAAAAAAAAAGAATTGTTGCTCTACAAAAAGATGGCCTAGGCTATAAGAAGATTGCCAAGACCCTGAAACTGATCTGCAGCACGGTGGCCAAGACCATACAGAGATATAACAGGACAGGTTCCACTCAGAACAGGCCTCAACATGGTCCACCAAAGAAGTTGAGGTCACGTGCTCAGCGTCATATCCAGAGGTTGTCTTTGGGAAATAGACGTATGAGTGCTGCCAGCATTGCTGCAGAGGTTGTAGGGGTGGGGGGTCAGCCTGTCAGTGCTCAGACCATACGCCGCACACTGCATCAAATTGGTCTGCATGGCTGTTGTCCCAGAAGGAAGCCTCTTCTAAAGATGATGCACAAGAAAGCCTGCAAACAGTTTGCTGAAGACAAGCAGACTAAGGACATGGATTACTGGAACCATGTCCTGTGGTCTGATGAGACCAAGATAAACGTATTTGGTTCAGATGGTGACAAGCGTGTGTGGCGGCAACCAGGTGAGGAGGACAAAGACAAGTGTGTCTTGTCTACAGTCAAGCATGGTGGTGGAAGTGTCATGGTCTGGGGCTGCATGAGTGCTGCCGGCACTGGGGAGCTACAGATCATTGAGGGAACCATGAATGCCAACATGTACTGTGACATACTGAAGCAGAGCATGATCCCCTCCCTTCAGAGACTGGGCCGCAGGGCAGTATTCCAACATGATAACCACCCCAAACACACCTCCAAGACCACCACTGCCTTGCTAAAGAAGCTGAGGGTAAAGGTGATGGACTGGCCAAGCATGTCTCCAGACCTAAACCCTATTGATCATCTGTGGGGGATCCTCAAACGGAAGGTGGAGGAGCGCAAGTTCTCTAACATCCACCAACTCCGTGATGTCATCATGGAGGAGGGGAAGAGGACTCCAGTGACAACCTGTGAAGCTCTGGTGAACTCCATGCCCAAGAGGGTTAAGGCAGTGCTGGAAAATAATGGTGGCCACACAAAATATTGACACTTTGGGCCCAATTTGGACATTTTCACTTAGGGGTGTACTCACTTTTGTTGCCAGTGGTTTAGTCATTAATGGCTGTGTGTTGAGTTATTTTGAGGGGACAGCAAATTTACACTGTTATACAAGCTGTACACTCACTACTTTACATTGTAGACAAGTGTCATTTCTTCAGTGTTGTCACATGAAAAGATAGAAGAAAATATTTACAAAAGTGTGAGGGGTGTACTTACTTTTGTGGGATACTGTATATACACTATATTACCAAAAGTATAGGGATGCCTGCCTTTACACACAGATGAACTATAATGGCATCCCCAGTCTTAGTCCGAAGGGTTCAATATTGAGTTGGCCCACCCTTTGCAGCTATAACAGCTTCAACTGTTCTGGGAAGGCCGTCCACAAGGTTTAGGAGTGTGTCTATGGGAATGTTTGACCATTCTTCCAGAAGCGCATTTGTGAGGTCAGGCACTGATGTTGGAAGAGAAAGATTGGCTCACAGTCTTCGTTCTAATTCATCCCAAATGTTTTCTATCTGTTGTAGGTCAGGACTCTGTGCAGGCCAGTCAAGTTCCTCCACCCCAAACTCGCTCATCCATGTCTTTATGGACCTTGCTTTGTGCACTGGTGAGCAGTCATGTTGGAACAGGAAGGGGCCTTCCCCAAACTGTTCCCACAAAGTTGGGAGCATGAAATTGTCCACAATGTCTTGGTATGCTGACGCCTTAAGCATAGCTCCCAACCTGATTTAGAGCAATGTCCCTCTGTCCCTCTTTCCTCCTCATTTGTCCCTCATTTTGGTCTGATCTATATAGTTGTATATAAGTATATAAGTATATAAGTGTTTCCCAGTGCTAAACCTTTCATCCAATTTCTAAATTGCTGCATTTGTAAATTTTAAAAGCCAATATAAAGGAATAGTAGTGGTAAAAAAAAGCCCTTGTGGATTTAATTAACCGTTTTTTTTGGTTAATTCTCCCTTAAGGGGGCGTGTCTTATGCCTACATACATTTGCTAGTAGGTGTCCCTCATTCCCATCTCAAAATGTTGGGAGGTATGTCTTAAGAGTTCCCTTCACTGGAACTAAGGGGCCAAGCCCAACCCCTGAAAAACAACCCCCCACACCATAATCCCCCCTCCACCAAATGATTTGGACCAGTGCACAAAGCAAGGTCCATAAAGACATGGATGTGCGAGTTTGGGGTGGAGGAACTTGCCTGGCCTGCACAGAATCCTGACCTCAACCGGATAGAACACCTTTGGGATGAATTAGAGTGGAGACTGCGAGCCAGGCCTTCTCGCCCAACATCAGCGCCTGACCTCACAAATGGGCTTCTGGAAGAATGGTCAAACATTCCCATAGACACACTCCTAAAAGTCTGGGATGTCAATAAAGTTCATGTGTGTGTGTAAAGTCAGGTGTCCCAATACTTTTGTTTTCATATATATATACAGTATTTATATATATGTAAGTAGTGTATTGTCAGAACTGGATCTTATCTTTTGAACAGTTGCAATCAGATTGGAAGTGGGAGGGACGGTGCTAGGAGCCAATCAGAGCTCTGCTTCCTACTCATATACTGATAAGGAACATGCTGATAGAAGGAGAGCAGAGTGAGCAGAGGGATGACTTATTAGTGCATTTCTGCTCCTTCATTACCAAGGAACCAAAATATTAGCAGATTAAGCTTCAGCTTACAATCTGAGGAGACAAACTCATTCAGATTTACCAACCACTATCTAGTGTGATGGCCTACCTCACCATGTCCCCATTGGAGGGTTTCTCAGTGTCTCCTGTTCTGGCTACAACTCAAAACTGAGAATGTTCCCATCCAGGGCCGTTTTTATTGCAGGGCAAAAGGGGCAGCTGCCCTGGGCCCAGTCATTGTTGTGGGGCCCAGTCATTGTTGTGGGGCCTAGTCATTGTTGTGGGGCCCAGTCATTGTTGTGGGCCAGTCATTGTTGTGGGGTCCAGTCATTGTTGTGGGGTCCAGTCATTGTTGTGGGGCCCAGTCATTGTTGTGGGGTCCAGTCATTGTTGTGGGGTTCAGTCATTGTTGTGGGGCCCAGTCATTGTTGTGGGGCCCAGTCATTGTTGTGGGGTCCAGTCATTGTTGTGGGGTCCAGTCATTGTTGTGGGGTCCAGTGTAATAATGGGGGTAGTATGGGGGAGGGGGTTCCGTGTAATGATGGGGGTAGTATGAGGGAGGGGGTCCTGTGTAATGATGGGGGTAGTATGGGGGAGGGGGTTTTGTGTAATGATGGGGGTAGTATGGGGGAGGGGGTCCTGTGTAATGGTGGGGGTAGTATGGGGGAGGGGGTCCTGTGTAATGGTGGGGGTAGTATGGGGGAGGGGGTCCTGTGTAATGGTGGGGGTAGTATGAGGGAGGGGGGTCCTGTGTAAATATGGGATAGTAAGGAGGAGGGGTTCTGTGTAATGATGGGGTTAGTATGGGGGAGGGGGGTCCTGTGTAATGATGGGGGTAGTATGGGGGAGGGGGGTCCTGTGTAATGATGGGGGTAGTATGGGGGAGGGGGGTCCTGTGTAAATATGGGGGTAGTAAGGAGGAGGGGTTCTGTGTAATGATGGGGTTAGTATGGGGGAGGGGGGCCCTGTGTAATGATGGGGTAATATGGGGGAGGGAGTCCTGTGTAACGATGGGTGTAATATGAGGGAGGGGGTCCTGTGAAGTAATGGGGGCAGAATGGGAGAGGGGGTCCTGTGTAATGGTGGGGGTAGTATGGGGGAGGGGGTCCTGTGTAATGGTGGGGGTAGTATGGGGGAGGGGGTCCTGTGTAATGGTGGGGGTAGTATGGGGGGAGGGGGTCCTGTGTAATAATAGGGGTAGTATGGGGGAGGGAGCAAAATGCATGGGGTGGGCAGGCAGAGAAGAAAATGTTTGCCCAGGGTTCAGTCAACATTAAAGATGGCCCTGTTCCCATCACTTTCTGTCTTGGTGAACAGGCTCCCAATCGGGGGGCACAGACAACAAAAAAAGCTGACGGGGGTTCTAACCCTCCCCTACTGAATCCAAAACAAATTAAAGACATTTTGGCTTCAAATACATTCCCTTTCCATAGGATTGTGTGAATTCAGTAGTGCGTCTCCCCCCCGTACTGGAATGTTCTATGGAGGGACTCATGCAACAACTTCTTCTATTAAAACATGGAAACGTTCCATGATCCCGCCACAATACAGAGCGGATCGGGACCCCCTCCAGCTCTGAGAGAAAGCCTTACCTAGTCACATGATCTTTCTTGACCAAGGGAAGGTGGGCGCTACCAGCGTTTGGAAGAGGGAACTGCCAATATAATTCATTTTCCGCTCCAGTTGGCCCAATCTGGGATCCAAATGTTGTTAAAGACGTGTTAGGGTCCAATTATGTCATTTATCGCAGTTTATTGGGATTGAAGGGACAAAGGACGGGAGCGGAACGTTATCGAGCTGTGGAATTAGGTCATGTTGGCACGTTGGATTTTGGCAGAACAAATTGCTACTCTCGCTTTTTTGGGGGGGGGGGGGGTTTCACTGTTTTTCCAATGATACATGTTGATTACTCCGAGATTTATTTGTAACAATATGTTTCCTTGTAGCCTTCGTGTTCTGTTCACGTAAATTATTTTACTTTTGCAGATCTTCTGTATATCTGTCACTAAGTAGTGACGTGTTATGAGCGTCTATGTCCCCGGTGCCAAACCTGCGGCCCAAGGGCCACATGCAGCCTGTTGATGTTTGAAGTGCGGCCCTTGGTCCCCAGCTAGTAGAGGAAGCATCGATTTGTAAAGAGGCCCTTAACAGTAGTAAAGTCTGGGGGTTTCATTCAACATGTCCCTAGTCTCACTCTGATTGTCTCCTATAGCATGGCTTCAGTTTCCAACCACTCCTGTAGAACCATCTCTGACCATTTCCTCCAGCAAGTCTTCCATCTTTGACAGTTTTCTGTAGCATTACCTGTAATAAATACTATATGTGGCCCTTTGGGGCATTGTGGGCTGCATTTTAGGTCTCCTTTACCTTGAAAGTTGACATCCACTGGTCTATGGCATAGCTGACTCCTCCCTAAGGAGCAAGGGGTCCCAGACGTCTGGTAGTGACCCATCAGTGTTAATCACAGTAACCAATCAAATTCCAGCTGTTGACTTTCTAATATGGGTTAGACCAGCCTTTCTCACCCTTTTCAACACAGAGGAACCCTTGAAATAACCTTCTGATCTCAGGGAACCGGAAGGATGAGAAGACCTGGCTGACCACCAGCATCTCAATTCGTCAGTGTTCAGTAGGGTTGAGGTCAGGGCTATATGCGCTCGAGTTCTTCCACACCAAACTGGTCTAACTAACTTATTGGGTTCAAAGAAACCCAAAGAGACCTAGTACAGAGCCCTGACCTCAACCCTACTGGGCAGCTTTGGAATGATTTGAACTTTGCCCACTTGCCAATAGAGCATTTGTGAGGTTAGGTACTGATGTTGGAAATTGGAAGAGAAGACCTTGCTCCCCATCGGGTCTTCAATTCACCCAAAAAGTGTTCAGTAGGGTTGAAGTCAGGGCTCTGTGCAGGACACTTGGGTTCCTCCACACCAAACTGGTCACACCATGTCTTTATGGAGCTGGCTTTGTACACAGGGGCAGTGTCATGGTGGAACAGAAAAGGGTCTTCACCAAACTGTTACCACAAGCTTGGAAGAGCACAATTGTCTACAATGTCTTTGTATGATGGAGTATTACCAGGACCCGTCGCTGGAAACACCTGAACTCAATAATCTCAAGTGGTGTACACATACATTGGGCCATATAAGGAGTGGGGTGACCCCTTCTGGGACTCCTAGATGTGTGACTTACAAGCAGAGTTACCATTAATGGTAACTCAAGGACAGCACTGATGTTAGATGAGAAGACCTGGCTCACAATTGGCATTCCATTTCATCTCAAAGGTGTTCAGTAGGGATGAGATCAAGGCTTGGTGCAGGACACTTGAGTTCCTCCACATCAAACTGGTCACACCATGTTTTTATGGAGCTAGCTTTGTATACAGGGGACAGTCAAGTTGGAACAGAAAAGGGTCTTACCAAACTGTTACCACAAGGATGGAAGGGTACAATTGTCTACAATGTCTTTGTATGATGCAGTATTACCAGAGCCCTTTAGGGGAGACACCTAAACTCCATCATTTGGAGGGTTTTTTACATCCTTTGGGCCATATAGTGTATCTTTAATCATGATCCTCCAAAGACAGGACTGATGTTGGATGAGACGAACTTGGCTCACCATTGGTGTTCCAATTCATCTCAAAGCTGGTCAGTAGGGTTGAGGTCTGGGCTCTGTGCCAGACACGTGAGTTCCTCCAAACCAAACTAGTCAAACCATGTCTTTATGGAGCTGGCTTTGTACACAGGGGCACAGTCAGTGTGCACGTCCAAGGTTCTTGCATCCAAGGTTCTTGTACCCCCTTCCATGAGTTGTGAACTATTTCAGAAGCATAGGTTGCAGGGGCTGTCCTTTTTGCACCCCCTCCTACTGAAGTGCCCAAGGTCGCCTCTTCTGCCTCCCCTTTGGCCTGGCCCCGGCACAGTCATGCTAGTACAGAAAAGGGTCTTCCCCAAATTGTTACTATGAAGCTGGAAGAGAACGATTGTCTACAATGTCTTTGTATGATGGAGTATTAACCGTACCCTTCACTGTAGAAACCTGAACACCATCATTTTGAGGGGGGTCAACATCCTCTGGGCCATATAGTGTATCCGTTTGCAGTAGGATGATCCTATTGCCATTCATGGTAGACTTCTTTCATCATAAACCTCCAAGGACAGGACTGATGTTGGATGAGAAGACCTGGTTCACCATCTGCACTTCAATTCAGCCCAAAGGCGTTCAGTAGGGTTGAGGTCAGGGCTCTGTGCAGGTCACTCGAGTTCCTCCAGTCCACACCAAATTGGTCATCTCCATCTTTATGGGGCTGGCTTTGTACACAGGGGGACAGTCATGCTGGATCAGAAAAGGGTCTTCACCATACTGTTACCACAAGGTTGAAAGAGCACAATTGTTTACCATGTCTTTGTATGATGGAGGATTAACCATACCCTTCTCTGGAGACACCTGAACTCCATCATTTGGAGGGGGGGTCTCACATACTTTGGGCAATGTACAGTGTAATTCATCCCACCAGAGGCCAAGGCTACATTACTGTTTTAAGCAGCTGCCAATTTTCAAATTTCAACACACCAGCCAAAGATAATAAGTTTGTGTTATAATAGTGGAATGGAAATTGCACAAAAGGTCCTAAAGTAGAAGTTTGTGGTGAGTTTTATGGTGACTTGTGTTCCCCTTTAAACCGGAAACCTGACCTGGGAAAAAGATGGAGTCCGCCATTGCTGAGCTCTCCTTGTGCACATGCCGGCCTCTCGTCTCAGCACTTCATTGTACTGCCATTGATTTACTAAAGGAACAAAGTCTTACTTAGTAAAGTGCATGTTCACATGGCTTATTAAATACGGTGAAGCTGTTTCCTTTGAGTATTAATAATCCCTAATCATTTGCATGGTAAGTTTTAAAAATATATATATATATTTTTCACAGGATGGAAATGAACACATCTTCACCGTATTCACCGCGAGACATAAACCTGAAATAAGAGTACAGATTATAACATTTCTCAGGCTTTCCTGCATTGTATACTTCTGAGTCACTGCCTCACTTTGTAACTATACATTGTAACTTTGTAGAAGGAGGAGGAGGCATTTCCTCAGTCTCCCCTCCCCCAGTGATCAGAGTGTACATTGTAACTTTGTAGAAGGAGGAGGAAGCATTTCCTCAGTCTCCCCTCCCTCCAGTGAGCAGACTGTACATTGTAACTTTGTAGAAGGAGGAGGAGGCATTTCCCCAGTCTCCCCTCCCCCCAGTGATCAGACTGTACATTGTAACTTTGTAGGAGGAGGAAGCATTTCCCCAGTCTCCCCTCCCCCCAGTGATCAGACTGTACATTGTAACTTTGTAGAAGGAGGAAGCGGCATTTCCTCAGTCTCCCCTCCCCCCAGTGATCAGACTGCACATTGTAACTTTGTAGAAGGAGGAGGAGGCATTTCCTCAGTCTCCCCTCCCCCGGTGATCAGACTGTAAATGTAACATGTAGAAGAAGGAGGAATAATTGCAATAATTGCACAGGCACCAGGAGTTAAAGCCTTTGTTAACCCAAAAAAAGTCATATAGATTCTGGTCCCTTAAAGCAGATTACACATCACAGCGCTTGTTCTATGTAATCTGCCCCCCTCTAAACTGTAAAAAAAAACCCTGAACCTGGCACTTCCTGTATCCTCTCTCTAAACAGACCACAATAACCAGGGCTGCTCCGCCCTGATCACTGTAGTCATAGTGCCTCCCCCCGTGATAGGCTGCCCGCTCTCCTCCTCCCTGTCACCTCCCTCTCTGTCTGTCTCTGGCCCCTCCTCCCCGTTATTATTGTAAATATAAAATCTTACATTTGTCACAGCCTGCCCCTCTATTAGAGGCTGGCATAGCACACTATGTATGTTTTATTCAAAAACGAGCGCTGTAAATACTGAATATCGGCTGTCTTCAGGCCGGTCACGTGACTCGCGCCCGCTTTCCAGCTCTGATACACGGCTTCTGCGGAGGAGACGAGCGGTCACATGATCTCCCTCTGACATCAGAACGAGACCATGGCCCCTCCCACAGAAGACATCCTTCGGAGCTGGAAAGCAGGCCGCAAGTCACGTGACCGGCCTGAAGACAGCCGATATTCAGTATTTACAGCGCTCGTTTTTTTAAATACAACATACACAGTGTGCTATGCCAGCCTCTAATAGAGGGGCTGGCATAGTCTTATAATATTGCCTTAACAAACACTTTAAATGATGGTGCCACCTCTGAGCAGACCTCTCAGTCCGGGAAGTAGATGGTGACCCTGGGTGATGTATATATGTATATATATATATATATATATATATATATATATATAAATTTAAAATAACAAATAAAAAAATAAATATATATAATGCTCTGTCCCCTTTAAGCAACAGGAACGACCACTGCACTCTGTGTACATTGTATCATATTTATTGCGAAAAACAAATAATACACAAGAAGATAAGTTTAACAAAGACAGAAAATAACAATAGAAAAAAAACAAAAAAAAAACAAAAAGCACGTCATTGAGAAAAGATCCACAGACTGCGGAGGTCTGCTTTGTGTACTCTTTATTTATTTTTTTAAGTTAAAGGAAAATTTTTAAGGCCTGTTCTTTTATTTATTTATTTATTTTTTGCCTTAAAAGTCATTGATTTTGGAGTGCTGAATGCCGTATTCACAAATAATAAAAAAAAAATCACATTTCTGAAAAAAAACAAAAAACAAAAATGTTCACTTTGTTTTAAGCAAAAACAACCATTTGCTAAAGTCGAAAGATTTCCTCTGCATTTAAGAAAAAGACCCGATCCATGTTTTTTTTTTTTTTATTCTCCACGCGTCCGCAATAATAATAATAAAAAAAATTATATATATAAAAGAGTTATAAACTTAAGAAGAGTTGAAAAACACATTTTCCGGGACTCTGATAAAATAAAAATAATTCTCAGTATATGCTTTGCTTTTTTTTTTTTTTTTATGGAAACTTGTGAATCTGTTACTTTAACAGTTAGATAATAGACCTTAGAACCTTAGAACACAAAGGAAACAGTAAAGAAAGGAAAAAAAATAAAATAAAAGCAAAAACCCATAATTTAACAAAAAAAAAAAAAAAAAAAAAAAAAGCGCATTTTCCAAAGATGGAATCAGCAGCATGCTAATAATATATAACTTTTTTGTACAAAAAAAATTAGAAGTTTGGGAGTTTTAAGTATCTTTTTACAATATTATTATTTTTTTATTATAAAATAAATAATTTATGAACGTCATCTCTGGTACCATCTGCTGTTAGCAAATTTTTTTTTTTAATCCAACTGTTTTTTCTGTCTTTTTTTTTTTTTTTCCTGCTGGAGACAAAAGTCTTAAAGGGCACTTGTATACGGGCTGGCACGAAACATTATAACAGGCATCTTGTGACCGGTCATCTTTGACCGTAATGCTTAACAACTGGCACTTGGGAACAGATGTGGAAATAAAATTCCTACTTCAACACAACTCATAACATTAAATCTCGTTGCAGTTTATTGACCGTCTCACATATGGCCAAAAAATGTTTAAAAATGTTTTTTTTTTTTAAATGTAAGTCTAAAGTTTCTCAATTAAATGTTTTTTTTTTCTTTTTTTTTTTTTTTTACAAAAATACTTTCAGTTGAATGAAAAAGTTAAAGATAAAAAACTACTCGAGCAGTTGAAGCATCAAAGAAGCAAAAAAAAAAAAAAAAAAGTTTAAAAAAAAAACACTTTTATCTTTACAATGTATTTGTTTTTCTCTAATATATAAATGTATAAACCCCCAATAAAAATGTAATAAAACATACACAGTACATACTAAAAAATATATCAGATAGAGTCTAGTCCTCACAGAGGATGTAGAGGTTTTTTTTTTAAAAAATAAAAAAAGTCTCTTTGAGAATCAAGTTGACGGTTTTTAAAAAAAAAAAAGTATCTTCTCTTGTTTTATCTGTCGAGACAGAAGATGAGGAAGTACCTTGACGGAAGAGTGACACCTATTTTGCTGGCTGCCAGCAGAGGGCGTTGTGCCATGCCTCAGATAAGGGCACTGCTTGACTGGCGGTAGGTGAACTGTCCTTTTTTCAGTAGTCTATAGTCATTAGTCTACGGCCTGGTCAGCTGTGTGTAGACCGGCTGCTCCCAGTGTTGGGGGCTGTGGGTCTGGGGGATGGATGGGACCCCTGTTGTGTCTGCAATGGGTGTGTACATGGGACGTTGACTGGGGTTCATGTAGCTGAACGTTGAGTAGAGGCTTGAGCTTTGGCCCGCAGCATGACTGTAATAGGAGTTTGAGCCTTGGTGTTCGGCGTAGTCATACTGTGAGCGTGTGATGGTTGGGTAGGAGGACCCGTAATGCTGGAGGTTGAAGGAGGTGTAGTTGAGCTGCTGCGGGGAATGCTGTTGCTGCTGGTCGCTGTAGTGACTTGGGCTGAGCTGCTCAGTTTTGATGTGTGTCCTCTGTTGGGACTGGCTCTGCTCGTTGTTCAGAGCCGATAAACCGTGCTGCTGCTGGGGCTGTTGAGGTTGCTGTTGGGGCTGCTTGGACATCCATGTGTGCCCAGCTCCGGCCGGACCGCTGGTGGCGCTGCTGATGCCGTAGCTGCCCGTGTAGGTCACCTGCGTGGAGGCCACTCCGGGGTGGCCGTTGGGCGGCAGGTACTGGTCAAACTCATTGACGTCAAAGGTCTCGATGTTGGAGATGACCTCGCTGCTGAGCTCTCCAATGTCCACGTCGCGGAAATCGATGTGGGGTGGCTGGCGGCCGCTCTCCTGCAAGGGGCGACCTTCGCGTTTCAGATCTGGCTTGCCGGGCTGCACATCTGTTTTAGGGGTGGTCGGCGGAGTTGGTGGACCCTGAGACTGTCCTGAAATAAAGAGAAAAGGAGCATGAGCTTTATTGGCCTTCACGAGATATAAAAAAAGACCTAAAATTCTAATTTATGAATGATATCAAGATAAGGAACATTGGAGATCAACCTTTGAAGCTTCAGTGTAGCAGAAATCTAATGACTGTGCTGGGACAAGGTCATCTAGAGCCCAGGGTGAACATGCCAAATTGTGCCCCCCCCCCCAAGATGTATGAGCATTATGCATTAGCCAAAATCCCCCCCCCCAAAAAAAAACTGAGTACTAATCTGCATGTTTATCCCTAAGCATAAATTGCCCCTCCTCCCAGTACAAATTCACACCCTGCTGAAATCCCCATCCAAGAACAAATCTTTGCCCCCCCCCAACCCCCCAGCTCAAATCCTCTCATTCCCCATATGCGCCCAGCACAAATCCCCCCCCCCCTCTTAGTACAAATCCTCTACCCCTCAGACTTCCCCTCTAAGCACAAATTCTCTACCCCCACTCCAAATTCCCCCCTCCCAGCTCAGATTCTCCCCAATCCCCCATCCTAGCACAAATGCCCCCCAAATTTTCCCTCCTATCACAAATATCCCCAATGATCCTTACAAGCACAACCCCCCCCCCCAAAAAAAAAAAATCCTCTCCTAACACAAATCCCCCCCAACCATATTACCCTGTATAGCACAAACCCCCCAAAATTCCTCCTCCTAGCACAGATCTTCCCCCCCAACATAAATCCCACTCCTAGCACACCTCGCCAAATGTCCCCTCCTAGAACAATTCTTATCCCTTGTTGCCCCCCAAATCCCCCTCCAAACACAAATAACTCCCCCCCTCACCTCACATGATACCACAGTGCCCAGGGGCAGCCGCCCCTCCTGCCCACCCCTTGTCCCGGCCCTGGCTACAGGCTACAGTTGCACATTCAAACATTGCACCTCCAAACACAATCACCCCCCCCCCCTTCTCCTCACATGATACCACAGTGCCCAGGGCTACAGTTGCTTGCACATTCAACAATAGTATAAAAATAAGTAGTAATAAAATTTGTCAGCCAGGGAGTGAAAGGGTTAGAAACGGTTCTTATGCTAAAAAGAAAATTCTTCTCCTAGTACAAATCCTCATATTACTCTTTCTAGCACAAAACCCCCGAAATTCCTCCTCCTAGCACAAAACTTCTTCCCCCAACATAAATCCCACTCCTAGCACACCTCTTCAAATTTCCCCTCCTAGAAAAAATCTTATCCCCTGCCTCCCCACCAAATCTACCCCCCCAAAATGCAAATTCCCCTCCCCCCACCTCACATGATACCACAGTGCCCAGGGCAGCTTCCCCTCCTGCCCACCCCTTGTACCGGCCCTGGCCAGCCTACAGGCTACAGTTGCTTGCACAGTAGTATAATAAAAATAAATAGTAATAGTAGTAATAGAGTTTGTCAGCCAGAGACTTGGGAGGGAAAGGGTTAGGAAGGGTTCTTACGCTACAAGCGCCTTAACTATCTTATATCTCAGATCCTCAAACCCAACTCAGGTCTCCTGCAAGCAGGTGCCATATAATTCAATGATAACAGCGCTAATGATTAACTACATCCGCAGCTGGGCTAAGCTGCACACTGAGCAGATGGATGTTTAACAGGAAATTTCACATACAGTGTAAAATAAGTTTGTGTGTATATCCATAGA